>NC_069425.1:35749088-35774088 GCF_026875155.1 Cherax quadricarinatus | reverse complement strand
TCCCTTCCAAGTGTTCTCCATCCCTTCCCAATGTTCTCCATCCCTTCCCAGCGTTCTCTCTCTCTTCCAAGTGTTCTCCATCCCTTCCCAGCGTTCTCTCTCCCTTCCAAGTGTTCTCCATCCCTTCCCAGTGTTTTCTCTCCTTTCCAAGTGTTCTCCATCCCTTCCCAGCGTTCTCCATCCCTTCCAGTGTTTTCTCTCCCTTCCAAGTGTTCTCCATCCTTCCCAGCGTTCTCCATCCCTTCCCAGCGTTTTCCATCCGTTCCCAGCGTTCTCCATCCCTTCCCAGCGTTCTCCATCCCTTCCCAGTGTTTTCTCTACCCTTCCAAGTGTTCTCCATCCCTTCCCAGCGTTCTCCATCCCTTCCCAGTGTTTTCTCTCCCTTCCAAGTGTTCTCCATCCCTTCCCAGCGTTCTCCATCCCTTCCCAGCGTTTTCCATCCGTTCCCAGCGTTCTCCATCCCTTCCCAGCGTTCTCCATCCCTTCTCAGCGTTCTCCATCCCTTCCCAGCGTTCTCTCTCCCATCCAAGTGTTCTCCATCCCTTCCAAGTGTTCTCTCTCCCTTCCAAGTGTTCTCCATCCCTTCCAAGTGTTCTCTCTCCCTTCCAAGTGTTCTCCATCCCTTCCAAGTGTTCTCTCTCCATCCAAGTGTTCTCCATCCCTTCCAAGTGTTCTCTCTCCTTCCAAGTGTTCTCCATCCCTTCCAAGTGTTCTCTCTCCCTTCCAAGTGTTCTCCATCCCTTCCAAGTGTTCTCTCTCCCTTCCAAGTGTTCTCCATCCCTTTCCAGCGTTCTCCATCCCTTCCCAGCGTTCTCTCTCCCATCCAAGTGTTCTCCATCCCTTCCCAGTGTTCTCTCTCCCTTGCAAGTGTTCTCCATCCCTTCCCAGCGTTCTCCATCCCTTCCCAGCGTTCTCCATCCCTTCCCAGCGTTCTCTCTCCCTTCCAAGTGTTCTCCATCCCTTCCCAGTGTTTTCTCTCCCTTCCAAGTGTTCTCCATCCCTTCCCAGTGTTTTCTCTCCCTTCCAAGTGTTCTCCATCCCTTCCCAATGTTCTCCATCCCTTCCCAGCGTTCTCTCTCTCTTCCAAGTGTTCTCCATCCCTTCCCAGTCGTTCTCTCTCCCTTCCAAGTGTCTCCATCCCTTCCCAGCGTTCTCCATCCCTTCCCAGTGTTCTCTCTCCCTTCCAAGTGTTCTCCATCCCTTCCCAGTGTTTTCTCTCCCTTCCAAGTGTTCTCCATCCCTTCCCAGCGTTCTCCATCCCTTCCCAGTGTTCTCTCTCCCTTGCAAGTGTTCTCCATCCCTTCCCAGCGTTTTCCATCCGTTCCCAGCGTTCTCCATCCCTTCCCAGCGTTCTCCATCCCTTCCCAGCGTTCTCCATCCCTTCCCAGCGTTCTCTCTCTCCTTCCAAGTGTTCTCCATCCTTCCCAGTGTTTTCTCTCCCTTCCAAGTTGTTCTCCATCCCTTCCCAGTGTTTTCTCTCCCTTCCAAGTGTTCTCCATCTCTTCCCAATGTTCTCCATCCCTTCCCAGCGTTCTCTCTCTCTTCCAAGTGTTCTCCATCCCTTCCCAGCGTTCTCTCTCCCCTTCCAAGTGTTTCTCCATCCCTTCCCAGTGTTTTCTCTCCCTTCCAAGTGTTCTCCATCCCTCCCAGCGTTCTCCATCCTTCCCAGTGTTTCTCTCCCTTCCAAGTGTTCTCCATCCCTTCCCAGCGTTCTCCATCCCTTCCCAGCGTTTTCCATCCGTTCCCAGCGTTCTCCATCCCTTCCCAGCGTTCTCTCTCTCTTCCAAGTGTTCTCCATCCCTTCCCAGCGTTCTCCCTCCCTACCCAATATTCTCCATCCCTTCCCAGTGTTTTCTCTCCCTTCCAAGTGTTCTCCATCCCTTCCCAGTGTTTTCTCTCCCTTCCAAGTGTTCTCCATCCCTTCCCAGCGTTCTCCATCCCTTCCCAGTGTTTTTCCCTCTCCTTTCCAAGTGTTCTCCATCCCTTCCCAGCGTTCTCCATCCCTTCCCAGCGTTTTCCATCCGTTCCCAGCGTTCTCCATCCCTTCCCAGCGTTCTCTCTCTCTTCCAAGTGTTCTCCATCCCTTCCCAGCGTTCTCCCTCCCTACCCAATATTCTCCATCCCTTCCCAGTGTTTTCTCTCCCTTCCAAGTGTTCTCCATCCCTTCCCAGTGTTCTCCATCCGTTCCAAGCGTTCTCCTTCCCTTCCTAGCGTTCTCCCTCACTTCCCAATGTTCTCCATCCTTCCCAGTGTTTTCTCTCCCTTCCAAGTGTTTCTCCATCCTTTCCCAATGTTCTCCATCCCTTCCCAGCGTCTCTCCTCCCCTTCCCAATGTTCTCCATCCCTTTCCAGTGTTTTTCTCTCCCTTCCAAGTGTTCTCCATCCCTTCCCAGCGTTCTCCATCCGTTCCCAGCGTTCTCCATCCCTTCCCAGCGTTCTCCCTCCCTTCCCAATGTTCTCCATCCCTTCCCAGTGTTTTCTCTCCCTTCCAAGTGTTCTCCATCCCTTCCCAGCGTTCTCCATCCGTTCCCAGCGTTCTCCATCCCTTCCAGCGTTCTCCCTCCCTTCCCAATGTTCTCCATCCCTTCCCAGTGTTTTCTCTCCCTTCCAAGTGTTCTCCATCCCTTCCCAGCGTTCTCCATCCCTTCCCAGCTTTCTCTCTCCCTTCCAAGTGTTCTCCATCACTTCCAAGTGTTCCCTTTTTCTTCCCAGCGTTCTCCCTCCTATCCAAATGTTCTTCATCCCTTCCAAATGTTCTCCATCCCTTCCAAGTGTTCTCCTTCCCTTCCCAATGTTGTCCACTTCTCTAATCCTATTCTAAAACTCCCATAAGTTCTCCAATATTCTCCTCTTCAAAGTTTTCTGTTGTAATTAAGATAAACATCATTGAGAGCTGCGTGTGAACCAGACTCTTATGTCTTCCTCTCTTTACATGAACATAAAATAAAGAACATTTTTTTCTGTTTCTTTTACAGTTGCACTTGTTTTTTATGTGTGTGTGTGTGTGTATGTGTGTGTGTGTGTGTGTGTGTGTGTGTGTATGTGTGTGTGTATGTGTGTGTGTATGTGTGTGTGTGTGTATGTGTGTGTGTGTATGTGTGTGTGTATGTGTTTTGTATGTGTGTGTGTGTATGTGTGTGTATTTGTGTGTGTGTGTGTGTGTGGGGTGTGTGGTGTATGTGTGTGTGTGTGTGTAAGTGTGTGTGTATGTGTGTGTGTGTGTGTGTGTATGTTGTGTGTATGTGTGTGTGTGTGTGTGTGTGTGTATGTGTGTGTGTATGTGTGTTGTGGTGTATGTGTGTGTGTGTATGTGTGTTGTAAAGTGTGTGTATGTGTGTGTGTGTGTAGTGTGTGTGTGGTGTGTGTGTGTGTTTTTGTGGGGTGTGTGTGTGTGTGGTGTGTGTGTGTGTATGTGTGGGGTTTTATGTTGTGTGTGTGTGTGTGTGTGTGTGTGTGTGTGCGTGTGTGTGTATGTGTGTGTGTGTATGTTTTGTTGTGTGTGTGTGTGTATGTGTGTGTGTGGGATGTGGTTTTGTGGTGGGATGTGTGTGTATGTGTGTGTATGTGTGTGTGTGTGTATTGTGTTTTGTGTGGTGTGTGTGGTGTGTGTGTGTGTGGTTGTGTTGTGTGTGTGTGTGTGGGGTGTGTGTTGTGTGTGTGTGTGTGTGTGTGTGTGTGTGTGTGTATGTGTGTGTGTGTGTGTGTGTGTATGTGTGTGTGTGTATGTGTGTGTGTGTGTGTGGGGTGTGTGTGTGTGTATGGTGTGTGTGTGTGTGTGTGTGTGTATGTGTGTGTGTGTGTGTGTGTATGTGTACTCACCTATTTGTACTCCCAAATTTGTGGTTGCAGGGTCGAGTCATAGCTCCTGGCCCCGCCTCTTAAACTGATTGTTTACTAGGTCCTCTCTCTCCCTGCTCCATGAGCTTTATCATACCTCCCCTTTAAAACTATGTATGGTTCCCGCCTCCACTACTTCACTTTCTAGACTATTCCACGACTTGACTACTCTATGACTGAAGAAATACTTCCTAACATCCCTTTGATTCATCTGAGTCTTCAACTTCCAATTGTGACTTCTTGTGTATGTGTCCCATGTCTGGAACATCCTGTCTTTGTCCACCGTGTCTATTCTGCGCAGTATTTTATATGTCGTTATCATGTCTCCCCTGACCCTCCTGGCCTCCAGTGTCGTCAGGCCGATTTCCCTCAACCTTTCTTCGTAAGACATTTCCCTGAGCTCCGGAACTAGCCTTGTTGCAAACCTTTGTGCTTCTCTAATTTCTTGACGTGCTTGACCAGGTGTGGGTTCTAAACTGCTGCTGCATACTCCAGTATGGGCCTGACGTACACAGTGTACAGTGTCTTGAACGATTCCTTACTAAGATATCGGAACGCTATTCTCAGGTTTCCAGGCGCCGCTATGCTGCGGCAGTTATCTGGTTAACGTGTGCCTCCGGAGACGTGCTCGGTGTTATGGTCACCCCAAGATCTTTCTCCTTGAGTGAGGTTTGCAGCTTTTGTCCACCTATCCTATAATCTGTCTGCGGTCTTCTTTGCCCTTCCCCAATCTTCATGACTTTGCATTTGGCAGGGTTGAAATCGAGAAGTCAGTTGCTGGACCAAGTGTCCAGCCTATCCAGGTTTCTTTGTAGCCCTGCCTGATCCTCATCCGATTTAATCCTTCTCATTAGCTTCACATCATCTGGGAACAGGAACACTTCGGAGTCTATCCCTTCCACCGTGTCATTCACATATATCAAAAATAGCACTGGTCCTCGGACTGGACCCGGGTATCCCGCTCGTCACAGGAGCCCACTGTGATACCTCATCACTTACCATGACCCGTTGTTGCTTCCCTGTCAGGTATTCTCTGATCCACTGTAGTTCCCTTCCTGTTATACGTGCCTGATCCTCCAGCTTCTGCACTAATCTTCTGTGAGGAACTGTGTCGACGGCCTTCCTGCAGTCCAGGAAAATGCAATCAACCCACCCCTCTCTCTCGTTTCTTACTTCTGCTATCTTGTCATAAAACTCCGTGCTGGTTGTTGTTTATAATCGTGTTTCGTTCCAGGTACTCCACCACTCCCCACCTTCTGTCCTCAGCCTGATCACCTGGTCTTTGACTGTTGTCTTCCTCCTGATGTGGCTGTACAGCAGTTTCGGGTCAGACTTAACTTTCGATGCTATGTTATTTTCATACTGTTGCTGGGCCTCCCTCCTTACCTGTTCATACCCGTTTCTGGTTCTTCGACTAATCTCCTTATTTTCCTGTGTTCTTCGCCTTCTGTACTTTTTTCATGCTCTATTAGACTTGGTTTTTGCCTCCTTACACCGTTGGGTAAAAAAGGGGCACGTTCTGGTCTTCCCATTATTTCTGTTGCCCTTGGGAACAAACCTTTCCTCTACCTCCTTACATTTTGTTGATATGTATTCCATCATTTCATTTACCGACTTTCCTACCAGTTCTCTGTCACACTGAACCTCTTGCAGGAAGTTCCTCACTCCTATGTATTCCCCCCGTTTATAGTCTGGCTTTTCCCATTTATCTCCTGTTACCCTCTCCACTTGTAACTCTACTATGTATGTATGTGTGTGTGTGTGTGTGTTTGGATTTGTTTTCTAAATCCAGGCATCACCCATGTCTCATACATGAAGAAGTAGGTCTGACTCCTAATGAAACAGTACAACCCGGAATCTCTTGTCTGAGGAGCGCTCTCTGGGGAAATTAGAATTAATCAGGAGTTTCGTTCTCTTACTCTTTTTTACTTTAGTTCAAAGAGAAGAGATTTATGCGTGTTTACTAAGAGCCTCTTCTGTTTTATTAGCCTCTGGAGTTTGTGGGAAGGCTTTCTCGCATCTGTGTGTGTGTGTGTGTGTGTGTGGGTACACACACCTGGCCTTGCCTCCTAGACCCTTGATTGGCATCACTGAGTTGGTCAATTGGGGCTTATAATTTATACTTTCGAAGCAGTAAGTCTGTATGTGTGTGTGTGTGTGTGTGTGTGTGTGTGTGTGTAAGAGACGAAAGACTGCTGTTTGTTTCTGGAATGGTGTACAACTGGTGAAAGCACAGTACTAAGTATAATCGTAATTTGCTCTGTTTCATAATTGGTTATAATACCAGTCTACAATCATACATAATATAGACAGACGAAGGTGCATACACTTGTATAAAACATTTCTATACCTTATATCACACATTTCGTAATATGAAGTGTACTTCGGGTGTCAAGCTTTGTACTTGGGTAAGCTGAATTGGGTGGAGCTCTGACATATTGCTTGTAATTCAAATATATCTTCTGTTATGTTGGTAAAATTATAGCTTTTTTTTTACGCAATGGCAGTTTTCCATAAATGGTATTGCATTATTAATTGTTTCCTGACGTTAGATTATGCCATTACTGAGGTAAATGTTTTGCATTACAAGGTTGTTCCCGGGGGGGTCATTTCTCATTCATCTCAATGTTAATTCGTTTTTTTTTATTTGCGGAATTACGGATAAGTGGTTTAGTTTGAAATAATGTGAAAATGTACAGGAAGTGAGAATATGACTTAATTAAAAAAATAATATAATAATAATAATAATAATAACACACTAACTAATATAATAATATTCTACTACTACATTACTGTACTGCACTACTACTTCTACTAATAATAATAATAATATTTCTACTACTACTATTACTGCTACTGAAACTACTACTACTAATAATATTTCTACTACTACTACTACTACTAATAATAAAAATAATATTTCTACTACTTCTATTACTACTACTGAAACTACTACTACTAATATTTCTACTACTACTACTACTAATAATAATATTTCTACTATTACTATTACTACTACTGAAACTACTACTACACTACTACTACTACTACTACTACTACTACTACTAATGATAATAATAATAATATGAATAATGCAATTACTACTACTTTGCCTTCAACCACTACTACAACAACAATTACTACTATCACATAACCATTCCAACTACTACTATTATTAATATTACCGCTACTACAACTACTACTGCTGCTGTTTATATTAACAACGATAATAATGCTATTACGAAGGGTGTAATATATCTATATAAAGTGTAATACTTTTAAATTGAGTTTAAAGCCTTTATTAGGCAGATACATTCTCAATTAATCTTACTCCTGATGGTATGGTATTGCATACATTGTTGTATCAATACACGATGTATTTTTTTCCGTTAGCACCAAATGTACTTTCGATTTTTACAGAATGAAATTCTGTTAATCCATAATGTAATTTTTTATTAGTACTGGTTGTATTTTGTATGAATAAACGGTGTTTTTTGTTGCATTTTTACAGAATGTATTTTACTGTTAATACGGGATGTGTTTCATAGGAATGCGTGACCGTACAGGATGTATTTTTTCACTGATACAGGATGCATTTCCTGATTTCCTGTATTAATTATGTGTTTAACGTTATGTTTGTTGTTTTGATTTATAATGTGTTTATTGCTATGTTTAATCAGATGTTTAGTCTTATGTTTACTGGAAATTTTAACATTGTATTTACTGCTATATTCACAGAAATAATTAATGATATGTTTAACACTTTGTTTAATGCAATGTTTAATTCTATGTTTAATGCAGTACTTAATGTTGTGTGTTATGTAGTGTTTAGTGACATATTTCTTGCAGTGTTCATAGCTATGTTTAATGTCAATTTAATATATCTTTATTTCTGTAAGTACACGTACAAGATATTCAGGTCTAGCTGACATCAATGACACGCTCCTTGTTACGCTGAGCATTTAGGGCAAATTAGGTCAGTTTTGTCCAAGAATGCGACCCACACCAGTCGGCTAACACCCAGGTACCTATTTTATATTGATGGGTAAACATGGACAGCAGGTGTCTTAAGGAAATACGTTCTAGTGTTTTCCAGCCATACCGGGGATTCGATCTCTCGATGAGCCGAGTGCGCTAGTGATCGAGCTACGGGACACCTGGAGCGGAGGAGAGAGAGAGAGATAAATGATAATATATACCTGGAAAGTACTCGAAGACCTGGTCCCAAATCCGCACACTACCATAACATACTGGGGCGAGACGTATGGGTGGAAGGGCAAAACAAACCCAGTGAAAAGCTGGGGTGCGGTGGGCACAATAAGGGAACACTATATCAACATTCGTGGCTCCAGATTATTCAACATCTTACCAGAAGATATCAGAAACACTGCTGGAAAAATATAGAAGTCTTCATGAGGAAACTGGACAACTTTCTTCACCAGGTGCTAGATCAACCAGGCTGAGATGGATATGTGGGGGCAGCGGGATACCAGCAGCAACAGCCTGGTTGACCAGGCAAGCGCCAGACGAGCCTGGCCCATGGTCGGGCTCCAGGAGTATGAAGTTTCGAAACTCATGAAAGGTATAAAAATTATAAAGTATAAAGACTATGTTTAATACTGTGTTTATGTCAATAATTAACTCAGTGTTTCTTGTGATGTTTCTTGTAGTGTTGAATGAAATGTTTAATGCAATGATTAATGAAGTGTTTAATGCTTTGTTTATTGCAATGATTAATGAAGTGTTTAATGCTTTGTTTGTTGGGAATGATTAATGAAGTTTTAATGCTTTTTTGTTTATTGCAATGATTAATGAAGTGTTTAATGCTTTGTTTGTTGCAATGATTAATGAAGTGTTTAATGCTTTGTTTATTGCAATGATTAATGAAGTGTTTAATGCTTTGTTTATTGCAATGATTAATGAAGTGTTTAATGCTTTGTTTGTTGCAATGATTAATGAAGTGTTTAATGCTTTGTTTATTGCAATGATTAATGAAGTGTTTAATACTTTGTTTGTTGCAATGATTAATGAAGTGTTTAATGCTTGTTTTATTGCAAAAGAATAATGAAGTGTTTAATGCTTTGTTTATTGCAATGATAATGAAAATGTTTAAAAGCTATGTTTGTTGCAATGATTAATGAAGTGTTTAATGCTTTGTTTATTGCAATGATTAATGAAGTGTTTAATGCTTTGCTTATTGCAATGATTAATGAAGTGTTTAATGCTTTGTTGCAATGATTAATGAAGTGTTTAATGCTTTGTTTATTGCAATGATTAATGAAGTGTTTAAAGCTTGCTTATTGCAATGATTTAAAGAAGTTTTTTTAAAAGCTTTATTTATTGCAATGATTAATGAAGTGTTTAATGCTTTTATTGCAATGATTAATGAAGTGTTTAATGCTTTATTTATTGCAATGATTAATGAAGTGTTTAATGCTTTGTTTATTGCAATGAAATTTAAAGAAGTGTTTAATACTTTGTTTATTGCAATGATTAATGAAGTGTTAATACTTTTTTTGTTGCAATGATTAATGAAGTGTTTAATGCTTTGTTTGTTGCAATGATTAATGAAGTGTTTAATGCTTTGTTTATTGCAATGATTAATGAAGTGTTTAATGCTTTGTTTATTGCAATGATTAATGAAGTGTTTGATGCTGTGTTTAATGCAATGATTAATGAAGTGTTTAATGCTTTGTTTATTGCAATGATTAATGAAGTGTTTAATGCTTTGTTTGTTGCAATTTATTTAATGAAGTGTTTAATACTTTGTTTATTGCAATGATTAATGAAGTGTTTAATACTTTGTTTATTGCAATGATTAATGAAGTGTTTAATACTTTGTTTGTTGCAATGATTATTGAAGTGTTTAATACTTTGTTTGTTGCAATGATTAATGAAGTGTTTAATGCTTTGTTTATTGCAATGATTAATGAAGTGTTTAATGCTTTGTTTATTGCAATGATTAATGAAGTGTTTGATGCTGTGTTTAATGCAATGATTAATGAAGTGTTTAATGCTTTGTTTATTGCAATGATTAATGAAGTGTTTAATGCTTTGTTTGTTGCAATGATTAATGAAGTGTTTAATGCTTGGTTTATGCAATGATTAATGAAGTGTTTTACTTTTGTTTGTTGCAATGATTAATGAAGTGTTTGATGCTTTGTTTAATGCAATGATTAATGAAGTGTTTAATGCTTTGTTTATTGCAATGATTAATGAAGTGTTTGATGCTGTGTTTGTTGCAATACTTGATACAGTGGTAAATTCAATGTTTAGTGTAATGTTGAATGTAATTTTTAATGAAATATTTCTGGCAATGTTTAATGACATATTCCTTGCAACGTTGAATTAAATATTTAATATTATGCTTATTGCCAGAGTGCCTTGATGCTGTTGAAGGGCTCTTGATCCGAGGAAATGAAGCAACGCTTCCTTTCCTCGGATCTATCCCTTCCCCATGTGCTGTATGACGACCCTCTCGGGTTTAGCGCCTACCGTTAATGACAAAATTGTTCATCACTTATGTTCTGCTCTGAACAAGGCAGTTGCAGCGTATTTATAAATGCAGTGTTAACGTACTATTAACATTAACCTAACTCTGGGTTATAATATTATATTTTCAATGTTAACTTGCTGTTAGCACAATGCTAACAGTAAGTTAACTCTGAGCTATAATGATTTACATTCATTGTTAACTTATGGTTAGGTTAATGTTGACATTAAACTAACTTTAGCATTTAGTTAATGTTATCTGAGTTATAATGTTTTATATTCACTGTTAACTTATGGTTAGGTTAATGTGATCATTTGGTTAATGTTTTCATTATCCTCCCTCTAAATTATAATGTTTAATATTTATGCAATCTAACTTATTGCTAGAATAATTCTAGCATTAATCTCACTCTAGCTTATAATGTTAATCCAGCTCATAGCCAGAATTAAATCCAAGATACCAGAGGGAAAATTAACATTTTCCTGGCTTTAGAGAGGCAAAAAAAATTCTCTAAAAATCACCTCATTACCTTTTAACAAAATTAACCTTGTGGAGGCAAGCGGCTCTCTCTCTCTCTCTCTCTCTCTCTCTCTCTCTCTCTCTCTCGGTTAATACTCGAGTTAGCTTTTTAGCTTTCACGCTATAGCTGTGAGAGCTGGCCTTAGCTGGGAAGGGAGTGGGGCGAAAAATTTTTTGGGATTAAACAGGAATGCTTTTGTTCTGGATTGGGGTGTGTGTGGGGTTGTGTGTGTGTGTGTGTGTGTGGTGTGTGTGGGTGTGTGTGTGTGTGTGTGGGGTGTGTGTTTGTGTTTTGAGGGGTGTGTGTGTGGGTGTGGTGTGTGTGTGTGTGTTTTGTGTGTGTGTGTGTGTGTGTGTGTGTGTGTGTGTGTGTTTTGTGTGTGTTTTGGTGTGTTTTGTGTGTGTTTGAGCGTGTTGTGTGTGGGTTTGTGTGTGTGTGTGTGTGCGTGTGTACTCACCTATTTGTTACTCACCTATTTGTGGTTGCAGGGGTCGAGTTTATAACTCCTGGCCCCGCCTCTTCACTGATTGCTACTAGGTCCTCTCTCTTCCTGCCCCATGAGCTTTATCATACCTCGCCTTAAAACTATGTATGGTTCCTGCCTCCACTACTTCACTTTCTAGGCTATTCCACGGCCTTACCACTCTATGACTGAAGAAATACTTTCTAACATCCCTTTGATTCATCTGAGTCTTTTAACTTCCAATTGTGACCTCTTGTGTCTGTGTCCCTTCTCTGGAACATCCCGTCTTTGTCCACCTTGTCTATTCCACGCAGTATTTTATATGTCGTTATCATGTCTCCCCTGACCCTCCTGTCCTCCAGTGTCGTCAGGCCGATTTCCCTCAACCTTTCTTCGTAGGACAATCCCTGTAGCTCTGGGACTAGTCCTTGTTGCAAACCTTTTGCACCCTTTTCTAATTTCTTGACGTTTCTTGACTAGGTGTGGATTCCCCAAAATGGTGCTGCATACTCCAGTATGGGCCTGACGTAAATGGTATACAGAGTCTTGAACGAATCCTTGCTGAGGTATCGGAACGCATCCGTAGGTTTGCCAGGCGCCAATATGCTGCAGCAGTTATCTGATTGAGTGCGCCTCAGGAGATATGCTCGGTGTTATACTCACCCCCAGATCTTTTTTCCTTTAGTGAAGTTTGCAGTCTTTGGCCATTATACTTTTGTGTCTGCGGTCTTCTTTGCCCTTCCCCAATCTTCATGACTTTGCAATTTGGCAGGGTTAACTCAAGGAGCCAGTTTCTGGAACCCAGCTTTGTAGCCTGTCCAGGTCCTTGAAGTCCTGCCTGAAACCTCATCCGATTTGATTCTTCTCATTAACTTCACATCATCTGCAAACAAGGACACTTCTGAGTCTATCCCTTCCGTTATGTCGTTCACATATACGAAGAACAGCACAGGTCCTAGGACTGACCCCTGTGGAACCCAGCTTGTCACAGGCGCCCACTTTGACACCTCATCACGTACCATGATTCGTTGTTTCCTCCCTGTCAGGTATTCTCTGATCCATTGCAGTGCCTTTCCTGTTATGTGTGCCTGATCTCTAGCTTTTTTCAGTAACCTTCTTGTGAGGAACTGTGTCGAAGGCCTTCTTGCAGTCCAAAAAATATGCAGTCGATCCACCCCTCTCTCTCTTGTCTTACTTCTGTCACCTTATCATAAAACTCTAATAGGTTTGTGACACAGGATTTTCCCTCCCTGAAACCATGCTGGTTGTCAATTATACACTTGTTTCTTTCCAGGTGTTCCACCACTCACCTCCTGATGATCTTCTCCATGACCTTGCATACTATACACGTTAGTGATACAGGTCTGTAGTTTAACTCCTGACATACCTCCCGGTCGTTTCTTGCGAATTCCCCATCACCCTTCTTCAGTCTGATTACCTGGTCCTTGATTGTTGTTTTCCTCCTGATGTGGCTGTACAACAGCTTCGGGTCAGTCTTGACTTTCGATGCTATGTCATTTTCGTATTGCCGTTGAGCCTCCCTTCTTATCTGTGCATATTCGTTTCTGGCTCTTCCTCTAATCTCTTTATTTTCCTGAGTTCTCTGTCTTCTGTACCTTTTCCATTCTCTAGTACACCTAGTTTTTCCTCCCTACACCTTTGGGTGAACCAAGGACTCGTTCTGTTCTTCCCATTATTTCTGTTTCCCTTGGGAACAAACCTCTCCTCTGCCTCCTTGCATTTTGTTGCCACATAGTCCATCATTTCTTGTACTGGTTTTCCTGTCAGTTCCCTCTCCCACTGAATGTCTTGAAAGAAGTTTCTCAAGCCTGAGTAGTTCCCTCTTTTGTAGTTTGTTTTTTCCCACCCTATTCCTGCTACTCTCTCCACTTTGAGCTCAACTATGTAGTCGAAGCACAGAACCACATGATCACTAGCTCCCAGGGGCCTTTCATACATGATATCCTCGATGTCAGAACTACTCAAGGTGAATACAAGGTCCAGTCTTGCTGGTTCATCCTCTCCCCTCTCTCTGGTAGTGTCTCTAACATGTTGGTGCATGAGGTTTTCCAGTACCACATCCATCATCTTGGCTCTCCATGTTTTGGGACCCCCATGGGGCTCCAGGTTTTCCCAGTCAATCTCCTTGTGATTGAAATCACCCATAACTAGTAACTTTGCTCCCCCATGTGTGCTCTCCTAGCCACCTCGGCTAGTGTGTCGACCATTGCTCTGTTGCTCCCATCGTATTCTTCTCTTGGCCTCCTGCAGTTCTGTGGTGGGTTGTACATTACTGCAATTATCACCTTGTGTCCCTCAGGCTGGATTGTTCCTACTAAGTAGTCCCTTTCGCCCGTGCCATCCATTCCTTCCATTTTCTCAAACCCCCACTGGTTTTTAATGAGCAGTGCAACTCTTCCTCCCCCTCTCCTCCCTCTGTCTTTCCTGAAGATTTGATATCCGGATGGAAAGATTGAATCTGTTATTATTCTGGTGAGTTTTGTTTCTGTGAGTGCTATTATGTCTGGGGATGTCTCCTTGATTCTTTCGTGCCACTCCTCATACTTATTTGTTATTCCATCTGCATTTGTATACCACACCTTCAACTTCTTTTCTAAGATTGTGGTCTGGGAGGTGTATTGGGGTTGGGGAAGGGGGAGACCTGATAAGGAACTAGGGGTGGTTGCTGTGGGGGTGGAGTTTGTAATGCAGTGGGTGGAGGCATTGGATGTGGCATGGGTGTTTTGGTTTAGAGTATTTGGTTGCACTGGGGTTGACCTGGTTGGGAGGCTTCTATAGGAAGTTGTGAGGGAGGCTGTATTTGATCTTCCTGTGTCTGGGATCTCCTGTCTGTCTTCTCCATCCCCTCTCTTTCCTCCTTTCGCCTTTGTACCATCTCTCTCTGTTTCTGCCTTTCTGCTTGTGATCTGTCGCAGTCGAGATACACCTTCCTGTATGCCAGCATGTCCCTTAATCGCGCTTTCTCCTGCGGGATCCTGTTCCGAGTCGATTCTGCCTTGAAGGTCACTTTCACTGGCCGGGTACTTTTTTTACATACCCCCCTATTCTCCGAAAATTTTCCAGCTGGGTCATGTCGTCTTCTCCTATTGATTTCATGATGCTTTCAATTGCTGTTTTCTCTCCTTGTTTTCTGGCTTTATATGTTTCCCCTTCAACTTCCTGGAGCCCATACACAAAGACTGACCTCACCCTTTCATTCTCCCACTGCATATCCCTGTGTATCCCCTCATTCAATTTGATTTGCTCCATTGCAGCTTTCCTTTCTTCAGTTTCACTAGCTAATGTACTTGGGCTCAGTGGCCTGTCATTTTCCCTTCTCGGCTTTCCCTGGGCTCTGCTGTGGTCTGTTAGGGCCTCCACATATAGCTTAGCTCTTTCATTTACTACAGTCTCCACTGATTGAGCTTCTACATGCTGTTTTGCTCCTTCTTTCCCTACAGTCCCCTTATTTGTGACTGAGGTAGCAGTCTCTGTTGTCAATCCCAAAATGTTCTTTAGTTCTTTAGGCGTTTCAGATTTTTCAGTTCCTCTTCTAAACTCTGTATCCTGGCCTCTGCTGCTTTGACTTGCACCTCCCACTTCCTGCTTTCCATGTCCATGTTCTTCTAGTTTCTTTTCCCATTCATGTTCCCTTTTTGTGAGCTCTGCTGCCCAATCTTCCTTTGCAGTTTCCTCCTCCTGTCCCTTGGTTTTTCTTGTTGCTCTCTAGCAACCCATTTTTGTTTTATCCTGATTGCCTCAGAGTGGGAAACCTATGTAATTCTGTATGTTAGGTTAGTATTGTGTATGTCAGAGTGTGGGGGGGGAGGTAGAGGAGGAACTGTGGCTATGTGGGAGAGTAGTGGGAAGGGGGAGTGGGAAGGAGAGTGAAGCAAGTGGGTGAGTGGAGAGGGGAGGGTGAAAGAGGGAGGGGAGGGATCAGGTGAAGGAGTGAGATGTCAGTGGGGGAGGGGGGGAGTGTATGTGTGAGTCTGGCAATGTGTGTGTGTGTGTGTGGTGTTGTGTGTGTGTTGCGTGTGTGTGTGTGTTTTGTGTGTGTGTTGTGTGTGTGTGTGTGTGTGTGTGTGTGTGGGGTGTGTGTGTGTGTGTGTGTGTGTGTGGTGTGTGTTTGCGTGTGTGTGTGTGTTATGTGTGTGTGTGTGTGTGTGTGTGTGTGTGTGTGTGTGTGTGTGTGTGTGTGTGTGTGTGTGTGTGTGTGTGTGGGTGTGTGTGGGTGTGTGTGGTGGGTGTGGGTGTGTGTGGGTGTGTGGGGGGTGTGTGTAGGGTTTTGTGTAGGTGTGTGTGTAGGTGTGTGTGTAGGTGTGTGTGTAGGTGTGTGTGTAGGTGTGTGGGGGGTGTATGGGTGTGCATGCGCACACTGGGCTACGCTACTCTTTTGAAGTTTTAAAATTTTTTTTCACTATCAATTCCTTATTAATATACAGTAATGTATACTATATAATATTAATTGTGTACACTTGTTTTTTGTGTGTTGTGTGTTGTGGTTGGGGTTGTTTACTAGCTTCTTTTTTTTGAAAAGAGGGGGGGGGGGGTTACTAACACTATTTGTTATTGTTGTTGTTTCACCGTATTTCCCCCACCCCAAGATTTCGCACACTGGGCTACTTTACTTTTTGAAGATTATAGAAAATTTTTTTTCTAAACTCAAACCTTTTAATTAAACTAAGTTTTATTATAAAAATAATTAGGGGGCACACGTGGTTTTATGTGCAAAACTTTTTACTAGCTTGTCGCTGTAGGGGGGGGGTCACTAGGCTACACAACTTTTTTGGAGTTTACCTGGAGTTTTTAAAAATTTTTACAAAAACATTAAATCAGGGTTACCCTATCTATCCCCTGGTACTGAAATAGGGAGAGAGTGATGGTATGCAACAACCAGCGGGGCGAGAACTGAGACTTTAGACCAACCCAAAATTTTAACCAAATAGGAAGTGATGCTTTTCTGCACAACAAGGAGGGTTCCTGCTGGTCGGCTGCTATAACCCTTAAATTTTTGTAACCCCTTCAGGAACTTTATCATGCATTAAAGTTTTTATTTCTTTTCTTTTAAGACTTGTTTTCCCTCTTTTTTCTTTATTTACGTTTTTTGGTCATAACAATCGATGATGTTAGCTACATTACAACACCAACACGGGGGATTGACTAATTTTTTTTACTTTCGTTTTTTACTTAATCACTTTTTTTATGACCTTATCCTACACTGCTGTTATAACCAACTAACATATGGATTTGTTAATATTTCAGATCACACCGTTAACCAATTTAACTGTTTTATATTTTGTGTCAACACTGCGGCCAGCAGCCCGATCACTGACTGCACCCTCCCCCCACTCACAATTCATTCAAATTTAAATTGTAAAAATTCTTTATCTTATCACATTATTCGCACTCTTGAAAAACAAAATTTCACTCTTTTAGGTATGTTCACTGATTTACCATTCGTGACCCTAAAAATCTTAGGCAGCCACTAAACGCCCCTATCCTGGAGCACTATTTGCGATACTGCTTCACGTGTGTTTTGTGTGTGTATGTGTTGTGTGTGTGTTTGTGTGTTGTGGTGTGTGTGTGTGTGTGTGTGTGTGTGTGTGCCCCCACTTTTAAGTATTCAACGCTAATAAATACCGGTAGATACCAGAAATTCTAAGCTTACCAATACTTGAAAACACTTATCGTTTCTACTTCAAAAAATTTCAAAAAGTAGCTGGTTGAAAAATTTTAGCTTGTAAACAGCTTAAGTGTCTGAGTTATCCCTCACTACCGCTTTACTCCTTGCACTCTCGCTATGCATTTCACTATAATTCTGGTTTTTTCGCCGCTTGACCGCGCAGAGTGCGGACGTTGCTACTCCCCTTGCGGGCCTTTGGAGGAGACTATTTTCACAACATGGCGCAGTCTGGGAAGGCGTTTGCACACGGTGGATTGAATTAGCGGGGTGCAAAAACCCCTCAGTCTGCACAAGTGCTTTTACCGAATTTTCCGTGACACCTATGGTGTTGAGATCAAAAACTTATGGTGTGGCACAAAATGGTGCCTATCGTTTTTTTCGTAAAGCTGAGTTCAGCGGAGTGTATAAGGCTGGTTGAAAGTACCAGGACAGGACTGGATGTTAATTCAGCATACGGGTTCCCCTAATCGACGTGTCTAAGCATTACACATGGGTGAAAATCCGAAATGTGCCATTTGGGGGGACGAGAAATCTGCGGTATGTATTTGAACATTTGGACCTGACACCTGGCTAGGGGTGGTAAATGGAGGGAGGGGCGTATGCCGGCTTGGGGGAGGGTAGTTCACCAAGAGGGAGTTGAGGCGCCATCCCGTCTTACGTCATACTGGACGCATTAGGCCCAAGGTAATGGTGTATACGCTGGGCAGCAGAAGAGGTAGGTTATGTGGTGCTATGCCCAAAACGGGGCCCGTGGGGGGGGATGGCGCGGAGAAAGGACCTAGGTAGTGAGATGGTGAAAGGCCAAACAGGGGGGGTCATGCTGATGGGCACCTTACATAGAAGTGGCATTTCCTGGAGTGGGGAAGTGGAGCGGGGAGCTCCCACTGGTGGGTACCCCCATCACTGTCCAGTTAGGGGAAGTGGGGCATCTGCCTTGGAGAACGGGAAGACTTGCAATTGGTGACGTGCGGGTGAGGGGGGCCCTAATGGTGAACGTGCAGAAAAATCCTTTGAGAACGGGTTTTTCGGGGGATCATTTGAGTAGGTAGGGTCTGTGCAGATTGAAATGAGGAATTTGGACTTGGCGAACATGGCAGTTGACTCCCCAGGAGTGGTGGAATGATTGAGGTGACTGCTGGATTCACGGGGGAGGCATCCAGTGAGTTAGAAAGGGATGCAGAGTGTGTCAACCGAAGAGGGCGGCGACATACCCGACTCGGATGTGTTTTAACCCCGGCACAAGCCCGGGGAAAAAGCCGTGGGTTGATGTGGTGCGTGGGAGTTTTAAAAGGTACCCCTGGTAAGGTTTGGATCGGGGGAACCACCATGGCAGTGGAGAAAAAAGTGGGAAGCAGACACGCTAAAAGGTGTCGTGAAAAGGTGAAAAGGGGAGAGGGTGAAACACATAATAGGTTTCCGGTGCATGACATGAATATAATGGATTTTGTGCGAGTGAGAACGCCCCTGTGGAAAAGGGGTTTTTTTAAGGGACTTATCTAAGCATTGTTTTTGTGCGGGAAACAAAATTTTCAAGCTGGGAAAGAATTGGAGGTGGATGGGTACGAGTGTTTGTGATGTATTCGGAGCGAATGAAGGGGGGGTGGGAACCTGATCCGAGAGACGAGCCCGTTTGTTGTTTTTAGGGTGGGGGGGGGGGGGGGGTCGTGTGTTAAGAATAGGGGGGGTGGAGAGGTGACGGATGGCAGTCGTTTGGTGTATGTGCCGGCGAAATGAGTAAGGGTAAAGAAAAATTTTTGTAATAACGTTTTGGTATTTTTATTTGCGGTATTCCCCGTCAGGACAATAGTTGGGGCGACTGGAACTGTGTGGTGCGCAGGAAGGATGTGGAACCAGAGGGGCAGGGTTTTTTTGGCGGGGTTTTAGGGGATCTATTGAGGGGGTGTGGGATTAGGATATAGTTGATGGAGGGGATTGCGAGAAGAGCACACTTTTTCATAAAAAGGGGAATGCGCACGTTTAGATAGGTTGTATGTGCAAGGGGATGAGGGTACGCGGGTGCAGAGGTGATTCGTTTATTCGATCATAGGGGGGGTTTTTATGCTGTTTTTAAAGGGGGAGGTTTTGCCTAAGAATTTTGGGGTACTGAAGCGAATGTACGACTACTGGGTGAGGGGGGAGGGGGGGGTTTTTGACAGTATGTGGGAGATTATGGGGGGGGGGAAAGGGGTGCAAGCTTTTATTGGGGTGGGGGGAGGGGGTTGCAAGAGAGGTCAGGCAATATTATTGCGAAGGGGAAAGAATGACCATGGAGACATATGGGCTTAAACAGTATTTAAGGGGGGGGTTTTTGCAGGTTTTTATCAGGGGGGTGCGTGACAGGTGTATCCAATGGGGGAAATTGAAGCTTTAAAAAGGGCAGATAAGGGGGATATCAAAATGAAATTTGAGGGGAGGGGGGGGTCCCAAAGGGGGGGTTTAGAGGAGGCGTTTTGGGGGTGACAGCCGTCAGCCTTTTTTACGGGGACAGGGGGAGAGCGGGTTGGCAAGGGGAAATTGATAAGCTGGTAGTACACGAAAATTTGGGTATACAAAGGGGTCGGGAGTTGGAAACTGGAGGGTAGAGGGGTTTTTTAAGATATTTGGGTTTTGGGAAATATTTGCGGAGTGTAGGATAACGGTGAGGTTTTGGAGAGTTTGGGGAAAGGAATGTATTTGTGTGCTGAGTGGAAGTGATCGTTTTTGGCTTGGAGGGATTTTAAAGAGGGGGGGTATGGGGGAGCTTTGGAAAATATGGCGAGAGGTAAAGCGCCGGGATAGAGGGTTACCTTGTGAATTCTTGTGGCATTGGGTGTTTTTGAAGGTTTTTTTTAGTGAACCTGATGAATGTGATAAAAAAAGTGGGGGGAGGATGGGTGATTTGCACGTACCGAGTAGTAGTTTTGATCCAAAGGGGGGGGAAAGGGGCCCTACACAGTGCAGAACTACAGGGCGTTGTCGTTGTTATGTGCTGATTATAAGATATTCGAAAAATTGGGGGAACGGCTAAAAATGCTGATAGTAGATTGTTGCGAGGGGTCATATGGGGGCCGGGAAGGACGATGTATGGGGACATGGAATAAAAAAAGATTTTGGGGAAAGTAGGGGGGGGAGAATGAAAGGGGGGGGGGGTTGTCTTGCATTGGAGGGGCAGGTGCAAAATTTGAGTGAAAAAAAGGGCATGGGCATATCTTACGGGGGCAGGGTTTTGGGAAGAGATGGTACGTTGGATTGAGACTTTGTATAAAAGGGGAGGGGTACGGTGCAGGTGAATGGGGAAAATTTGGGGGAGTGGGTTTCAATGGAAGGCATAAGCAGGGTTGTCCTCTGTCTCAACTGTTTTTTTTTGCTTTTATACAGGACCCCTTTTAAGGGCAGTGGGGCGATGTTTAGGGGGGGTACTGGGTGTGGAGGGAAAGGTGGGTGGGAATAATAGGTATGTGGAGAACAACAATTTTTAATGAGCAGGGAGGGAAATTTTTCATGAGGGAGGATGTAATTGGTGGTTTTGGGAAAGGGGTTTTCAGGGTTTTAAAAGGGAAAGTGGAGAAATCGAAATTGTTTGGTCTTAGGGAATTGGGTGGGAGGGCGCGATGGGAAACAGCTGTGCGTTGTGGTGGTGGAAGACTAAAGGGTGGGGGATAATTTATATGGGCAACGCCGGGGGGGCACGGATGCTTAATTTTGGGGGGGCAGGGGTAGGTTGGTGGGTAGGTTTAAAAGTTTTGAGACCCTTTCATTTGACGATACATCAACGTTAATAGGGTGAAAGGATTTTATATAGTATGGTCTGGATTGCACTAAATCCGTTGGCAGGGGCCCGGAAAATAACAGAAGCTAAAAAAGTTTTTTCGATATATTGGGGGTTTTGGGGGTGATTGGTTGGGTAGAATGTTTGTTTTGCTACCGGGCGACAAAGGTGGAATTGGGTTTAATAATTAAATTAAGGGTTAATGTATATATTTTGAAGAGGGGGGTTTCTCCGAGTGAAAGGGCGTGTGGGGAAAGGGTGGCAAGCTTATATGAGGAGGGACGAAGGTGGTGGGGAGGATCAGAGATGAAAGAGTGTGAGGGTTGCTGCGGCTTTTTTTATGTTTGGATCCCTCTAGGATACGGGGTTGGTGTTCTGAGCGTGCTGTAGGGTGAGGTGATTGCAAATGGAGGGCATATACCCAAAATATGCAGGGGGACATTTGGGTAAGGTTGCGGTTGGTGCCATCAGACCAAGAGTGAAGGGGGTAATGTTTTGTTTCCTTCATGGAAAATTGCCGTCTGGTGTGGTGCTTCGGAGAGGGGTTTTATGGTGGAGGACGATGTGGGGTGGGGGATAGGGAGACGCTTTTCATTATATATTTTTTTAAAAATTTTTGGGGGTATACGGGGGTGGATGGGGGGGAAAAGAGGAGGTGGGTGGGGGGAGGGGTATCGGTATTAAAGGGCATTGAGTTTAATTGGGAGGTGTGGAAGATTGTGCGCGTGCTTTGGTGTACATCATAACTGATTTTTTTTCGTATCATTTTGGGCCCTGAGGGGGGAATGGGGATTGGATGGGCGAAAGAAGGGATTGGGTGCAAAAAAGTACAAAACATTATCGAATAGGGGGGTATAGGAAGTAGGGGAAAGGGTTTTTCCTGAAGGATATGAAGTAGAATGTCAGAGGTTTGTTCGGGGTAAGAAAAAAAAAAAAAAAAAAAAAAAAAAAAAAAAAAAAAAAAAAAAAAAAAGGGGGGGGGGGGGATGTGTTTGGGTTTTCAGGGGGTTTTTATCGGGCTCGCTAGAATTTGGGGAAAGTATGAGGAGTTCCATGATATGGTGTAAAAAGGCAGCGTATTGGGAGTGTTTTTTAAGTAAGTTTGTGGTGGTTTTAAAGGGAAAAGTTAAGATTTTTTGGGGATGGGGAAAGAGCAATATTTTGTGTGCATGTGAAAAGTAATCGGTCATACTCAGAAATGGTATACGATGTATGTTATGGATAATTAAATTTGAATATGTTGTAATGTATTAACAGGATTGGTGGTTGTATTAACAACGGAAAATACGGGCGTGTAAATTGTCTGTGTACCAAATGTATGCTAATAATTAGATAAGTAAGTGTGGTGATTTTTTTCAACATCAAGTTATATAGAGATGTAAGGAGAAATTTCATGTACCTTAGTTGGTTGTATATTGGTATTCGGGGAAATTCAATGAAATTATTGACGAGTGATGGGAAATTTAAGGGACGTGTTCATGTAAATGTTTAAGTAGGGTTAGGATGGTGAGGGAAGTAATGCTGGGGGTCTGTAGAATAAGAATATAGTCCTAGTTTAAGTTAATGTTTATTAAAAATTGTATATTTCTTTTTAGTAGAAAAGTTGTTACTTTTAAAAAAGGAAAATATTTGAAAATATTACTAAATATACGTGATTGTGTTGTTCGCTTTGGTGATAATGTAGTTATGGGCTGGGTGGGGTGATTATGTTGGAAGTGGGTTGGATGAATGTAGTGTATGGAAGGGGGAGGGTTTGGGGTGAATCATTTGTTATATTATACGGTTTAGTTTTTCTTGGGAGGTGTGGGGATTTTTATTTTTTTAACCTTTATTTGTTCGTAAATTTTGAGGGGTTATATTATGTATTTTTATATGAAGTTTAAATACAACAATAATAAGTGTGAAAGAATTTTGGGGTAATTGAGAATGTCTCGTACATACGTTTTATTTAAAATTCAAAACCGTGAATTCTTGGGTTATATTGCAATTGTGTTTAGGTTGCAATTTTGGATGTAAAAAACCCCCTGTATATGAATGGGGCTGCTTTAGTTTATTCTTATGTATAAGTTTAGTGCTACGGGAGGGAATGTGGAGTTTCCCTTTTGTTTATATAATGGATAGTTTTATTGCTTACTTTCTACATGTATAAACTATTATTTTCGTTTTTTTCATAAATTAAAAAAAAAAATTTGGGGAATGGCTGCAGGAGTGAGTGACCCGTATTAACAGTGATGCGGACCAGAAATCATCTTGCAAAATGCAACCCCCAAAAGGTGAATACTTGCGCGACAGCGGTGTTGACAATTTTCCAGATGCTGATGACGTAGAGGTCGTACATAGGCCTTCTTCACTATTTTGTAACTCCTTCCCGTGATGTTTTTAAAACCCTATATGCTCATGCATCCCCCGTTCCCCCAATGATTTCACTTTTCACTTTTTACAGAATACACTTCACATTCGGTGTTACACTTTATATGTATAAATGACTTTACAAACTGTTGTGACTCCACTACTTCATAGGCCTACTCCCTTTCCTTCCCTTATTGTATATTTTATTTTTTCTTTCTCCTTTTGCTTATTAACTTTTTCACTCTCACATTACGATGCCCCACATTTCACTTGTTAACCAAACGCTGGTAATTCTTGATCACCCGTTTCCACACTCACTTTGATCTTTTTATGTTTGTATCTGTGTGGCAACAGCCTAGTAGATCCACAAGGGTTTGGCACTTTAAAAAAAAATACGAGTTCAGGTTTCCTCTCGAATTTTTTTTCACTAATAACTATAGTTATCACTCGTAGTTTGTTCACTGACTTTGTCACTACCACTGATTACTGCTAGCGGTTATTGCACGCCTCAAAACACGAAGGTTCTCGGAGCTTTGTGCACCCACGTGTGTGTGTGAGTGTGTGAGTGTGTGTGGTGTGGTGTGTGTGGGTGTGTGTGGGTGTGTGTGTGTGTGTGAGTGTGTGAGTGTGTGTGTATGGTGGGTGTGTAGGTGTTTGTGTTTGAATGTATGTGTGTGGTTCATCCAGTCTCTCAATATTTAAAAAAATATATTTATAATCTCTCTCTCTCTCTCTCTCTCTCTCATGATAGTGAGTAATTATACCTTCCAAAATGAGTCGAGAGATATCTCACTAATAGCAAAACATAATAAAGTAATCAGTAATCATTACTTAATCGTTTACAATATTATTAATAACTAACCAATTTAAGTTTTCTCACAGTAACACTGAACATTATTTTTTATACCAGTAGTGTGAAGTCATCACTTTCAAATATTAATATCAACTTCTTAATAGTTGTTAATGACATTTACCTCTGTATGAATGAATCCATTAACAATAATAATGCCTCTCTCTCTCTTATATAATATATATATATATATATATATATATATATAATTATAATATATATATATATATATATAATAATATATATGTATATATATATATATATATATATAATAAATATATATATATATATAATATATATAATATATAATAAAATATATATAGTATGGAGATAACTAGCTTCAGCCTTTGGCACTTCACTGCTTCGTCAGGAGCTATGCAATATTGCAAGTATCAACAGGTAGGCTGAGGGGAGAGTTTCTCTCACAGGTAGAACTGTATGTTCAACACATGTCTAGCGGTTCATTGTTATCTGTTAGCACAAACTCCTGCTACTGAGAGAATGTTTCCCCTTCAACCTTCCTATTGCAACTTTGCAACATTGTGTAGCTCCTGAGGAAGCACCGAGGTACGTAAGACCTAATGTTTTCATCCCCTAGTGACATGTTCTACAATGTTTATGCATTTATACACCAGTATGTATAATCACCAGACTACAAGTTACGAAGTAAGATATTTGTTCCAGTTATTCAGTTTATTTCTGGGTCTCCTTTGCCATCCCTTCCTTCACCCTCTTCCCTCTACCCCATTTCTGATCCCCATTCTCATTCGCCTCATTCCTTCACTCACGTCTTAGATTCCCTCTTTCTCGACCCTTCCAGCCCTTCCTAACTCCCATGATTCCCTCTTTCCAAGCTCCACCATCCCACTATCGTTGTCTCCTCCTCAAGCTCCTTTCCATTCTTTTCTATCCCCTCGCTATTGTTGCTTTTGCTTAATACAGTCACTGGATCACTTTCAAAGGTGGATTTGTTGACAAAGGTTTTTTTTTTTTTGCAAAATCCAGTAAACGGAAAGTTTAATTGAATGTGAGAACATACTTCAAATTTGCACAG
>NC_069425.1:35736980-35748588 GCF_026875155.1 Cherax quadricarinatus | reverse complement strand
CCACTCCCCTCCTGATGATTTTCTCCATGACCTTGCATACATACACGTTAGTGTTTACAGGTTCTGTAGTTTAAACTCCTGACATACCCCCCGGGTCGTTTCTTGCGAATTCCCCCATCACCCTTCTTCAGTCTGATTACCTGGTTCCTTGATTGTTGTTTTCCCTCCTGATGTGGCTGTACAACAGCTTCGGGTCAGCCCTTGACTTTCGATCCCATGTCATTTTCGTATTGCCGTTGAGCCTCCCTTCTTATCTGTGCATATTCGTTTCTGGCTCTTCCTCTAATCTCTTTTTTTTCCTGAGTTCTCTGTCTTCTGTACCTTTTCCATTCTCTAGTACACCTATTTTTTTCCCCCCTACACCTTTGGGTGAACCAAGGACCGTTCTGTTCTTCCCATTTTTTCTTTCCCTTGGGGAACAACCTCTCCTCTGCCTCCTTGCATTTTGTTGCCACATAGTCCATCATTTCTTGTACTGGTTTTCCTGTCAGTTCCCTCTCCCACTGAATGTCTGAAAGAAGTTCCTCAAGCCTGAGTAGTTTCCCTCTTTTGTGTTTTGTTTTTTCCCACCCTATTCCTGCTACTCTCTCCACTTTGAGCTCAACTATGTAGTCGAAGCACAGAACCACATGATCACTAGCTCCCAGGGGCCTTTCATACATGATATCCTCGATGTCAGAACTACTCAAGGTGAATACAAGGTCCAGTCTTGCTGGTTCATCCCTCTCCCCTCTCTCTGGTAGTGTCTCTAACATGTTGGTGCATGAGGTTTTCCAGTACCACATCCATCATCTTGGCTCTCCATGTTTTTGGGACCCCCATGGGGCTCCAGTTTTCCCAGTCAATCTCCTTGTGATTGAAATCACCCATAACTAGTAACTTTGCTCCCCCATGTGTGCTCTCCTAGCCACCTCGGCTAGTGTGTCGACCATTGCTCTGTTGCTCCCATCGTATTCTTCTCTTGGCCTCCTGCAGTTCTGTGGTGGTTTGTACATTACTTGCAATTATCACCTTGTGTCCCTCAGGCTGGATTGTTCCTACTAAGTATCCCTTTCGCCCGTGCCATCCATTCCTTCCATTTTCTCAAACCCCCACTGGTTTTTTAATGAGCAGTGCAACTCTTCCTCCCCCTCTCCTCCCTCTGTCTTTCCTGAAGATTTGATATCCGGATGGAAAGATTGAATCTGTTATTATTCTGGTGAGTTTTGTTTCTGTGAGTGCTATTATGTCTGGGGATGTCTCCTTGATTCTTTCGTGCCACTCCTCATACTTATTTGTTATTCCATCTGCATTTGTATACCACACCTTCAACTTCTTTTCTAAGATTGTGGTCTGGGAGGTGTATTGGGGTTGGGGAAGTGGGAGACCTGATAAGGAACTATGGGTGGTTGCTGTGGGGGTGGAGTTTGTAATGCAGTGGGTGGAGGCATTGGATGTGGCATGGGTGTTTTGGTTTAGAGTATTTGGTTGCACTGGGGTTGACCTGGTTGGGAGGCTTCTATAGGAAGTTGTGAGGGAGGCTGTATTTGATCTTCCTGTGTCTGGGATCTCCTGTCTGTCTTCTCCATCCCCTCTCTTTCCTCCTTTCGCCTTTGTACCATCTCTCTCTGTTTCTGCCTTTCTGCTTGTGATCTGTCGCAGTCGAGATACACCTTCCTGTATGCCAGCATGTCCCTTAATCGCGCTTTCTCCTGCGGGATCCTGTTCCGAGTCGATTCTGCCTTGAAGGTCACTTTCACTGGCCGGGTACTTTTTTTACATACCCCCCTATTCTCCGAAAATTTTCCAGCTGGGTCATGTCGTCTTCTCCTATTGATTTCATGATGCTTTCAATTGCTGTTTTTCTCTCCTTGTTTTCTGGCTTTATATGTTTCCCCCTTCAACTTCCTGGAGCCCATACACAAAGACTGACCTCACCCTTTCATTCTCCCACTGCATATCCCTGTGTATCCCCTCATTCAATTTGATTTGCTCCATTGCAGCTTTCCTTTCTTCAGTTTCACTAGCTAATGTACTTGGGCTCAGTGGCCTGTCATTTTCCCTTCTCGGCTTTCCCTGGGCTCTGCTGTGGTCTGTTAGGGCCTCCACATATAGCTTAGCTCTTTCATTTACTACAGTCTCCACTGATTGAGCATCTACATGCTGTTTTGCTTCCTTCTTTCCCTACAGTCCCCTTATTTGTGACTGAGGTAGCAGTCTCTGTTGTCAATCCCAAAATGTTCTTCAGTTCTTTAGGCTGTTTCAGATTTTTCAGTTCCTCTTCTAAACTCTGTATCCTGGCCTCTGCTGCTTTGACTTGCACCTCCCACTTCCTGCTTTCCATGTCCATGTTCTTCTAGTTTCTTTTCCCATTCATGTTCCCTTTTTGTGAGCTCTGCTGCCCAATCTTCCTTTGCAGTTTCCTCCTCCTGTCCCTTGGTTTTTCTTGTTGCCTCTAGCAAAACCCATTTTTGTTTTTATCCTGATTGCCTCAGAGTGGGAAACCTATGTAATTCTGTATGTTAGGTTAGTATTGTGTATGTCAGAGTGTGGGGGGGGGTAGAGGAGGAACTGTGGCTATGTGGGAGAGTAGTGGGAAGGGGGAGTGGGAAGGAGAGTGAAGCAAGTGGGGTGAGTGGGAGTAGGGGAGGGTGAAAAGAAGGGAGGGGAGGGATCAGGTGAAGGAGTGAGATGTCAGTGGGGGGAGGGGGGAGTGTAAGTGTGTGAGTCTGGCAATGTGTGTGTGTGTGTGTGTGTGTGTTGTGTGTGTGTTGCGTGTGTGTGGTGTGTTATGTGTGTGTGTTGTGTGTGTGTGTGTGTGTGTGTGTGTGTGTGTGTGTGTGTGTGTGTGTGTGTGTGTGTGTGTGTGTGTGTGTGTTTGCGTGTGTGTGTGTGTTATGTGTGTGTGTGTGTGTGTGTGTGTGTGTGTGTGTGTGTGTGTGTGTGTGTGTGTGTGTGTGTGTGGTGTGGTGTGTGGTGTGGTGTGTGTGGGTGGGTGTGGGTGGGTGTGGGTGTGTGTGGGTGTGTGTGGGTGTGTGTAGGTGTGTGTGTAGGTGTGTGTGTAGGTGTGTGTGTAGGTGTGTGTGTAGGTGTGTGTGGGTGTATGGGTGTGCATGCGCACACTAGGCTACGCTACTCTTTTGAAGATTTAAAATTTTTTTTCACTATCAATTCCTTATTAATATACAGTAATGTATACTATATAATATTAATTGTGTACACTTGTGTTTTGTGTGTGTGTGTGTGTGTGTGTGTGTGTGTGTGTGTGTTTACTAGCTTGTCGTTCTTTGAAAAAGAGGGGGGGGGGTTACGTTAACACTATTTGTTATTGTTGTTGGTTCACCGGTACTCTCCCGGCCCAGATCTTCGCACACTCGGCTACTTTACTTTTTGAAGATTATAGAATTATTTTTTCTCACTCAATTCCTTATTAATATATACTAATGTTTATTATAATAATAATTACGGGTGCACACGTGTGTTTGTATGTGCATACTTGTTTACTAGCTTGTCGCTGTCAGGGGGGGGGGTCACTAGGCTACACAACTCTTTTGGAGTTTACCTGGAGATATTTAGATAATTTACTAAACATTATCAGGGTTACCACTATCTATCTCCTGGTACTGAAATAGGGAGAGAGTGATGGTATAGCATACAACCAGCAGGGCGAGACACTGAGACTTTAGACACTAACCAAAATTAACCACAAATAGGCAAGTGATGTCGTCTGCACAACAATGGAGGTTCCTGCTGGTCGGCTGCTATCAACTCCTTCAATTTGTAACTCCTTCAGGAACTTTATCATGCATTCAAGTTTTTATTTTCTTTTTCTTTTAAGACTTGGTATTCCCTCTTTTTTCTTTAGTACAGTATTATGGTCATAACAAGTCTGATGTTAGCTACCTTCACAACACCAACAGCTGGGGATTGACTAATTTTTTCTTACTTTCAGTATTTACTTAATCACTCTTTTATGACCTTATCACTACACTGCTGTTATAACCAACTAACATATGTATTTGTTAATATTTCAGATCACACCGTTAACCTAATTAACTGTTTGGATATTTTGTGTCAACACTGCGGCCAGCAGCCTGATCAGCTGACTGCTACCCTCCCTCACTCACAATTCATTCAAATTTAAATTGTAAAAATTCTTGATCTTATCACATTATTCGCACTCTTGAAAGCTATTACACTCTTGTAGGTATGTTCACTGATTCACTCACGTACGATGACCGCTAATAATATCTTAGGACAGCCACTAGAACGCCATATCCTGGGAGCACTATTCAGCTATACTGCTTCACGTGTGTTTGTGTGTGTGTGTATGTGTGTGTGTGTGTGTGTGTGTGTGTGTGTGTGAGTGTGTGTGTGTGTGTGTGTGTGTGTGTTGTGTGTGTGTGTGTGCCCCCCACTTCTAAGTATTCATACTGCTAATAAATACCGGTAGATACCAGTAATTCTAAGCTTACCAATACTTGTAACACTTATCGATTCTACTTCTAAAATTCAGAAAGTAGCTAGGTTGTAAAATTTAGCTTGTCACAGCTTAAGTGCCTGACGTTATCCCTCACTACCGCTTTACTCCTTGCACTCTCGTCTATGCTATTTCTACTCTAATTCTGGTAATGGCTTGCAGGAGTGAGTGACCAGTATCTAACAGTGATGCAGGACCAGAACTCAATCTTGCAAAATGCAACCTCAACAGGTGAATACTTGCGCTGACAGCGGTGTGATGACAAGTTGCCAGATGCTGATGACGTAGAGGTCGTACATAGGCCTTCTATCACTATTTTGTAACTCCTTCACCCGTGATGTTTATAACCATATATGCTCATGCATCCCGCGTTCCTCAAGTGATTTCACTTTTCACTTATTACAGAATACACTTCACATTCGGTGTTACACTTTATATGTATAATGACATACAAACTGTTGTGACGTCACTGCTTCAGTAGGCCTACTGCCTCCTTCCCTTATTGTATATTTTATTTTTTCTTTCTCTTTTGCTTATTAACTTTTTCACTCTCACATTACGATGCCCCACATTTCACTTGTTAACCAAACGCTGGTAATTCTTGATCACCCGTTTCCACACTCACTTTGATCTTTTTATGTTTGTATCTGTGTGGCAACAGCCTAGTAGATCCACAACGGTTTGGCACTTTAAAAAAAAATACTGAGTTCAGGTTTCCTCTCGAATTTTTTTCAACTAATAACTATAGTTATCACTCGTAGGTTTGTTCACTGACTTTGTCACTACCACTGATTACTGCTAGCGGTTATTGCACGCCTCAAAAACACGAAGGTTCTCGGAGCTTTGTGCACCCACGTGTGTGAGTGTGTGAGTGTGTGAGTGTGTGAGTGTGTGTGGGTGTGTGTGTGGGTGTGTGTGGGTGTGTGTGTGTGTGTGAGTGTGTGAGTGTGTGTGTATGGGTGGGTGTGTAGGTGTTTGTGTTTGAATGTATGTGTGTGGTTCATCCAGTCTCTCAATATTTAAAAAAATATATTTATAATCTCTCTCTCTCTCTCTCTCTCTCTCTTCTCTCTCTCTCTCTCTCTCTCTCTCTCTCTCTCTCATGATAGTGAGTAATTATACCTTCCAAAATGAGTCGAGAGATATCTCACTAATAGCTAAAACATAATAAAGTAATCAGTAATCATTACTTAATCGTTTACAATATTATTAATAACTAACCAATTTAAGTTTTCTCACAGTAACACTGAACATTATTTTTTATACCAGTAGTGTGAGTCATCACTTTCAAATATTAATATCAACTTCTTAATAGTTGTTAATGACATTTACCTCTTGTATGAATGAATCCATTAACAATAATAATGCCTCTCTCTCTCTTATGTATATATATATATATATATATATATATATATATATATATATATATATGTATATGTATATATATATATATATATATATATATATATATATATATATATATATATATATATATATATGTGGAGATAACTAGCTTTAGCCTTTGGCACTTCACTGCTTCGTCAGGAGCTATGCAATATTGCAAGTATCAACAGGTAGGCTGAGGGGAGAGTTTCTCTCACAGGTAGAACTGTATGTTCAACACATGTCTAGCGGTTCATTGTTATCTGCTAGGCACAAACTCCTGCTACTGAGAGAATGTTTCCCCTTCAACCTTCCTATTGCAACTTTTGCAACATTGTGTAGCTCCTGAGGAAGCACCGAGGTACGTAAGACCTAATGTTTTCATCCCCTAGTGACATGTTCTACAATGTTTATGCATTTATACACCAGTATGTATACTCACCAGACTACAAGTTACGAAGTAAGATATTTGTTGCAGTTATTTCAGTTTATTTCTGGGTCTCCTTTGCCATCCCTTCCTTCACCCTCTTCCCTCTACCCCATTTCTGATCCCCATTCTCATTCGCTTCATTCCTTCACTCACGTCTTAGATTCCCTCTTTCTCGACCCTTCCAGCCCCTTCCTAACTCCCATGATTCCCTCTTTCCAAGCTCCACCATCCCACTATCGTTGTCTCCTCCTCAAGCTCCTTTCCATTCTTTTCTATCCCCTCGCTATTGTTGCTTTTGCTTAATACAGTCAGTGGATCACTTTCAAAGGTGGATTTTGTTGACAAAGGTTTTTTTTTTTTGCAAACTCCAGTAAACGTGAAAGTTATAATTGAATGTGAGAACATGACTTCAAATTTGACACAGAGGAGGGCATAACGAGTTCGCTAATGAACGATATAATGATCGGTAATGAGCACAATAATGATCACTGATGAACACTATAATGATTGATAATGGACTTTACAATGATTGCGTAAATATGGTGGCGTCACCTCGCTTTCTGGGTTCAGTAGTAGTTTATAGTGTGTCGATAATTACTTATTTCGTGTACTTGTTATTATTAGTAGCAGAAACAGTAGTAGTAATAAATGATTATTATCAGTAGAAGCAACAACAGCAGTTGTAGTACTAATATCAGCAATAATAATAATAATAATAATAATAATAATAATAATAATAATAATAATAATAATAATATAATTATTATTATTATTATTATAAATATTATTAGTATTTTTATTATTTTAATTACTGTTATTTTGCTGTTTATTTTATAAACATTTGTACAATAAAAAAATATAAATTTCTAAAACAGGAAGGTAGAAAAAAATCTATGCACTGCTGCCAGGGTCGACGTTTCGCCCTTCTTGCAAAACAAGACAGGCATGCAGGAAGCAATTGTTTATAGACCCAAATGTCGTACTGGCAACATCAGGAAGAAAAAGACGCAGGTTGAAGAACAAGCTTCTGGGACAACGTCTCGTTCTTAGTAGAGCTTTTCGAAGTTAACGCTTTTGTAAAGCTCCAATCGCTGTATGACCCTTGTTGGTTTAGCGCTTAATTTTTATTCTGGGCCTGGTTCTGGATCACTTTTATTTAGCGTTTTCTCGTGAATATAATAATAATAATAATAATAATAATAATAATAATAATAATAATATACATTTTTTTTACTTTGGGGGATATAAGGCAAAGGAAGGCAAAGGAAAACGAGGATAAAGGAAAAAAGAGGAATGTGATGTGGGGAAAAGAATTTTAAACAAGTTGAGAAATGTATTGATTGTGAGGCATCAGGTTGTCAAGTGGAAAGATACGAACCGAGGACTGGTGTGGGAGCAGCAGTAGTGGGAGAGATGATGTCCCTGGAGGCTGTGTGAGGCCGACAACTGTTTTTGGTGCGAGGCAGCTTAGTGCTCGGGGTCTCAACACCAGTGTAATGTTACGTGGTTGACACCCAGCAAGTGTGGGATATCAGAGAGAGAGACAAACAGAGGGATGATGATGGAGTTGAACTATTGTTATGTAGTATCTTCTGTTACTCTTATGATTTCTGGTACTTTAACATCGTTCTCTTCCACAACAACAATGGCCCCCCCACCAACGTACCCAACAACTGTCCCTACTAACATTCCAACAATGCTTCCACCGACGCTCCCCTCAAGGAAGGTTCCTTGATGTTGGTGAGGGGCTCTTGATTTAGGAAATTGGATCTGTGCTCCAGTTCCCCGAATTAAGCCTGAATGCCTTCCACATCCCCCCCCCCCAGGCGCTGTATAATCCTCCGGGTTTAGCGCTTCCCCTTGATTATAATAATAATAATAATTCCACCGACGCTCCCCAACAACTACCCAGAACTCTCTCCAACAACACACCAAGAAATACACACTTCCCTCATTGTGTACATATACTGACAGATACATGCTTTGCAAAATACGTGAACTGAAGTAAGCACACTTCATGTATATACACAGACATACACACCTCAGAATATATACAATGATATATAAATGCCCATCGTTGTATATAAACTAGGTGAAACCACATCTTTCGGCATATATATTCTTTACAATTTCTATTAAAGACAATTTGCTTTAAAAATTAGACAGACGTGGATAATATGTAAAATAAAACAACATACTTAATAAAATATGTAAAATAAAACAACATACTTAATAAAATATGTAAAATAAAACAACATAAAATATGTAAAATAAAACAACATAAAATATGTAAAATAAAACAACATAAAATATGTAAAATAAAACACGCTTCATATAAATGTCAAATTTATATTAAAATTTTAATAAGAGATGCAAATTGAATTCGACACTGGCCCCATTACAGGAGAGGGCCACGATGGCACCTCATCCTGGCCAAGAGTGCCAGTGCCTTAGACTAACCAGCCAAAGCACTTAGCAATAACACAAGATTTTATCTGGCACCGTCCTAATGTAATACATCGAATTACGGCACTGTAACTACCGCGTTAACTACCCTGTAATGGCAGACTTAACAACCCTTGGAATAACTGGGAGCGAGATCTCAGACAGCCCAATATCGTATTGTAAGAGGAGCTTCACGGAGCTGCTAAGAGGGGAAGATTGGGGCTACCCTCTTTTGAATCAAATCTGATTACCACCCATTTTCCAGGTGTTGTATGACCCGTGCGGGTTTTGGCACAACCCCTTGATTATAAAAATTGTAATAATAATTGTAAGGGGAAGCATTGCGTGGTTTATAAGGGGAAATGCAATGAGTTCCTTGGGAAACCCTTGAGATAAAAGAGAGAGAGAATGAAGAGAAGATGCGTGTATAGGGAAATGAATGAGTACCTAGGGAATTGAGAGAGAGAGAGAAGAGAGAGAGAGAGAGAGAGAGAGAGAGAGAGAGAGAGAGAGAGAGAGAGATAGATAGATAGAGAGAGAGAGAGAGAGAGATGATGATGAAAGATGGGATTGTAACGTCTGCTTCTCTCTAGAGATACAGAGATACAGGCACACACACACACACACACACACACACACACACACACACACACACACACACGCACACACACACACACACACACACACACACACACACACACACACACACACACAACACACACACACACACACACACACATACACACACGCACACACACACCACACACACACACACACACCCTCACACACACACAACACACACACACACACACAACACACACACACACACACATCACACCAAACACACACACACACACACACACACACACACACACACACACACACACACACACACACACTCACACACATATACACACACACACACACACACATCACTCAAGCACACTCGACGTCACAAGGGACAGCTTATAATCGCATTCTGTGAATAATGTAAAGAGTCCCTGAAGACAATCGGCAGAACCAGCCCATCACTCTAGCCGTGTCCAGCCAGTCCCAGGGAGCAACAGACAAAAAAAATGTAATTAATGGTTGGAGAATCGAGTACTTAATGAATAACAGTTTTGTGGAAACAAGGGCTTCATTTCCCATATGGTTTGCAGACCAGAGGCTTATATTGTTCCACTTGTTTTGCGCCGTTAATTCTTCTCTTGTCTTGTGTACATTAGGCCTAAATTTCCTTCTTTTCTTTACGGGGTGGCGGAGGGGGATGGGAACCAGCAGTCTTAGGTTTTAAATTTCAACATTTCCTGTTAATCACAGACCTCATTTCTGGTAACCCAGCCGGAGCCCGGCAGCAGTGACATCCATGAGTCTACTTATTTTATTGGCTACATAATAGACATGATGCTCCTCCTACATGGCAGAATGATATATGGACTGACTGGTCAAATTGGTAACTAATGAAGGCAACTTCTAAAGTGAAAATCTGCCAAATCATAGTTATGTCAACTGCGCTCAGTTGTGATGAATGGTTTGAAAAACCGACAAGTTGAAGATTGAGACACTTATGCAGCATATGGAAATCTTTATTCAGGAAACGTTTCGCCACACAGTGGCTTCATCAGTCCAATACAAAGAGGAAGGCGTAAGGAGAGGAGGAGAATGAGGTAATCAGTCCCTCAACCTGGAGTCGATGTGTTCAGTCCATCAATCTACAAGATTGATGGACTGAACACATCGACTCCAGGTTGAGGGACTGATTACCTCAAACTCCTCCTCTCCTTCCACCTTTCTACTTTGTATTGGACTGATGAAGCCACTGTGTGGCGAAACGTTTCCTGAATAAAGATTTCCATATGCTGCATAACTGCGCTCAGTTGGTGACCGTTCGCTTGGCTGAGGGTTTCAGTGCTCATATCTTCATATATTGTGGCTGTATAGCCCTTGTGGCTTAGCGCTTCTTTTTGATTATAATAATTTATATATTGTGGTATATTGTAACTTTTGATTATTTTTTTTTATGAACAGAGAACATCCTTAACCCATACTAACCCAACCAAGAAATATTCTTCAAATTGTTTGTAAGAACAACAGCTTCCCACCAGCCGTAAGGATCTTTACCAGTAGACTCCTGGTTGTTTTTCAGAGGGAGCTGGACAGATAACATAAGATAAGATTTCGTTCGGATTTTTAACCCCGGAGGGTTAGCCACCCAGGATAACCCAAGAAAGTCAGTGCGTCATCGAGGACTGTCTAACTTATTTCCATTGGGGTCCTTAATCTTGTCCCCCAGGATGCGACCCACACCAGTCGACTAACACCCAGGTACCTATTTGCTGCTAGGTGAACAGGACAATAGGTGTAAGGAAACGTGTCGGAATTTCCACCCGCCGGGAATCGAACCCGGGCCCTCCGTGTGTGAAGCGGGAGCTTTAGCCACCAGACCACCGGATCAGCCGGATGCCGGATCAGCCGGGCTGTGGTTCGTACGTTGGCTTGCGTGCGACCAGCAGTAACAGCCTGGTTGATAAGGCACTGATCCACCGGGAGGCCTTGGGCGGGGGCCGCGGGGGCGTTGATCCCCGGGATACCCTCCGGGTAGATTCCAGGTACATGAGTGCCTGTGAGAGTTAACAAGAGCGATTATTAAATACTCTTTCGACATTTTTAATACGTATTTCAAAAAATTTTTCACATAGATAAATCCGCAAGATGCAATATGATCTATTTACTTACCTTTTAATATAGATAAATCTGCAAGTTACGTGGAAAAAGACATTTTTTTTAGCAAGTTACGTGGAAAAAGACATTTTTTTAGCAAGTTACGTGGAAAAAGACATTTTTTTTAGCAAGTTACGTGGAAAAAGACATTTTTTTTAGCAAGTTACGTG
>NC_069425.1:35691980-35731980 GCF_026875155.1 Cherax quadricarinatus | reverse complement strand
TAGTGTATATACACCGAGAAGTGTATGTGTCTCAGTGTATATACACCGAGAAGTGTATGTGTCTCAGTGTATATACACCGAGAAGTGCATGTGTCAGTGTATATACACCGAGAAGTGTATGTGTCTCAGTGTATATACACCGAGAATGTATGTGTCTCAGTGTATATACACCGAGAAGTGTATGTGTCTCAGTGTATATACACCGAGAAGTGTATGTGTCTCAGTGTATATACACCGAGAAGTGTATGTGTCTCAGTGTATATACACCGAGAAGTGTATGTGTCTCAGTGTATATACACCGAGAAGTGTATGTGTCTCTGTACATATACACTGAGAGTTCGCTCTCCTACCTTGCCTGGCAGTCTACAAGTAACAAGAAACATGACTGAAATCTTTGTAGAGTAAATGGACTTAAAACCCAATTAACCAGCCAAGATAAACCCAAGGTTATATAAAACCTGCGTATGTATTCCTTAGTGTGTATATAAGCTAAAAAATTTCTTTAATCCCGTTCTTAGGGATTAAAATAACCTTACTGCTGGTGTAGGTGTGACATACAGCGTTAATGGCCCTCGCGAAGTCAAAAGGATTGATCCTCTTCAATCAGATAAATCCGCATGTTGCAGGAACCACAGAATGTTCCATCTGTTATATAAATATTGTGAAATTCCCTAACAATGAGTTAGTTGCAAAAGACTTTTATCTGATCCACAATTTTTGCGGACGGAGTGTTTGAACCCCCTCAGTTATTTGTATTGTGGGTCACTGACTGTAATAATGTAGGTGGATTGCAGCTCTTGGTCACTACAAATACCACCACTCTAATAGGTGAATCCGTTGATTTAAAAGAACAATAACATTTACATTACCCTCTAGTAAACTCTCCATTCCGCCCCCCCCCCTCTTGCAACGCTGAGTTTGCAAACACAACAAAGCTTGCAAATATTTGGCTCACTCTTCCTGATCACAGGTAAATTAACTCAGCACAGCCAAAATTATTCACTATAAACCTTTCGCTGTTTAATCGGAACCCAATCAAGGCAAACAGAGCAGTTAATTCATGCATATACTCCCAGCACGCTAGCTGGCTTGTTTACAGGGTTGCCAGGACTCTAGTTTAATGAAGCTCCCCCTATCACCACCAAACTCCGTTTTCTGTTGCTAGTCAGCAGCCGAATTATGCTCAAAATATATATTGTTACGTTTCCAACGTTTACATGCGTTAATTTCTGAGCGAACTATACCGACAAGACAAATGCAGTATAACGCTATTCTTTTCTGACAACGTTTCGCTCTAACAGTGGGTTTCATCCAGTCATAAAGATGTACCACAAATCTATCACAAATCTCTTTGTGACAGATTTGTTTGTGACAGATCTGTTTGAGACGTAATTAATATACTGCATTTGTACATTTTCTCCAAGGCAGGTCACAAAAGAAGCAAGTCACATCAAAATTAGGTCACAGTTACGTGAAACGTAAAATCCGTGTGGATCACTAAGTGCCAGCATTCTTGAAGGCTTAATCCTCCGTTCACTAATACCGATAAAGTAACTCGACTCCTGCCTGTCAGGCTTTCCTGCCAGGTCACACTAGAGGCAAAATTTCCCACTCGATATCTACCGTGTTACCTATGATATACCTCTGACTGGTGACCAGGTTTTATTTACCGTCTATGCCCGGTTTGAGGCCAGGCTCACTTGTGGATTACTTGATCAAGCAGGCTGTCGGTGCTAGCTTCTCCCTGGGCTACGTAACTATCACGGGCCTGGCTGTTTTGACACTGTGATGGAGAGGGACAAGTTTCTTCTTGGACGGGGAAGTGGATGGATGGAAGGATAGATGGAAATTGACTTACCGAGTAGAAATGCTTGAAGGGGGTTTTCCCCAATCATGTTTTGGAGTTACGGTTCCGTCTTTGTTTTGAGGTTGTGTTTGGTGGGTGAGGTGGGTGGAGGAGGAGGTGAGGTAGGAGGAGAGGGAGGAAGGTGGGAGGAAGGGGTTAAGGAGGTGGTGCTTGGTGTCAGGTCGATTATAAAATATTGGCAGTATACATACGGCTCGGATCGCTGTCAAAACCTTTAGTGGCCTCCTTACTGAGAGAGAGAGAGAGAGAGAGAGAGAGATAGCGACAAAGACACAAACACAAGAGACCAAATAAGCAGTCCTTGGTCTGGCTTCCAAGGACTCAGACTCACGTAGAATCTTTTTTTTTTCACCGGTTCGCAAACACTCTCACGCAATACAACTTCTGAGATTCAACGATTTTATTCACAGTCTTCCTGTGTTGTGGCCAAGAAGGAGATAGTTTAGTGTGTGTATACACACTCAATTATATATATATATATTAATATTTAATATTAAATATAAATATATATTATATATATTATATATATATATATATAATATATATAATATATATATATATATATATATATATATATATATAAATATATATATATATATATATATATATATATATATATATATATATCGTGCCGAATAGGTAAATCTTGCGATTCTGGCTTAAATAACAACGCTCTTCTTGCCGAATAAGGCAAGCAAAAAATTGTGTATGCATTAATTTCACAATAATCATTCTGAACCTAACGAAAAAAAAAATATTTCATTGTGTTTGTTTATTATTAAATTATGTAAACTTATCTAAAATATATTAAGTTGGACTAGGCTAAAGTTAAATTGCGCTTGTTATAATATGATTAGGTAAGTTTTCTAAGGTTCTTTTCGTGCAAAATTAATAATTTTTACATTAACATAAATGAAAAATATATCTTTGAACATATAAGAGAAAATTTTAGAAAGGACTTAATTTTGAATGCGTTCTTGCTAATTGACCAGTTTTATCTATCGACACAATGATTCTGACAGCCACCCTGATCTGCCCAGGGCATGATAGAACGATAGTTCTGACAACCACACTGACCTGATACAGTAGTCCTCACAGGAGAAACATTTGGAGGCATAAGGGTGTATAACTGGAATGGCACATGGCAACTATCGTCTGAACTATGAGATCATTTTTCCATACTATGACCGAAAATTTGTCATTTTACAGAAATAATAATAATAATAATAATGATAATAATAATAATAATAATAATAATATAATAAATAATAATAATACCAAATGACTGCCTCTGTGACTCATGAAAGGTTACGTATTTAGTGATTTAGTTCGCTTAGCGGTAAATCCGCGACTGCCTGTCCGCACCGAGGGAACAGTAGCGGAATATACACACGTGACTGTTAATGTACAAGAACATCACTCATTCTCGCTCCATCAAGGGCTGAGGGTAATCATTTACTTGCTTGATACATCTTTTAGAGGGAGCTACACCAGTCACCCAGGCTGGAGTGACACCTGTCAAGTCAAACATGTAGAAATATATCCATTGCGTGTAATTTGGGTGAAGACTGAGCTAGTTTTGGTAAGCTTCGGTAGAAATTACCAAAGATTGCTCCGCGTATGTTGCATGCTAAAGCGAATTGTTATTTTAAAGCTTTCCCAAGTTAGTTCATTATAAAATCTTCACTGAATAAACGTGATCGGACGAATGCTGGAACAACTCATTAATAATCCACTTAAATGAAACTTCAGACGACCGAATTGTGTAACGTTTCTTTTTCCTAAGTGTGCGATTATCTGTAATTTAAAGTGTGTGTGTTTGTTTATGTGTGTGTGTGTGTGTGTGTGTGTGTGTGTGTGTGTGTGTGTGTGTGTGTGTGTGTGTGTGTGTGTGTGTGTGTGTGTGTGTTGTTAGTGTGTGTGTGTCTGTTATGTGTGTGTGTTGTTTACCATTAATATTTGTATGATAAGATAAACTATTACGTCAGTTCTTGTGCTTCAGCGATTTTTCACATGTCTCTTACAAGTGGGTTAAAACACTAACGAACGAGAATAGGTGACCCGTCATTTCGTAACAGGACACTCAATTTATAACACGAAAGGTGAGATGTAATGACAATACTTTAGACAAGGCTGAGGTGCAAAATTATCTGTAAACTTTTTATTGGAACTTATATTACAAATATAATTGTTTTATTAAAGTTGTTTACATATAAAATCAATTGTCATTGCTTCATTTGCAAGTGAAACATTGTTTAAACTGGCTGTCTGAAAACTATACCGTAAAAGGGATTCACTCTTACGCTTTTAGACTCGGTGGCAGTATTAACCATTCTGGCCTGATGAGCGTGCTGGATCCTTCCCTAATTCGCCCTAATCACGGGCTAATCTCTGCAACCTTTAAAGAAATCTACTATGATACGATGGCCAGCTCCCCTCCGAAAAACGTCACTTCAAGTGTTATATCAAACCTTTAAGTTAATCTCTTCAAGCACTAATGCCAAATATTTATTTCGGTGGTCAAGATTACACTAATAACATTTTCGCGCTCCAGGCATATTTATGCATATTATACCTTCACTATCACACATAGATCATACCTTCACTATCTTAAATAGAATATACAATATGTGCACAGATTATGTGTTTCCCCCACGCCCGAACACGATCCTTGCGCTGCATTTCCCGGGAAAGAACCCCTTTAAAAATTTTCCCAATATCAATTCTTTTACGTTCAAGAAACCTCAGAGGAAACTACGGAACCGATTAAGGTTCCTAAGGGGGGATTGAGGGGTGGGGAAACGGACTTACAGACGGTGTTACCCAGGGTTTATGGATATGGCTCAGACCTTTAATGGTTTTACCGGGGCTGGTTTGTAAATCAGCACCGTTTAATGGTATAACAAGGTGGTTGATATGATCAAAACCTGTCTAATGGCACTACACAAGGCTGGTTGATGAGAATCAGGATTGTCAAAATGGTTTTTACACAGGGCTGGTTGATGATGAATCAGGACCCTTTAATGGCCTACACAAGGTGGTTATAATGAATCAGGACCTGTCTAACTGTTATGAGGGTTGTGGATGAAAAAAAACAAGACCACGAGATTTGGAAAATCCCCCAAGACAGAAAATGAATTTCTGATTTACTATTTTAAGAACTTAAAAAATCAATAGCAAATAAAGGAATTTCAAATGAAGTAAACGCCAACACACACACAACACACACACACACTACACCCACAAAACCCACCACACAATACACATACACACACCACCACAACACACAACCACAACACAACACACACACACACATACCACACACACACACATACACCAACAACACACACACACAATACACACCACACACACATACACACACACACCCACACCCCAAACACACACACACCAAAAACACACACATAACACACACACAAAAACCACACAAAAAAAACAACACACACACACACACACACACACACCCAACAAACACCCCAAAAACACACACACAAACACACCAAAACCACAAAACACCCCCAAAACACACACACCAAACACACACACACACACACAACACACACACACACACAACACACACACACACAAAAACCACAAAACACACAACACAACACACACAAACCTCACACACACAAAAACACACACAAAAACACACACACACACACACAAAAACACACACAACAAGCACACAACAAAAACACAACACCACCAAACAAAACACACACACACACCACACACCCCCCACACCAACACACACAACACAAAAACAACACACCAACACACACAAACACAAAAAACACCCACCACACACAAAAACACACACAAACAACACCACACACACACACACACACACACACCACACACACACACAACACACAAAACACACACACACACAAAAAAGGCCCCCGAGAACCCTAGTTTTTTTTTAAGGGTGAGTGACGCTAAAAAATAATCAATGGATGCTCGTCAGTGAGCAATAATACGAGTGATAACTAAATTATTATTTTAAAAAAGTCGTGGAGAAGCCTGAAATTATCCATTACCCAAAATTAGCCAAAGTTTTGGTCTACTAGGCGCGGTGGGGCCTGAAGCAGTGCCCGTCACGACAGGGTTCCCCATTTTCATTAAAGTGAAGTGTTATAATTGAAGTGATACTATAATAAGTAAAAAGTGAAATCGGGTGAAAAAACGGGGGAGAAAGAGCACTGGTTTAAAAAATACGGAAAAAGGGATTCCAAAATAGGGATTTAGGTACGACACGTTTTGTCATCAGCATCTGGCAACTTGGCAGCGTTGCCAGCAAAAGGTTTCCCTAATTGGGTTTGCTGTCGCGGGTTTGCTTGGCTTGGTCATCACCCCTGCAAGCTATTCAGTAGTTTTTAGAGTAAGAAACTTGGAAGCTAGGAATCCTCTCTAAACGTGAAAAAGGAAAATGGGAAATAACAGCAAAAATTTGAACTTAAATCCAGAAAGGACAATAAGGAAGAGGTAGCTTTTTAGGAAAGAAGAACAAGGGTATAACGGATCTACCCCCCCCCCGTAACCATCCCTCCCTAAACACACCACACAAGGGCAGACCTTATAAAGTTTTGCCCTAGTGCAATTATCACTTTTTTAACCAGAATTACTGGATGTATTAACAGATCTCCCTGTTATTTCCCCCATACAACATACACACACACAACACACAACATAACAACAAAATACACACACACATACCACAAAACCCCTACACAAACATCACAACATACATACACACACAACAACACACACCCATACGCACACACTACACCCCACCACCACACACAATATACCCCAACACACACACACACACACACAACACACCATACACATACACATAAAATACACCAACACACTTACACACACACACACACACACACAACACACACACACAACCAAACACACACACACACACACACACACACACACTGTAGTACGTCCCGGGTCAACCCCCAGGGGTGGGGGTAGGTCACAAAAGTTGGGGGCAGCAAAGGACCATGAGACTCTACTTTAAAACGCACAAGCCACCTCCCTTTCAGTACATAATAAACCCACACTTTAATTCCACACAAAATTTACACACACACACACAAACCAACACACCACACACACACACACACAACCAGACTTACCATCACTCCCCCCCCCTCACCACCGACATTCACTTCTTCCCCTGACCCCTCCTCCCCCCTCGTTCCCCCCCCTCCCCCTTTCACCTCCCCCCCCCACCCCCCCCACCCCTCTCCCACTAGCCCAGTTCCCCCACTACCCCCCCCCACAACACTACTAACCTAATACAGAACAAATAGGTTTCCCATCTGAGGCATCAGGATAAAAAAAAAAAGGGGGTTTAAGAAAAACACAAAAAAAAACCAAAGGGGGACAGGAGGAGGAAGCTGCAAAAAAGATTGGGCAGCAGAGCTCAAAAAAGAGATCATAAGGGGAAAAGAAACTGAAGAACTTGCTGAGAAGGGAAGAGAGGAAGATAGGGAAAGTGGGAAGTGGGAGGTCCATGTCAAAGCAGCAAGGCAAGGATAAGGTTTAAAAGGGAACTAAAAATCTAAAACGCCTAAAAAAACTAAAGAACATTTTGGGATTTACAACAGGATGCTACCTAGCCACAAATAAGGGGACTGTAGGGAAAAAAGGGGGCACAACGCATGGGGAAGCTATATAAAAGGAATGTAGTAAATGAAAGGCAAAGCTTTATGTGGAGGCCCTAACAGACAACAACAAGCCAAGGAAAGCCGAAAAGGGGGAAAATGACGGGCCACTGACCCCCAAGTACATTACCCTTGAAACTGAAAAAAAGAAAGCGCAGTGCAGGAAACCCAAAAATTAAATGGGGGGATACACAGGGATAGCAGTGGGAGAATGAAAGGGTGAGGTAAAGCTTTGTGTATGGGCTCCGGGAAGTTAAGGGGAAAAATTTTAAGCAAGAAAACGAGGGGAAAAAAAGCAATTGAAAGCATCATGAAAGCAATAGGGGGGAAGAAATGACCCAGCTGGAAAATTTTCGGAAATGGGGGGGTTTTGTAAAAAAAAACCCCGCAGAACACTGGCCCAGGTTTCCTGCAGGAGAAAGCGTTTAAAGGGGAACATGCCGGCTACGGGAAGGTGATCTCGACCGCAAAGAACACAAAAAAAAAGGCAGAAACTGAGAGAGATGGTACAAAGGTGAAAGGAGGAAAGAGAGGGAAGGGAGAAGACAGACAGGGTCCAGACCCAGGAAAAAAGATCAAATACGCCTCCCCCAATTCCTATAAAAGCCTCTCAACCAGGTCAACCCCAGTGCAACCAAAACACTCTAAATAAAACACCAGCCACATCCAATGCCCCCACCCACTCTTTACAAACTCCACCCCACACAAAACCCATAGTTCCTTACCAGGTCTCCCATTTTCCCAACCCCAATATACCTCCCAGACAACGCCCTTAGAAAAAAAAGTTAAAAGGTTTGGGGGGTATAAAAAACAATGGAATAAAAAAACAAGTTGAGGATGGCACAAAAGAATCAAAGAGACATCCCCAGACATAATACCTCCAAAAAAAAAAACTCACCAAAATAATAACAGATTCATTTTTCCATCGGATACCAACCTCAGAAAAGACAGAGGGGGGAGGGGGGGAGGAGGGTTGCATGCTCATTAAAAACCCCAGTGGGTTTTTGAGAAAATGGAAGGAATGGATGGCATGGCAAAAGGGGACTACTTAGTAGGAACAATCCGGCTGAGGGACATAAGGTGTAATTGCAGTAATGTACAACCCCCACGAACGCAGGAGGCCAAAAAGAAGAATACGATGAAGCAACAGGAAAGATCGAACACTAGCCGAGGGGGCCAGGAGAGCACACATGGGGGGGGCAAAGTTACAGTTATGGGGGATTTTAATCACAAGGAGATTGACTGGGAAACCTGGAGCCCCATAGGGGCCCGAAACATGGAGAGCCAAATATGGATGTGGGGACTGGAAAACCTCATCATCAACAGTTAGAGACACTACCCAAAAGAGGAGGAGGAAAGAACCCGAAGGCGGACCCGTATCACCTGGTAGCTCGGACATCGAGGGTACATGATGAAAGGCCCTGGGAGCTATGTCATTGGTTCTGTGCTTGACTACAATGAGCTCCAAATGGAAAGAGTAGAGGAATAGGCTGGGGAAAAACCAATACAAAGGGGGAACTACTCAGGCATGAGGAACTTCCTTCAAACTTATGGAGGGAACTACAAAAACCAGTACAAAAATGATGGACTATGTAGCAAAAAATGCAAGGAAGCGAGGAGAGGTTTGTTCCCCAAGGGAAAAAAAATAAGGGAAAACAGAACGAGTCCCTTTGGGCACCCAAAGGTGTAGGGAGGCAAAAACAGGGTACTAGAGAAGGAAAAGGTAAGAAGACAGAGAACTCAGGAAAAAAAAAAAGAAATCAGCCCAAGAGCCGAAACGAATAGCACAGATAAAAAGGGGGGTCAGAGACAAATGAAAAAGGCTAGCATCAAAAGTAAAGACTGACCCGAAAACTGTTGTACACCACATAGGGGAAAAAACATCAAGGACCAGGTAAACAGACTGAGGAAGGGTGATGGGGGAAATTTACAAGAAAAAGACCAAGAGGTATGTCAGGAGCTCAAAACAAGATTTAAAGAGGTATTTTTATGGAAACCGTAGGACTCCAGGAAATCAGAACAGGGGGGGACACCAGCAATGTGGGTGAGGTACATTAACCAAAGGGGGAGGGGAAGAAACGCTATGCGAACTTGACACCTCAAAGGCGGTGGGACAGACAACAACTCCCAGGGTCCTTAAAGGGGAGCAGAGATATTTGTGAGCCATTAACAAGATCTTAACACATCATTTGAAACTGGGCAATCCCGAGGTATGGGGAAAAAGGCAAATGTGTCCCAATTTTTAAAAAAGGGGGGAAAAGACATGAGGCCTAAAATACGACCTGTATCTAACCTGTATAGTATGCAAGGTCATGGAAAAAGACACAGGAGGAAGGGGTGGGGGGCCCGGGAAAAAAAACAAGTGTATATTGACAACCAGCACGGGTTTAGGGAAGGAAATCCTGGTCACAAACCTACAGAGTTTTATGACAAGGGGAAGAAGTAAGACAAAAGAGAAGGGGTGATCGACTGCAAATTTTTTTTGGGCTGCAAAAAGGCCTTACACATTCCTCACAAGAGGTTCTGCCAAAGCTAGAGGGTGGCAAAAAATAACAGGAAATGCACTGCAATGGACAAATACCTGCAGGGAGGCAAAAAACGTGTCTGGTAAAGCGACGAGGGTCAGAGTGGGCGCTGTGAAAGCGGGGGTTCCACAGGGGCATCCCAGGGCCCGTGTGTTTCGGGATAGTGAACGAATAACGGAAGGGAAAGACTCAGAAGTGTCCTTTTTTGCAGATTGATCGAAGAATGAGAAGAATCAAATCACGAGGGTCAGGGAGGACACAAAGAGACCTGGACAGGCTACAAGCCCCGGTCCACAACTGGTCTTTTAATTTAAAACCCCGCCAAATGCAATCTGAAGATTGGGGAAAGGGGAAAAAGACCGCAGACCAATATAGTTTAGATGGCCAAAAACGCAAACCTCACCAAGGGAAAAAAATCTGGGGGGGAGATAACAGAGCATATCTCCTAAAATAAATAAATAAATAAATAACAAAAAGGCACAATACCGGAATGGAACGTACACAAATAACCCGCACAAAAAGACAGAACTTACGACGACGTTTTTTGGCCCACTTTGGGCCTTTCAAAATCACACAAAGGGAGGAGCAGGACGGGATATAAAGGCAGGAAGAGGTGGAGGTAGTAGTAGTGGTAGTAGTAGTAGTGTAGTAGTACAAAAATTTTTTTTAATACCGACAGGATGAAAAAGACACCGCATACTCCTGAGGCGCACATCAAACAGATAATGCTGCAGATACGGCGCCTGGGAAAAACCCACGGATTGCGTTCCGATACCTCAGTAAGGATTCGTTTAAGACTCTGATCCATTTCGTCAGGCCCCTATGGGGTAGCAGCACCCGTTTGGAACCCCACCTGTCAAGCACTCAAAAAAATTAGAGAAAAATGCAAAGGTTTGCAAAAGACTAGCCCCGAGCTACGAGGGTTGTCCCACGAAGAAATGTTTAGGGAAATCGGGCCCCGACGACACTGGAGGGCAGGAGGGGCAGGGGGGACATGATAAAAATATAAAAAAAATGCGCGGTGACAAGGTGGACAAAGACTGGTGTTCCCGGATGGACACAGACCAAAGGTCACAATTGGAAATTTAAATCAGAGAACAAAGGGAGTTAGAAATATTTTTCAGTCATGAGTAGCAGCCCTGGAAAGCCCAGAAAGGATGAGTGGAGGCGGGAAACCCTACAAAATTTTTTGGGGAGGTATAAGAGTCATGGGGCCCGGGGGAGAGGGACCTAGTAGAAACAGCGAAGAGGCGGGGCCAGGAGCTGTGTCGACCCTGCAACCACAAATAGGTGAGTACAAATAGGGAGTACCCACAAACCTACACACACACACACACAACCCCACACACACACACACACACACACACACACACACACAACACACCATATATATAAATTTATAATTTTTATAAAATATTATATATAAAAAATATGCAAAAAAAACCCCTCGAAAGAATAGAGAAATTCCCAAGCGCTTTCGTGAGTAGTCACGAAAACGCTTGGGGAATTTTTTCTATTCTTTCAGAGTGGTTGTTTTGCAAAATTTTTAAATCACCTGTTTACGGGGTCTCTTTATATATATATATAATATATATATATATATATATATATATATAATTTTATATATTATATTATAATATTATATATATATATTTCCCAAATTTCCCTTTTGCTCTTTTTAAATCTAATTGCTTTCCATACCCTCATTTTTCAGGCGTCTATTTCCTTTTTGGGATTTGCGCTTCCCCCGTTTATGTAAATTTAATTATACATTTTAAAAAACTATATATAATCTTGTTTGGGGAAAGGGGAAGGGAAAAACGAAAGGAAGCACAGAAGAAAGTTACATAAAGTTAGTGAGAGAAATTTTAACACAGGAAAAGGAGGTGAAAAATTTATTTTAAATTCTAGGTTTTTTTTGTGTTATGTGATGGCCCCTCGGAAACCCTAAATGTCAGGAGCATCAAGCGTAAAAGATTGAGAAGGAAGCCCCGAGGTATAATGGGCTAGAATGAAGGACGCCGTCAGGGCTACGGGAAGGTTGTTTCAGGGATAATCTATGTTTGTATGTCCCCCCCTCCCTTCCCCCCCCCCCTCCCCTACCCCCAAATCCCCCCCCACCTCCCCCTCCCCCCCAGAAAGCAGTTGAAAAGACAAATTTAAAGGGGCTGTAAATTTTATGACCTCATAACACATCGTAACTTTAACCTATAAACTCCTGAACATTTTTAATTTTTGTTAAAAAAAAAAACGGGTTTATCGAAAACCCGAATACTTTGCGACAAAATATTTTTACATTAAAAAAAACCCCCTACCTACCTACCTACCCTTATAGTTCATGTAACATCGTTACAAAAAACATGCAATATATATTTAATATATTATATATATATATAATTTTAAAATATATATAATATTATATATATATATATAATATATATAAAAATATATTTTTATTATATATATATATTTACACACTTCGTATCATTATTGTATCATCACTGTGCGTTTCACTCGTTGTATATACACTATGAATTATGTATCATGCATATATAACACACAGGTTTGTTTTTTTATTAGTGTATATTCATGAGAATTTCATTAATGACCATTCTGACGTTAGTGTTCATGAGAACTGGATCTTTAACGACTATTTTGCATGAGACAGGTGTTCAGCTTAACAGTGTAGTTATGACGACAACCCGGGAAGGCGGAGGCATGGGCCTGCCAATATTCATTAAACAGCACTGAAGTGCATGAAACTAGTATCACATAAACAGACTGATTAGCAAGAAACTTGCACCTATCGCAGTGCATTTGCACTGCAGTACACGAACTGTACCATGCAATTGCACTGCGGTAAGTGAACTGTACCGTGTAACTGCACTGCGGTACACGAACTGTGAAGACTTGGCCTCATCTTGATGATATGCGGACGTGGCGAGATAATGCCCCAAACACAGCCTTTAGGGTGAACATTAAGAGAGGAAGAGCAAGAAGGAAGGGGAGAGGGAGAAGGAGCAGGAGGAAGACGAGAACAACTAGGACGACGAGGAGTGAATGAAGAATGAGGAAGGGAAAGGAAATAAAAGGAAAGGGAGGAATAGGAGTAAGAGAAGCAAAAGGAAAAAAAGAAAAGTGTGGGAAAAAGAAGTATAGGATGCGAAGAATGAGGAAGGGAAACGAAGGAGGAGAAAGGAGCTGATGTTAATGAAAAAGGATGAATATTTAGATCAGCAACCACCCAGGGAAGTACTACCGTCCTGCCAGATGACTGGTGAACAAAACCTGTAACTGTTTTGCATGATGGTAGGATTGCAGGTTTCTTTTCGGCTCATAACCACGCTAAATAACAGGTAATCTTGCTACTCCTACTTACACATACGTCACACTTCCACAACACGCACATGCAAATAAATATACATACATCTAGGTTTTTCTCCTTTTCTAAATAGCACTTGTTTTTTTTATATTTCTCTCTATTTTCCATGGTTGTAAGAGGAAATGAACCTTTCCTCCGTAACCATGCGTGGTCCCGTGTATGAGCGACTAAAATGCCGGGAGCAATGGCAAGTAACCCCTTCTCCTTTATACATTTACTAAAAAAGAGAGAAGAAAAAACTTTATAAAATTGGGATGCTTAAATGTGCGTGTATGTAGTGCGGAAGACAAGAATACAGATGATTGCTGAGTTATGATGAAAAGAAGTTGTATGTCCTGGCTCTAAGCGAAATCAAAGCTTAATGGGGTAGGAGAATGTCAGTGGGGGGAAATAATGGGATTAAATCGGAGTAATCTGAGAGAGTTAGAGCATAGGAAGGGTACAAGTAATGTTAAATGGATCAGTTATATGGAAGGAGAAAGGAATATGAATGTGTAAATTCCAAGAATTATGTGATTACAGTAAAGGTTGGATGCAGAAATGGTCATAATAAGCGAGTATGCACCTGGAGAAGAGAGGAATGCAGAGGAGAGCGAGAGATTATGGGAGAATATTAAGTGAATGTAAAGGATCCTTTGAACCAAGTAGAGAGAGTAATTGTGGGTAGGGACCTTGAATGCAAAAGTAGTGAGAAACTATTTAGAGAGGGATGTGTAGTAAGTTTGGTGGTGCCAGGGTGTAAATGAAATGGGAGCCCTTGATTGAAACTTTGTATAGAAAGGGGTTTAAGTTATAGGAATACATATTTTAATAAAGAAAAAGAGATAAATAAGTATACACGAATATGATTTAAGGGCTAAATGACAGTAGTTTGTTGTATTATGTATTGGTAGATAAAATACTATTGAGTAGACTTCAGGAAGTACATGTTAATAGAGGGGCCAACAGATTTAACAGATCACTTTCAGTTGAGCTACCTAGAGTAAAAGGTAGATTGGATACAAGGAAGAATAGAAGCATCAGGAAAGATAGAGGTGAAGGTTTAAAAACTAAAAGAGGAGGCAGTTAGGGTAAAATCAAAACCCGCTATTGGAGGAAGATGGGCTAATGAGAGCATAGGCAATGTTTGGTCGAAGAGGTATGGGGTAGGTTTACAAAGTATGTTGAGAGTGTCAAGCAAAGTTTGTGTTTACAGGAAAGTGGGTGCAGGAGGGAAGAGGAGTGATTGGTGGAATTATGATGTAAAGAGAGAGTAAGGGAGAAAAAAGGTTTAGCATATGAAATTTTTTAACAAAGTAGAAGTGATGCAAGAGGGAAGAGTAGATGGAGAAAAAGAGAGAGGTTAAGAGATGTGAAAAAAAGGTCAGGGCAATGTCAAAAGTGAGCAATGGAAAGTGGGTGAGATGTTATCAACAAATATGTTGGAAAATAAGAAAAAGTTTTTGGAAGTGAGATTAACAGTTAAGAAAGCCTAGAGAACGAATGATTTGTCATTAAAAATAGGAAGAAGGAGGTTTATTAAATGGATAGTTAGAGGTATTGGAAAGATGGAGGGAATATTTTGAGTGAATTGTTAAATGTTGATGAATGAATAGGGATAGCTGTGAATCTCTTTATAGGGCAAGGAGGAATAACATCTTGTAAGGAGATGAGGAAGAGCCAGTTGTGAGTTGGGGGAATTTCGTGAGGCAGTAGGTAAAATGAAAGGGGGTAAGGCAGCCTGGGATTGATGGGATAACGATCGAAATGTTAAAAGCAGGTGGGATATAGTTTTTGAGTGTTGTGCAAATTATTTAAAAAATTAGGAAAGAGGGTATAGGTACCCAAAGGGATTGCAGAGATCATATACATAGTTCCTTTGTATAAAGGCAAAGGTAAAAAAGAGAGTGCAAAAAATTATAAGGGGGGATAAGTCTGTTTAGTGGTACCTGGTATAGTTTATTCATTGAAAGAATTAATAGTAATACGGAGAATAGATATCAGATAGAACAAGGAGGCTTTAGTAAAGGTAGTGGGGGGGTGTGGACCAAGATGATTACAGTGAAACTTATAAGTGAACAGTATTTAGATAAGGCTAAAGAGGTATTTGTGCATTTATGGGATTTGAAAGGCGTATGACAGGGTGAAAGGGGGGCAATGTGGCAGATGTTTGCAAGAGTAAAGGTGTAAAGGTAAGGATACTGAAAGTCAGGACAAGATTTTTCGAGGATATTGCGGCTCAATTAGAGTATGTGTAGGAAAGAGGTAATTTTTTCCCGTAAAAGTAGGCCTTAGACACAGGATGGTGTGATGTCACCGTGGTTTTAATAATTTTCAAGAAGGGGTTGTAAGAGAAGAAAATGCGAGGGTCTTGGCAAAGGCGTGTGAGTTAAAAGATACAGAATCACACACAAAGTGGAGTTGTCAACAGCTGCTCTTTGCTGAAGACACTGTGCTCTTGGGAGATTCTGAAGAGAACTGCAGAGAATGGTGGAATGAATTTGGTAGGGTGTGCAAAGAAGAAAATTAAAGGTGAAATACAGGAAAGAGTAAGGTTATTTGAATGGAGTATAACCAAAAACCAAAAGAAAATGTGATGAAAATTGAGATAACAGACTTGAGGGAGAGAGTATGGAGGGAGGTGAACGTATTCCAATATTTGGGAGTGTGGACGTGTCAGCGGATGGGTCTATGAAAGATGAGGGGAATCATAGAACTGATGAGGGAAAAAGAGTGAGTGGTGCACCTTAGTAGTCTGTGGAACAAAGAACTTTGTCCTTGGAGCAAAGAGGGGAATGTGATGAAGTATAGTTATACCCAACGCTCTTAAATGGGTTGAAGCGTGGGTGATGAAAATGTTGCAGCGAGGAGAAGGCTGGAGGCACAGTGGAGATGTCATGTCAGAGGGCAATGTTGTGGTGATGAAATAATGCGAGAATTCGTAGTTTGGAAGTTAGGAGGAGGTGCGTGATTACCAAAACTGTTGTCCAGAGGGCTGAGAAGGTTGTTACATGTGGTTCGGGACATGTCGAGAGAATGGAGCGAAACAGAATGACTTCAAAGAGTGTATCAGTCAGTAGAGTAGGAAGCGGCGGGGTATGGGTCGGCCTAGGAAGGGTAGGAGGGATGGCGTAAAGGAGGTTTTGTGTGTTCGAGGGGCTTGGACTTCCAGCAGGCATGCGATGAGCGGTTTGATAGAGTGAATGGAGACAAATGGTTTTTTATAAATACTTATGACCGTCCGTTGGAGTGTGACAAAGTAAAATTTATGAAGGGATTCAGGAAACCGGCATGCCGGACTTGAGTCCTTGAGATGGGAAGTACAGACCTGCACTCTAAGGAGGGTGTTAATGGTTGCAGTTTAAAAACTGATAGTGTAAAGCACCCTTCTGCAAGACATGATGGAGCGAATGATGGTGAAATTTCTTTTTCGGCCATCCCTGCCTTGGTTGGGAATATCGGGCCATGTGAATAAAAAAAAAAAAAAAAAAAAACAAAAAAAAAAAATATATATAAATAAATATATATCTATATATATATATGATAAATATAATCTATATATATATATAAATATATATATATATCTATGTCGTGCCGAATATGTTAAAACTGGTCAGATTAGCAGAAAACCATTATAAAAATTAAGTCCTTTCTAAAATTTTCTCTTATCCGTTTAAAGGAATATATATTTTTACATTAATGTAATGTAAAAATCTTTTAATTTTTGCACCATAAAGGAACTTAGAAACTTACCTAACCATATTATAACAAGAACAATTTATTAAGCCTAACCCAACCTAATATAATTTTGAGATTGTTTTACAATAATTTAATTTTAAACAAACACAGTGAAATATATCTATTTTCGTGAGGTTCAAAAAGATTTATGGCGAAATTATTGGCATCCACAAATTTTTCGCTTGTCCTATATGGCAATATGAACGTTGCTATTTAAAAGAGCCAAATCGAAAGTTTCTTCTGCCTATTCGGCACGACACATATATATATATATATAAATATATATAAATATATATATATATATAATATATAATGATATATATAATATATATATATATATATATATATATAAAAATATATATATAAATAATATATATATATATAATATATATATCTTAGGAGTTACCCTTGAAAGGCAATTTTATATATATAATATATTATATAATATATATATATATATATATATATATATATAATTATATATATATATATATAAATATATATATATATATATAATATATATATATATATATAAAATATATATATATATAATATATATATATATATCTTGAGTTTTCCTGAATCAAGTTTTAATTTTTTCTCTAGGATGAGGGTCCCCATGACAAGTTCAAGAGGTGTGTACTCTCCCTATATATATATATATATCTATATTATAATATTATATATATAGATATTATAATATATATATATATAATAAATATCTATATATAAATAAAAATATAATATATATATATATAATATATATATATGTCGTGCCGATTATTGTAAAACTGGTCAATTAGCAAGAACCATTTTAAAATTAAGTCCTTTCTCTAAAAATTTCTCTTTATTCTTTAAAGATATATCTTTTTCCTTATTGTTAATGAGTAAAAATTTTTAATTTGCCCAAAAAATCTTAGAAAACTACCTAAACCTTATCATAACAAGCACAAATTTATTTTAGCGTAAATCTACAAAAATAATATATTAAATCCGTTACAGTAATTAAATACTAATCAAACACAATGAAATAAAATTTTTGTTCGTTAGGTTTAGAATGATTTTTGCGAAATTATACATACACAAAATTCTCGCTGTCCTATAATGGCAAGATGAACGTTCTATTTAAACCCAAATCGCAAGTTCTGCTAATCGGCACGACATAAATATATATATATATATATATATATATATATATATAGAAATATATAATAAATATATCTATATATATTATAATATATATATATAGTATATATAATATATATATATACATATATATATAAATATATATATATATATATATATATATATATATATATATAATATATATACATATATATATATAATATATTAGATTATATATATATATATATATATAAATATATATATATATATATATATACAAATGCTTCTACGGCTTTTATAATTCTTTTATAATGTAGTAATTTATAAGCAAATTTCCAAATTAATGAAAAACAAAATTTACGACAAATTTTCCAACGATTGTTGTGGTAGGAGACATCTGCTACACAGCTGGGCCCAAAAAAACATAATTAATTCCCGGGTGAAAAAATAATTTAATACCGAAATCTATTGATTAAAACTTTCTATATTGTTAACCTGAGGCAATTTAGAGCAGAAACTTTGGGAATTTAATTACCCAGTTTATGTGATGTTCTGGACATAAATACTGATGTTCTCTCTCTCTCTCGTGAGATTTTTGTCCGTATACCCTTTTGTACTACAATGTGAATATAAAATTCTTCTAACTGGTGTGTTGAAGAGAGAGAGAGAGAGAGAGAGAGAGAGAGAGAGAGAGAGAGAGAGAGAGAGAGAGAGAGAGAGAGAGAGAGAAAGAGAGAGAGAGAAAAGAGAGAGAGAGAGAACAGAGCAAGACGTCTCATCTCTCGCCTGGACCCCATCCTGGATAGACTTCTGTCATTTCAGCAGAGCCATCAAACACAGGATGGGATGTGTGTGGCCTTACTGTTATTACATCCACATATTGTCAAAATACCACACTTGGATCCACTTCGAGGACAGCGTAGAAACAAGCTTTTATGCCACAATACGCAGAAGGCACAACTTCACTCTGGCTGTACGCCTTCTCCCAGAACATCACTCCTCTGAAGATCATACATACCCAGAGATGACTAAGTAATGGAACACCTTCGTAACAGCATAATGATGTCAACGAGAAAAAGTCAGTTATCAAATGAAAATTCTGCCCACAGATGGCTCCAACTTCATCCTGTTCCTACTTGTATGTCCTCATAACATAAAAAATGCTTTCAAAATGAGCTGATTGTAGGTAAACAGCTCTTAGCTTGTCATAAAGTTATGAATCCTTAACCTGTAAATAGCTTGTCAAGTAAAGTCAACCCTGTGTAAAAAAAAAAAAAATAAAAAAAAAAAAAAAAAAAAAAAAAAGAGTAGAGAGAGAGGAGAGAGAGAGAAGAGAAGAGAGGAAGAGAGAGGAGAGAGAGAGAGAGAGAGAGAGAGAGAGAGAGAGAAGAGAAGGGAGCATTCAGGTAAACTCCTAATTTAGTGTTTTGACTTTTCGAGTGCAAAGAAACCAGGAATGCAGTGCACTAACATTAGAACAAAATGTAATGCTAACATGTAACACTATATGTAATATAAACAAGTTAAGGTAAACATGTACTGTACACTAACATGTACATGTGTTGCTAACATGTACACCAAAAAACATGTATACTACCAATTACGCTAACATGTACACTAACATGTATACTAACATGTACGCTAACATGTACACTATCATGTATACTAACATGTACGCTAACATGTACGCTAACATGTACACTAACATGTACACTAACATGTACACTAACATGCAGACTAATATATGCACACTACAGGCATGGGCACTAAAGACGTGTACACCAACATGTAGTACACTTCAGGCATGTACACTAACATATACACTACACGCATGTACTCTCACACCTACACTAGAGGCGTGTACACCACACACACACACCACACACACACACCTGCCACACACACATAGCACACACTCACCTTGCACACACACACACACACCCCACAACACACACCTGCACACATCACACAGCACACACACACACACACACCTGCACACACACACACGACACACACACGAGAGACTGTAACAATCAAGCCTGTTTACAAACTCCTGTGGCACACTCAAGTATATTACAAGTAGTTGAAGAATTACAGACACACAGTACTGGTTAGCTCGTGGTCCTGTGGCCTCGACCGACCCTGCAAACACGTCTAAGTCAAAACATCATCAACAATCCATCATCATCCAATATCATTATCAACATCAGGAAGAGAAGAGGAGAGTAGGATGATTGAGAGTGAATAATCAACGGTAAGAAAATAAGAAGAAGAAGCGAAGAAAAGAAAGAAAGAAACAGCAACAAGAATAAAGAGAAGCTAAAACTACAAGAACCAACAACAACAAAAAAAACAACAACAACAACAAACAACAACAACAAACAACAACAACAACCCAACAACAACAAAAACAAAAAAAACCAAACAACAACAACAACAACAACAACAAAAACAACAACAACAACAACAAAAACCCCAACAACAATAAAAAAACAACAAAAACAATAACAACAACAAACAAGTGGGGGGGGAAAAGGAAAAAAACAGAAGGAAAGTTGGGAGAAGAAAGAAAAATGAGAAAGGAGAAGTGAAATAACGGGACGAATGGAGGGAAGGGATAAAGGGGGAAGAGAAAAGAGGGGGAAAAAGAGGAAAAGGGGAGGAGAAAATAAAAATAAGGAACAAAAAGGGGTGAAGAAAAAATTTAAAAAAGAGAAAAAAAAAATTTTGGAGGAAAAAAAGAAAAAGGTGGGAAAGGAAAAGAGGGGGGAGGGAAAGAGGAGATAGGGGGTTAAAAGAGAGAGAAGGAACAAGAATTTTAAGGAGGGAAGGGAGGAGGTGGCTGGGAAAAAGGGCAGAGGGGAGGGGAGGGAAGAGACAAGGAAAGGGAAAAGGGGAGGAGGTAGAAAAAAAAGAGAACAAAAAGGAAGAAAAAAAGAGGGGGGAGGGGGGAAGGAAGGAGGTTTATTTCAGTTTTGATCAATTGAACGTCGAGTTTTCACACAAAATTTTCCGATAAGTCCCTTCGGGCCCAAGACAAATTTTAAGAGGTTTTTAAGTTCTGACAGCAATATGAGGCAATAAATTGAATCCCCGTGAGAGAAGGGGGAGAGAAGAGAGAGAAGAGAGAGAGAGAGAGAAGAGAGGGGGAAAAAAAGAGAGAGAGAGAGAGGACAGACAGACAACAGAGGAAAGAGAGAGGAAGAGGGGAGGGGAGGGAGGGAGGGAGGGGGGGGAGGGAGGGGGGGAGGGGGGAAATTTACTCCAAAATGACCATGAAAAACCCCCCGTTTCAAATCATCTGCTTGCAGTAGGGGTTAGAAGATTTGACGGGGGACGTGCGCCCCACACCTTGAGTATGCTCCACTTTCTTGGTTTGCCTGCTCCCGCCCCTCCTCTGCGACTGCTTGACAGAGTAGAGAACAGAGCAAGACGTCTTATCTCTCTCCTGGACCAATCCTGGAAAGATCTGTCATTTCAGCAGAGCCTTGAACACTGGAGGGATATGGGTGGCATTGCTGTTATGTACAAGGCCAATATTGTCAAAGTACCACACTTGGATCCACTTCGAGGACAGCGTGAAGCAAGTTTCTATACCACAAGACGGGCAGAAAGCAGCAACTTCACTTTGGCTGTACCCTTCTCCAGAACATCACTCCATCTGAGATCATTTTTCCCCAGGATGACTTGAGTATGGAACACATTTGTACAGCATTATGATGTCAACGAGATAAAGTCAGTTGAATAGATGAAAATGCTGACCCACAGATGGCTCCAACTTCATTCTGTTCCCCACTTGTATGTCTCATAACAATAAAAATGCTTTCAAATGAGCTGATGTAGGTAACAGCTCTTAGCTTGTCAATAAAGTTAGGAATCCTTAACCTGTAAATAGCTTGTCAATAAAGCCAGGGGGATCCTTAACCTTGTCAAACCCTGTGTAAAAAAAAAAAAAAAAAAGAGAGAGAGAGGTTAGAGAGAGACAGATAGAGAGAGACACACAGAGAGACAGAGTCTTGACCCCTGTTAATTAATTTTTTTTATGCTTGTTAATTTCCAGATGGAGATCTTCCATATTTACCTTCACTTTTTAAATCTGTTACTCAAACTGTGTTAATGAAATGTAATATTTTTTTATTACACGTATAATAATGATTTATAATAATAATAATGATGATAATCATGATAATAATAATAATTTCAGTAATAATAACAATTTCAATAATAATAATAATAATAATTATTATTATTATTATTATTATCATTATTATTATAATCATAATAATAATAATAACAATAATAAACCTATTGATAATTAAAGCACAAATAATACTAAGAACCCAAGGAATAAAAAAATGCAAAATGATGACAGTAAAGTCAGTGTAAGTATTAATAACTCAAATTAAGCGCTATTAAATCAAGAATAACGGTAATAAAGAAGATAAATGAAAGATAATGAAGCAAGAACAAGTGATTATAAAAGAAGAATACAAGCACTATTATCCTGGTGGGTAGCTGGTGAAGTCTCTGACCTCAGTTGAGCTGAAGACTCAAATATTGACAGTTCATTATGGATGGTGAAACCTGCCTGCCCTACCCTACCTGCCTACCTACCTGCCTACCTACCTGCCTACCTACCTACCTACCTACCTGCCTACCTACCTACTTGCACGGCTCTACCCTACCTGCCTTACCTGCCTTCCTGCCTACCTACCTACCTGAACTACTTTGCCCTACTTTCCTTACCAGACGACCTACCTACCTACCCTACCTGCCTTACGTACCTACCCTGCCAGCCTTACCTACCTACCCTACCTGCCTTACCTACCTACCCTACCTCCCTTGCGTATCTACCCTACATACCTACCTACCTGTCCTATCCTACCTACCTACCTATCTATCTACCTGCCTTTCTTACCTGCCCTACCTACCTACCTATCTACCCTACCCACCGTCCTTCCTTTCTCTGTTCCTTATTTTGTTCCTTCATTTCTTCTTTCTTTATTTCCTTTCTTCTTATATATATATATATATATTATATATATATATATATATATATTATATATATATATATATATATATATATATATATATATATATATTATATATATATATATATATATATATATATATATCGTCCTAATAGATAAAACTGGTCAATTAGCAAGAACTCATTTAAAATTAAGCCCTTTCTAAAAAATTTCTCTTATACATTTGAAGATGCACAAATTTTCGTTTGCCCTATTCGGCAAGAAGTGCGTTACTATTTAAGCCAAAAATCACAAGTTTTACTTATTTTTGATAAACAAAATAAATTTTAATTGATAAAAGTATTTGAGCTTAAAGAAATCGAGGGAAAAAAATTATAAATTTAATTAAAAGATTTATTTAAATACATCGATGAAAAATAAAATATAAATAGAGAATTAGAAATAAATAAATGGTTTACGGGCGAATGAATAAATTCGTCGAAAAAGAGCCTAAAAATTCTGATCCAAATCAATTTCAATCATTGTTATTGTAGGAGGTGGAATTGTGTCTGGTTGAGATGCGTTGAGCAGGACTGGACATCAGGTCCACTTTCATTTATCATTATCAACATTATTATCGTCATTATCATCATCATCACCAATATCATCATTATTATCATCGTAATAATCACCAACACATCATTATCATCATCACTATCATCATTATTATAATCACGATTACAAAAAAACCATCGTCATTATTATGATCATTATCATTATCATCATCATTGTCATTACCATAACACTCACCAACACCATCATCATGATCATCATCATCATTACCAAAACCATCATCATATCATCATTAAATAATCATCAAATCGTCATCATCATCATCATCATCATCATTAGCCTCCCCATCCCTACTTTATCATGATATTTTTTTCTGTTTCAGAGAGGTAATCATTAATCTTAGCTTGATGGTTTAACTTTTTTGTTGCACTTATAATAATGAATTTTGTCTGTATGTCTGTGTGATTCTACTCGATAATAGACGAGTGTGTGTGTGTGTGTGTGTGTGTGTGTGTGTGTGGTGTGTGTGTGTGTGTGTGTGTGTGTACTCACCTATTTACTCACCTATTTGTGGTTGCAGGGGTCGAGTCTTAGCTCCTGATCCCTCCTCTTCACTGGTTGCTACTAGGTCCTCTCTCTCCCCGCTCCATGAGCTTTATCAAACCTCGTCTTAAAACTATGTATGGTTCCTGCCTCCACTACGTCACTTTCTAGGCTATTCCACTTCCTGACAACTCTATGACTGAAGAAATACTTCCTAACATCCCTTTGACTCATCTAAGTCTTCAGCTTCCAATTGTGACCTCTTGTTTCTGTGTCCCCTCCCTGGAACATCTTGTCTTTGTCCACCTTGTCTATTCCACGCAGTATTTTATATGTCGTTATCATGTCTCCCCTGACCCTCCTGTCCTCCAGTGTAGTCAGGCCGATTTCCCTTAACCTTTCTTCAGCTCTGGAACTAACCTTGCTGCAAACCTTTGTACTTTCTCTAATTTCTTGACGTGCTTGATCAAGTGCGGGTTCCAAACAGGTGCTGCATACTTCAGTATGGTCCTGACGTACACGGTGTACAGTTGTTAGGTAAGACACATATGCAACAGTTAGGTATCTTTATTTCGAAACGTTTCGCCTACACAGTAGGCTTCTTCAGTCGAGTACAGAAAAGTTGATAGAAGCAGAAGAGACTTGAAGACGATGTAATCAGTCCATCACCCTTAAAGTTTTGAGGTGGTCAGTCCCTCAGACTGGAGAAGAGCATTGTCCCATAGTCTGAAACAATATGGAGTTGAAGTGACAGGATGGAGCCTTATATAGCGCCAGGAGGTGAGACGTCTCACCTCCTGGCGGTATATAAGGCTCCATCCTGTCACTTCAACTCCATATTGTTTCAGACTATGGGACAATGCTCTTCTCCAGTCTGAGGGACTGACCACCTCAAAACTTTAAGGGTGATGGACTGATTACATCGTCTTCAAGTCTCTTCTGCTTCTATCAACTTTTCTGTACTCGACTGAAGAAGCCTACTGTATAGGCGAAACGTTTCGAAATAAAGATACCTAACTGTTGTATATGTGTCTTACCTAACAACCTGTCGGTATTTTATACCATTTTAATGTACACGGTGTACAGTGTCTTGAATGATTCCTTACTAAGGTATCGGAACGTTGTTTTCAGGTTTGCCAGGCGCCCATATGCTGCAGCAGTTATCTGGTTGATGTGTACTTCCGGAGACATGCTCGGTGTTATACTCACCCCAAGATCTTTCTCCTTGAGCGAGGTTTGCAGTCTTTGGCCACCTAGCCTATACTCCGTCTGCTGTGTTCTGTGCCCTTCCCCGATCTATATGTCTTTGCATTTGGCTGGCTTAAATTCGAGAAGCCAGTTGCTGGACCAGGTATCCAGTCTGTCCAGGTATCTTTTAGGTCCTGCCTGATCCTTATCTGGCTTAATTCTCCTCATTAACTTCACATCATCTGCGAACAGGGGCACTTCTGAGTCTAACCCTTCCATCATGTCATTCACATATACCAAAAATAGCACTGGTCCTAGGACCGACCCCTGTGGGACCCCGCTCGTCACAGGTGCCCACTGTGATACCTCGCCACGTACCATGACTCGTTGTTACCTCCCTGTCAGGTATTCTCTGATCCACTGCAGAGTCCTTCCTGTTATACGCACCTGATCCTCTAGCTTCTGCACTAATCTCTTGTGAGGAACTGTGCCAAAGGCCTTCTTGCAGTCCAAGAAAATGCAATCAACCCACCCCTCTCTCTCGTGTCTTACTTCTGTTACTTTATCATAAGACTCCATAAGGTTTGTGACACAGGATTTGCCTTCCATGAATCCGTGCTGGTTGGCGTTTATGCTCTTGTTCCGTTCCAGGTGCTCCACCACTCTCCTCCTGATAATCTTCTCCATAACTTTGCATACTATACACGTCAGTGACACAGGTCTATAGTTTAGTGCCTCCTATCTGTCTCCTTTTTTAAAAATGGGATCTACATTTGCCGTCTTCCATACCTCATGTAGTTGCCCAGTTTCCAGGGATGTGTTGAAGATTGTGGTAAGTGGCACACACAGCATATCCGCTCCCTCTCTAAGGACCCACGGGGAGATGTCCGGTCCCATTGCCTTTGAGGTATCGATGTCCCTTAGCAGCTTCTTCACTTCCTCCTCATTTGTATGTATGTCATCCAACACTTTTTGGTATATTCCTTGCTGGTGTCCCCCTCTGTTCTGTCTTCCCAGAGGCCTTCCTGTCTTCACTGTAAATACTTCCTTAAATCCCATGTTGAGCTCCTCACATACCTCTTGATCGTTTCTTGTGAGTTCCCCACCTTCTTTCCTCAGCCTGATCACCTGGTCTTTGACTGTTGTCTTCCTCCTAATGTGGCTATACAGCAGTTTCGGGTCAGATTTGACTTTCGATGTTATGTCGTTCTCGTACTGTCGCTGGGCCTCCCTCCTTATCTGTGCATACTCGTTTCTGGCTCTTCTACTAATCTCCTTATTTTCCTGGGTTCTTTGCCTCCTGTACCTTTTCCATTCTCTGGTGCACTTAGTTTTTGCCTCCCTACACCTTCGTGTGTGTGTGTGTGTGTGTGTGTGTGTGTGTGTGCACGACATTTACATACAAAAGAAATACCTCTCAGCATCCATGACTGTAAGAGATGTTTCTCACAGTGTTGAGATTCGGCCGAGGTACGTCACTCCACTATTGCATGTAAATAACTTGATAAACTCGTTTGGGAACACTTCAGTAGACCGAACAAATGGAAACAAAAACTAGCAATGATTTCACTGCTGTGATGGAGAGATGAAAATGTGCAATATATATTATATATATATATATATATATATATATATATATATATATATATATATATATATATATATATATGTGTGTGTGTGTGTGTGTGTGTGTGTGTGTGTGTGTGTGTGTGTGTGTGTGTGTGTGTGTGTGTGTGTGTGTGTGTGTGTGTGTGTGTGTGTGTGTGTGTGTGTGTGTGTGTGTGAGTGTGTGTGTGTGTGTTTGTGTGTGTGTGTGTGTGTGGTGTGGTGTGTGTGTGTGTGTGTGTGTGTGTGTGTGTGTGTGTGTGTGTGTGTGTGTGAGTGTGTGTGTACTCACCTAATTGTACTCACCTAATTGTGGTTGCAGGGGTCGAGACTCAGCTCCTGGCCCCGCCTCTTCACTGATCGCTACTGGATCCTCTCTCTCTCTGCTTCCTGAGCTTTGTCATACCTCTTCTTAAAACTATGTATGGTTCCTGCCTCCACTACTTCACTTGCTAGGCTATTCCACTTGCTGACAACTCTATGACTGAAGAAATACTTCCTAACGTCCCTGTGACTCGTCTGAGTCTTCAGCTTCCAGTTGTGACCCCTTGTGTGTGTGTGTGTGTGTGTGTGTGTGTGTGTGAGTGTGTGTGTGTGTGTGTGTGTGAAATTTATAAGAATATATCTCATTAAACACTACAGAAGTAATTCAAATATTTTCGGGCTACCTAGAGACTCCTTTTCAGGCAATACTAAACAAGTCAAGTGGGGACAAACAGACGAACACTAAATAAGGAATACCAGCAACAGACCAAGAGGACTGCGGAGCACTGTAAGAGGTATCCTGGGCCATGTTCACTTCCTCCACCCAACAGCGTACCCATCCTTGCAAAAGACTATTATTAAACCAGTACTTTCCACACTTTTCATACCTGAATTAACCAAGTTTAAATTCATCAAATGCGTAGGAGACGAACGACCTTACGACACTTACTTTGGCACTGGACTTACTTTATTTATTTTTGATGGTCATTTACAGCACTGAAAATACTGTCAAACTTACGAACAAATGCCTTCGTTAGTCTTGAATTCCTCGTTTATAGCATTTAATTAAGAACCTTGTTAATTATAACTTCTTCCCTCATCTCCCCTGGACGTGTGTTTTTGCATGACATTAGTGATTTCGCATCAGTGAAATATATTTTGCTATTCTCTGTGTTTATGTTTAGAAAATTAACGTTGAAAATCGTTTATTTCCCAAATCTGTGAATGGATTCTTGTAAATGGGATCTTGCAAATGGAATCTTGTAAATAGAATCTGTGAATGGAATCTTATAAACGGAATCTTGTAAATGGAATCTTGTAAATGGAATCTGTGAATGGAATCTTGTAAACGGAATCTTGTAAATGGAATCTGTGAATGGAATCTTGTAAATGGAATCTTGTAAATGGAATCTTTGAATGGAATCTTGTAAATGGACTCTTGTAAAAGAAATCTGTCAACGGAATCTTGTAAATGAAATCTTGTAAATGGAATCTGTGAATGGAATCTTGTAAATGGAATCTTGTAAATGCCATCATTCATCTGGGCAGCTTCCGGAAACCCTCTTCTTACATATATTTTAATGGTATTCGAACAGCTTAAGGCAATGTTTGCATTTACATCATTATGAGAGAGAATTTCGCTTGCGGATTTAAGTTCGTCCGAGTAAGTTAGAACATTTAAATTTCTAGTTTCGAAGTTTTCCTCCCTTTAGCTTCTCCCTAACAAAGCAACTTTGAGGAGAGGTTCAAGGAGCTAAACCTGACGACCTTCGTGGAGGGAGACATGTTTATGACATTCAAAATCTTTAGAGAAACAAACCAATGGGGATCAAACTTACGGCAAGTGACTCACTTGCCGTGTGTTCGAGCCCCACGCGTACCGTGGTTTGTTTACAATTGTATTATTACGATTTCGTGAGTTTAGAGGAACTGATAGGGCAAATATGAATGAACTGAACTGAGAGGACCACGATCAAGGGGACACATTAGGAAGCTGAAGACGATGATGAAGCACAGGGAGATAAGGAAGTATGTCTTTAATATTAGGGTGGTTATTAAGGGGAATGACTGCATGAGGCAGTAGTGGAGGCAACACTCAAATACGCAGCATCAAGTGTAGATATGATATATCTAAAGAGGTCAGAAATCATTGACGCCAATCAAAGTATTCCAGGAAGCGGTGAATCCACACACACACACACATACACACACACACACACACACACACACTACACACACACACACACACACACACACACACACACACAATATAGAACTAATAATCCTTATCACATTGTTAACACGTTGATATTTATATTTTACTGGCCTCCTGGCACTCTCTTGTTTATTTAGTCAGCTGCTGGAGTCAGCTACTCGAGTGTCGCCTCAAACTGATCGTTCTCACTCACGCAGAACTCGTTATGCTGACGTCAGAGCAGCTTCAACCAATCAGGTAGAATTTCTACTGATAATATGACGTCAACAGCGGTTCAACCAATCAGGTTTAATTTGCAGCTCATAATATGACGTCAACAGCGGATCAGCCAACCAGGTAGAATTTATAGCTGCTAAAATGACGTCAGAGGAACTTCAGCAAAATCAAACGGGTAAGCTAATCAGATACTAGCTGCGGAACGTAATAAACATGGGTGGCCCGGTGGCCTGGTGGCTAAAGCTCTCGCTTCACACACGGAGGGCCCGGGTTCGATTCCCGGCGGGTGGAAACATTCTACACGTTTCCTTACACCTGTTGTCCTGTTCACCTAGCAGCAAATAGGTACCTGGGTGTTAGTCGACTGGTGTGGGTCGCATCCTGGGGGACAAGATTAAGGACCCCAATGGAAATAAGTTAGACAGTCCTCGATGACGCACTGACTTTCTTGGGTTATCCTGGGTGGCTAACCCTCCGGGGTTAAAAATCCGAACGAAATCTTATCTTATCTTATCACAGGTTAGATAATCTGACGTCAGTGGTAAGCAAATCAATCAGAAACTAGCTGCAGTGCGTCATAAATACGTCATCAACCTGACGTCAGCGATGGGTAACCCAATCAGACACGAGCTGCAGTAGGTGTACTGATGTTACGACTGTGTCAGCCAATCAAGCAAAAGCTACAATTAAAACAAAAATAAAGAAAGAAAAGACAGACGACAAGAAAAGCTAAAGACAATAAAGCTGACAGTCAAGATAACATCAATAAGCTCGGAGCAGCGACACAGAGGAGACAAATGAAAATTATTGTCAATTCAGCTCTTGGAAGGTTTAATGACATTCAGTAAATTGGTTACTATAAACGAAGACTATAAAACTGAGATGTTATTAGTGCAGAAGTTAGCATATTGGTGGGAACAGTTAGTCATGTTGGTGGGAACAGTCATGTTGGTGGGAACAGTCAGTCATGTTGGTGGGAACAGTCATGTTGGTGGGAACAGTCATGTTGGTGGGAACAGTCATGTTGGTGGGAACAGTCAGTCATGTTGGTGGGAACAGTCATGTTGGTGGGAACAGTCATGTTGGTGAGAACAGTCAGTCATGTTGGTGGGAACAGTCAGTCATGTTGGTGGGAACAGTCATGTTGGTGGGAACAGTCATGTTGGTGGGAACAGTCAGTCATGTTGGTGGGAACAGTCAGTCTTGTTGGTGAGAACAGTCAGTCATGTTGGTGGGAACAGTCAGCCTTGTTGGTGGGAACAGTCAGTTTTGTTGGTGGGAACAGTCAGTTAGGTTGGTGGGAATAGTCAGTTATGTTGGTGGGAACAGTCAGTTATGTTGGTGGGAACAGTCATTTATGTTGGTGGGAACAGTCAGTTATGTTGGTGGGAACAGTCAGTTAGGTTGGTGGGAACAGTCAGTTAGGTTGGTGGGAACAGTCAGTTAGGTTGGTGGGAACAGTCAGTTATGTTGGTGGAACAGTTAGTCATGTTGGTGGGAACAGTCATGTTGGTGGGAACAGTCATGTTGGTGGGAACAGTCAGTCATGTTGGTGGGATCAGTCAGTCATGTTGGTGAGAACAGTCAGTCATGTTGGTGGGATCAGTAAGTCATGTTGGTGAGAACAGTCAGTCATGTTGTGGGATCAGTCAGTCATGTTGGTGAGAACAGTCAGTCTTGTTGGTGGGATCAGTCAGTCATGTTGGTGGGAACAGTCAGTCATGTTGGTGGGATCAGTCAGTCATGTTGGTGGGAACAGTCATGTTGGTGGGAACAGTCAGTCATGTTGGTGGGATCAGTCAGTCATGTTGGTGAGAACAGTCAGTCTTGTTGGTGGGAACAGTCATGTTGGTGGGAACAGTCAGTCATGTTGGTGAGAACAGTCAGTCATGTTGGTGGGATCAGTCAGTCATGTTGGTGGGAACAGTCAGTCTTGTTGGTGGGAACAGTCAGCCATGTTGGTGGGATCAGTCATGTTGGTGGGAACAGTCAGTCTTGTTGGTGGGAACAGTCAGTCATGTTGGTGGGAACAGTCAGTCATGTTGGTGGGAACAGTCAGTCAAGTTGGTGGGAACAGTCATTCATGTTGGTGGGAACAGTCAGTCATGTTAGTGGGATCAGTCATGTTGGTGGGAACAGTAAGTCATTTTGGTGGGAATAGTCATTTATGTTGGTATTAACATTCAGTCATGTTGGTGGGAAACAGTGAATTATGTTGGTGGGAACAGTCAGTTATGTTGGTGGGAAGTAATGAGTTACGTTGATAGAGAACAGTCAATTATGTTGGTGGGAACAGTTAGTTATGTTGGTGGGAAAAGTCAGTCATGTTGCTGGGGAACAGTCATGTTGCTGGGGAACAGTCAGTTAAGTTGGTGGAGAACAGTCAATTATGTTGGTGGGAGATCAGTTAGTCATGTTGGTGAGAACATTCAGTCATGTTGATAGTAACAGTCAGTTATGTTGGTAGGAACAGTCAATCATGTTGGTGGGGAACAGTCAGTCTTGGTGAAAACAGTCAGTCTTGGTGAAAACAGTCGGTTATGTTTGTGGGAACAGTCAGTCATGTTGGTGGGAACAGTCATGTTGGTGGGAAACAGTCTGTCATGTTGTTGGGGAACGGTCAGATATGTTGGTGATAAACAGTCAGTCATGCTGATGGGGAACAGTCATGCTGGTGGGGAACAGTCATGTTGGTGCAGAACGGTCATGTTGGGGAACAGTCAACCATGTTGATGATGAGCGGTCAGTCATGATGGTGATGAACAGTCATTTTAGTGAGGATAAATCAGTCATGTTGCACCAATAGTCAGTTGTGTTGGTCGGGAATAGTCGGTGAAAAGTCAGTCATATTGATGAGAACAGTCATCATGTGTGTGTGTGTGTGTGTTAGTTAGTTACCATTTTTTCCTAGGCACATGTGTGTGTGTGAGTGTGTGTGTGTGTGAGTGGGTGGGTGTGAAAAGCTCTACTATCGTCATCTATCTCACATTTCCAAGGCTCTACTGTTTCCTCAGAGACGATCCCTCTGAGATCCGTCTGAGACTATGTGGATACCACGAACCACAAACTCCTCAAGTCGATATTTTCATTACGCTGATTCCTCCTCTAGTGAACTCATAATTGGATCCGGCAGCACTTGCAGATGTACTTAGCCAAGACGAGTGTCCGTGAGAGGTCTTCAAGCATCACTCACTTTTTTATTATTGAGCGTCGTGTATGAGGAAATATAAGGATTCTTTACAAAACTCTCAAAACATTTTGTTGGAATTCTTCAACTTCAACGAGAACCAGAGTCTACTGCTGAATGAGGAAGGCATCAGAATATTCTTGAAACATCTTCGTCCATACATCACATCACGTGATCTTTAAGTTTTAATGGAGCGGACTGGAAACCAGGTAACAGTGAGTAACCAGTCAAAGACGCAACAATATCTAATACAATATTCTTCTATCGCAACCATACTGAAGTACAAACAAGCTTAAATTCATGAGTAGAAAACCTAAGAATTAGCGAACATGGAGGAGTGTTCAATAAATTTACCTGAACAAGTAGATAATTTACTGATTCAAAATAAATAAAAACAAACTCTCAGATATTCCTGGGAAACCGTCACGAGCACCTTAACCCACATCTGTGAATACAAAAGTTGAATACAGAAGCATAGATGATCTGTATAAAATACAGTCAGGTAAGAAAGCCTATAAGGAGATCAAACATGGAAAGATAACGCAGAAGAATATACTAAGGAAATGCATTAGTGAATTGCTTCAAAACGAGTATGTCAAACCAGAGGACAAATAATCTACACAGCGAGATTATTAGAAGAACGGAAACTAAAATATTCACACCAAACGGAAGAAGCAGAAAAAAACAAAAACAACCGTTCAGGAAATTGCCCCCTCCCCCCAAAAAATCTTAAATATCTCTTCATGAACTCAAAATTCATGTCCAAATATATATCTAGAACTGTCCCAATAGTTACAGGTTATTCATACTCGTATAGCTTTGACTTAAAAGAAGTGAGCGAAACTTTGACAGACCCGTATGAATCAATACTCAACAATCCACTAAACGACAGGAAAGTTGAGGAGCCAAAAAGATTTTTCATTACCTATTCCCACCCTACAAATCATATATCTCACATAAGCAGAAATCCCTCAGAAATCGAAAATGAAAGGGAAAACAGGACCACACATGCAGCACCTGGGTCTTATTCGCGGAACTCGTTATTTATGAAGAAGTTGAAGATATAACTAGCACGAGCACTCGTAGTATTTGTAAAAAGAATTTTGCTATACGTGAAATCCCAGAGTCCTCTAAAAAGTGCAGACATATTTCCTCTACACAAAGAATCAGTAGAGGTCTGGCAAAAAAAAAAAAAAAAAAAAACAGTATCACTGATCTCACGCATCATAAAAGGGTAGTGAGGCGCTGAGTTACAAAGTTCATGGAGAAGCATTACCTGCACAAAGCTCAATCAACTTGGAATTAGAGACTGAGGATCATGTTTGTCCCAGCTACGCAATCATTAAGACAAAATTTCCTAGGTTTTGGAAGAAAGCCAAAATGCAGATGTGATCCTCACAGCTGTCGCGAAGGCGATCATGGAGTGATTGTTCATAAGGTCAGTTAGTGTAACTGGAAAAGTAAGTAAATGAATATTCATTTTTCTAATGAACTGAACACGAAAAGTAGTGCAAACCAAATCCAGCCTTAGCAAAGTGAAAAATTCAGTATCACAAGGTACTGAACTTAACTGTCTCTCATCCTCATAGCAGACATTTAAGTACTGGCCACAGCTTGACAACATCCTTAGCGAACGCTACCAAAATATTCATGCCCTATGAAGAAGACACGGGAAATTTACAAGTACAAGTAAGCAAAGTCTTCTACTGGGCAACAGAAAATAACAAGATGCTCATTGGTGATAAATTCTACCTACCTGGATATAGAAAGAATGAAAAACTCAAATGGAATACTGGATACAGTACACAGGAGGATCATGGTAAAGAACGAAAGGAGCATGTTAACAACTTGAGAATAATGTCAGATGATCTGTTATTTACAGAATACAATGAGGAAAATGCTGCAAAGGCTAGTAATATGATAGTGTAGATAATGAGAACCTTCAAAATAAAGAGAAATAATGTCAATTGTGACGCTGTTTAAATCACATGTGTTCTCTCCTTTAGGAATAGTGTTCTGTGATGACAGTTCCATTCAAAGCAGGAGAACTGCCATTGCTGGAAAAGATGCAGAGACCGTTTACTGCCCGCAAAGAGCCTATAAAGAATTTATATTACTCGGACCGTCTCTGAAGCGAAGACGAAAATAATACCTAATGAGATATACCTGAGTGCTGAGTCCCAAACCTACACACAGAGATAAGAACGTGCTACTGTGGTGAGAGATATATAAAACAAAGTTCTAGTGAAAAGCAGGGAAACCTGTGCACAATATGTGAACACTATGTCACCATCCGTAGTGCACGACTATTCAATCTGCTACCAACAGATATGAAAAATATTGATGGAACAAGTGCAAAAGTTTTCAAGAGGAGACTGGATAGTTACCTATGCTAAGTGCCAGATCAAACACGTTGTTGATAGATTTGTGAGCAAGTAGGTTGCCAGTTGTTATAGCTGTGTTAAACAGTTACCAGAATAACCTGACCCAGGCCGGGCTGTGAGGGTAGCAAAACTGAAAATTTATCACGGGTATATCACATGTATATATTGTATATGACCCAAAGCTCTAATTATCGGGTCATCTTATGACTAAGGCATGTGTCTTGGAAACTTTCTAGGCATGTTAATGTCGCATCTGTATTCTTTCAGAGCATCTTCCCCAGAGGCATGTTTCTAGTGTGGTTATTTTGCTGTAGAACTGTTTCTTCCGATTTCTAAGTGACCTTCATGATGGGATTGCCTATTGACTATCTATTATTCTTTCCAGGACACTCAAATGACCTTCGGTTTAACCTCTTCAGTTTACATCTTCATGTTTCCCTCTCTCTCTCTCTCTCTCTCTCTCTCTCTCTCTCTCTCTCTCTCTCTCTCTCTCCTCTCTCTCTTCTCTACTCTCTCTCTCCTCATCTCTCTGCATGGCTCTCTTCTCCTCTATTTCCACCTTTTTCTAAGGATCTTTATGATGAAGACCCTATTAACATCATTTCTTTATTCCTTTCCGGACCTCAAATGACCTCGCTTAACCATTCAGTTTCTCATCTTCATATTTCCGTCTTCTCCTCCCTCCTCCTCTCTCTCTCTCTCTCTCCTTCTCTCTCTCTCTCTCTCCTCTCTGCTCTCTCTCTCTCTCTCTCTCTCTCTCTCTCTCTCTCTTCTCTCTCTCTCTCTCTCTCTCTCTCTCTCTCTCTCCTCTCTCTCTCTCTCTCTCCCTCCCTCCCTCCCTTTTCCACCTCTCTTTTGTCTCCCTCCTTGTCTCCGTGGGAAGTTCCGAGCGAGTCCATTCTCTTTAACCACTCGTTTAAGAGAATAATGTTCAGAAGGCTTTTTCGTTGGCGCTGAGCTGTAGATGGTAGTTCAACTCAACGGGAAAAAAAAGAAGAGAATAAAACATCCGTATAGTGTCGTTATGACACACTGGCAAACGTCAGCAAAAGCATACTCTGCTAATGTTGGCAAACATTTACTCTAATTATATATCATATATATATATATATATATATATATATATATATATATATATATATTATATATACATATATATATATATATATATATATATATATATATATATATATATATATATATATATATATATATATATATTATATATATTGAGGGAATTGTTAAATGTTGATGAAGATAGGGAAGCTGTGATTTCGTGTATAGGGCAAGGAGGAACAACATCTTGTAGGAGTGAGAAAGAGCCAGTTGTGAGTGTGGGGGAAGTTCGTGAGGCAGTAGGTAAAATGAAAGGGGGTAAGGCAGCCGGGATTGATGGGATAAAGATAGAAATGTTAAAAGCAGGTGGGGATGTAGTTTTTGGAGTGGTTGGTGCAATTATTTAATAAATGTATGGAAGAGGGTAAGGTACCCAGGGATTGGCAGAGAGCATGCATAGTTCCTTTGTATAAAGGCAAAGGGGACAAAAGAGAGTGCAAAAATTATAGGGGGATAAGTCTGTTGAGTATACCTGGTAAAGTGTATGGTAGAGTTATTATTGAAAGAATTAAGAGCAAGACGGAGAATAGGATAGCAGATGAACAAGGAGGCTCTAGGAATGGTAGGGGGTGTGTGGACCAGGTGTTTACAGTGATACATATAAGGGAACAGTATTTAGATAAGGTTAAAGAGGTTTTTGTGGCATTTGTGGATTTGGAAAAGGCGTATGACAGGGTGGATTGGGGGGCAATGTGGCAGATGTTGCAGATGTATGGTATAGGAGGTAGGTTACTGAAAGTAGTGAAGAGTTTTTACGAGGATAGTGAGGCTCAAGTTAGAGTATGTAGGAAAGAGGGAGATTATTTCCCAGTAAAAGTAGGCCCAAGACAAGGATGTGTGATGTCACCGTGGTTGTTCAATATATTTATAGATGGGGTTGTAAGAGAAGTAAATGCGAGGGTCTTGGCAAGAGGTGTGGAGTTAAAAGATAAAGAATCACACATAAAGTGGGAGTTGTCACAGTTGCTCTTTGCTGATGACACTGTGCTCTTGGGTGATTCTGAAGAGAAGTTGCAGAGGTTGGTGGATGAATTTGGTAGGGAATGTAAAAGAAGAAAATTCAAAGTGAATACAGGAAAGAGTATGGTTATGAGGATAACAAAAAGATAAGGTGATGAAAGATTGGATATCAGATTGGAGGGAGATAGTATGAAGGAGGTGAATGTATTCAGATATTTGGGAGTGGACGTGTCAGCGGATGGGTCTATGAAAGATGAGGTGAATCATAGAATTGATGAGGGGAAAAGGGTGAGCGGTGCACTTAGGAGTCTGTGGAGACAAAGAACTTTGTCCTTGGAAGCAAAGAGGGGAATGTATGAGAGTATAGTTTTACCAACGCTCTTATATGAGTGTGAAGCATGGGTGATGAATGTTGCAGCGAGGAGAAGGCTGGAGGCAGTGGAGATGTCATGTCTGAGGGCAATGGGGTGTGGAATATAAGCAGAGAATTCGTAGTTTGGAAGTTAGGAGGAGGGGCGGGGAGATTGCCAAAACTATTGTCCAGAGGGCTGAGGAGGGGTTGTTGAGGTGGTTCGGACATGTGGAGAGAATGGAGCGAAACAGAATGACTTCAAGAGTGTATCAGTCTGTATTGGAAGGAAGGCGGGATAGGGGTCGGCCTAGGAAAGGTTGGAGGGGGGGGGTAAAGGAGGTTTTGTGTGCGAGGGGCTTGGACTTCCAGCAGGCATGCGTGAGCGTGTTTGATAGGAGTGAATGGAGACAAATGGTTTTTAATACTTGACGTGCTGTTGGAGTGTGAGCAAAGTAACATTTATGAAGGGTTCAGGGAAACCGGCAGGCCGGACTTGAGTCCTGGAGATGGGAAGTACAGTGCCTGCACTCTGAAGGAGGGGTGTTAATGTTGCAGTTTAAAAACTGTAGTGTAAAGCACCCTTCTGGCAAGACAGTGATGGAGTGAATGATGGTGAAAGTTTTTCTTTTTCGGGCCCCCTGCCTTGGTGGGAATCGGCCAGTGTGATAATAAAAATAATTAAAAAAATATATATATATATATTATGTATATATATATATAATATATATTATATATATATAGTGTGTGTGTGTGTGTGTGTGTGTGTGTGTGTGTGTGTGTGTGTGTGTGTGTGTGTGTGTGTGTGTGCGTGTGTATACATATATGTCGTACCGAATAGGTAAAACTGGTCAATTAGTAAGAACTCATTTAAAATTAAGTCCTTTCTAAAATTTTCTCTTATACGTTTAAATATATACAATTTTTCATTTATATCAATGTAAATATTAATCATTTTGTACCAAAAAAATTTAGAAAACTTACCTAACCTTATTATAACAAGCTCAATTAAATTTAGCCTAATCCAACTAAATATATTTTAGATAAGTTTACATTAATTTAGTAATAAACACACATAATTAAATATACTTTTTCCGTTAGGTTTAGAATGACTTTTTGCGAAATTATTGCATACACAAATTTTCGAGTTGCTATTTAAGCCAAAATCGCAAGTGTTACCTATTTGGCACGACATTATACACACACACACACTAGCGATATTCCTGAAATAATAGATTACACAGAACAGGATGATAATAAATTATACACGACTGCGGTAACTAGTGACATGGTCCTCAGACAAATAGAGAAACTAATACCTAACAAATCCCCAGGTCCTGATGAACTGTTTGCAAGGGTGTTAAAGGAATGTAAAGAGGAACTTAGCATACCTTCGGCTAATCTTTTTAACATATCACTACAAACTGCCATAGTGCCTGATAAGTGAAAAATGGCAAATGTAATACCTATTTACAAAGCAGGTGACAGGTCCTTGGCTTCGAACTATAGACCAATAAGCCTTACCTCCATAGTGGGAAAATTTATGGAATCAATAATTGCCGAAGCAATTCGAAGCCATCTTGACAGGCACAGATTGATTAATGATTCTCAACACGGTTTTACAAAGGGGCGTTCCTGTCTAACGAATTTACTAACTTTTTTCACTAAGGTGTTTGAGGAGGTAGATCATGGTAATGAATATTATATTGTGTATATGGACTTCAGTAAGGCTTTCGATAGAGTTCCACACCAGAGGCTATTGAGGAAACTTAAGGCACACGGAATAGGAGAAATTTTTTCCTAGGTAGAGGCATGGCTGACAAACAGACCCGAGAGAGTTTGCATAAATGGTGAGAAATCAGAATGGGGGCACGTCACAAACGGGTGCTCCTCAGGGGTCAGTGTTGGGCCGTGTTGTTCACTATTTTCATAAACGACATAGATGAGGGATAAATAGCGACATAAGCAAATTTGCTGATGACACCCAAAATAGGGGCCCTTCAATTCATTTAATGAGGATATTAGAGCACTGCAGGATGATTTGAATAGACTGACGCAATGGTCGGAGAAGTGGCAGATGCAGTTTAAAATTGACAAATGAAAAGTTCTTAAATGGGTTTAACAGTTAAATAACCATGCCACATATAAACTAAATAATGTAGATCTTAATACTACCCATTTCGAAAAGGATTTAGGAGTTCTGGTTAGCAGTAATCTAAAACCAAGACAAAAGTGCATTAGTGTTCGCAATAAAGCTAACAGAATTCTTTGTTTCATAACTAGAAGTATAAATAATAGAAGTCCTCAGGTTGTTCTTCAACTCTATATATCCTTGGGAGGCCCTCATTTAGGGCTATGCTGCCTCAGTTTCTGGTCACCGTATTACAGAAT
>NC_069425.1:35666980-35686980 GCF_026875155.1 Cherax quadricarinatus | reverse complement strand
CCCCTAGTCAGGTCATTCCAGTTCAGCCCACCTAAGTAATTTTTCAGTCCTATGAAATCAGCCAAGCGAAAGTCAGGGAACGGAGAACTTGATTGCCATTATTAGGGGAATTCCATGATATGTTAAAACTGAGTGATTGTGTAAATCACTCTCCCCAATCATCATTAACCTCAAGATTATTAATTAGTGTTTCCCTACTGGCGAGAACCAAGTCAAGGAGGTTTTTCCCCTAGTTGGCTCTGTCACAAACTGTTTTAAAAAACAATCCTGGATCGTATCAAGAAAGTCACCCGACTCTAAATTTCCCGTCCAATTGCCCCGTCAATCTGTCTATAGTTGAAATCTCCCATTACACAACATTTTCGTATGTAGATGCCTTACGAATTTCGTCCCATAGAAGTTTACTGCACTCCCTATCAAGATTGGGGCCCTGTAAATCACACCCAAATTTAGTTTTTCTCGGCCCTCGAGAAGCTGTAAAACCCAAACAGATTCAGTGGTGACGCTTCTAATTTAATATCTTGTCTAACACAACAATTTAAATTGTCTCTGACAACATCGCTACTCCACCACCTTTCCTGTTGACCCTGTCAGTGTGGAATAAATTTAAGCCTTGTATGTGACATTCAGATGGCATCTCTCTATCTTTCAGATTGAGCCAGGTCTCTGTTTAGCAATTAATATCTATTGTTTCCTGCACTTGCAATTAATCTTAGCTCATCTATTTTTTTTTATAACACTCCTGCTATTAGTATAGTAAACCTTAAGGGAGCTAGTCCCTTGCTGCCTCTGCTGTCCCCCTTTGTTTTCTGACCTTTCTATTGTCTTTATTTATAACTTCAGCTGAATGCCTTTTATACATTTACTGTTTCCAACCCCAGTGTTGCAACCTGCTTGTTCCCCACACACCCATACCTCTATCTTCCCTCAGTTTAAAAATCATAGGCATTTCACCAATGGCCTTCTCAATCGAGTCTGCAAGTGCTACCACCCCTGCCCCAGAGAGATGAACCCCATCCCTTGCATACATACATGTATTGCCATAAAAGTTGTTCCAGTTGTCAATGAATGGGATTGCAAGTTCCTTGCGTATCTGTCTAGCCAGCAATTTACCCAATTGCCCTAGACAACCATTCATTTCCTACTCCCCTTCTAGGCAAGATGCTACATATGATTGGGTCCCTCCCTTAGACTTAATGAAATCTATAGCTGACCTGTACTTATCTAGCAGCTCTTTCTCCTACCCTTCCCAATATCATTTTTCCACAGCACTGAGACAGATAATGGGGTTGTTCCCATTTCCTGACATGATATTATCCAGTCTGTTGACAATGTCCCCAACACCAGCTCCAGGGAAGCACACTCTATCTCTCATCTTCTTATTCCTATTACAAAAAGCACGGTCAACATATCTTACCCGAGAGTCACCCAAACCACAGAATGCGTTACCTTCATTAGCAGGGGCCCGTAGTACCCTTACCTTCACTGGCCACTGAAGTACATTCATCCTGGAGAACAAAAAGCGATTTCTACCTTTAGATCTTCACTCTTAACTTTCCTTACTCTGATGCGCCTCCCATTACTGTGAACAACTCCCCCACTTGTAGCAGGTGCTGGGCTGCACCTCACTGCTGGTCCCGTTGCTACCTCCCCACCTACAGCCTCCTCACAGTGAGAGACAGACTGCACCTCACTGCTAGAAGCCTCATTCCCCCCATCTCCAACCACCTCACACCTTTTCCCAGGCCCATTGAGGTGGACCTTCAGCCTCCTAATCTCCTCCTGGAGAAGCAAGACCTCCTCCTTCAACTCTCCAAACTCAGTTTTTAAAACACTGCAGAAGCAAGCCATGCTTTGTAACCGTCCACGCTAATCCCCAAAGCAGCTCAGGGTCTGTGACCTCACGTGACGACTGACCACTGAACACTGACGACTGACCACTGAACACCAGTAGCTCACCAGTAGCATATCATGCTCACCACTAACATATCATGCTCACCACTAGCATATCATGCTCACCACTAGCATATCCTGCTCGCCAGCAGCAGATATCCTGCTCACCAGTAGCATATCATGCTCACCAGTAGCATATCATGCTCACCACTAGCATATCATGCTCACCACTAGCATATCATGCTCACCACTAGCATATCCTGCTCGCCAGCAGCAGATATCCTGCTCACCAGTAGCATATCATGCTCACCACTAGCATATCATCCCTCACCACTAGCATATCATGCTCACCACTAGCATATCATGCTCACCACTAGCATATCATGCTCACCACTAGCATATCATGCTCACCACTAGCATATCATGCTCACCACTAGCATATCATGCTCACCACTAGCATAGCAGATATCCTGCTCATTTTAATACCATTATAATTATTTAGCTTGTCTATAAGTTAGGATATTGCTTCTTAATTCTCTATCTCTTTGTAACAATACTTATCTCTTTGTGATAATTCTAATATATCTGTGTAAATAATTCTTTATTATCCGAGTAATAATTCTAATTTATATGTATAACAATTGTTTCTTGTAATAATTCTTATCACTCTTTGAGTAATATTACCTATATCTGTGTAGAAAATCGTAACTTTATTTTTCAAAAATCTTTGCTATATCTGTCAAAATATTTAGCTACGTCTGTCAAATTTTTTTTGCTATATCTGCCAAAAATCTTAGTTATATCTGTCAAAATTTTTAGCTATATCTGTCAAAAAGTTTAGCTATATTTCCCCAAAATCTTACCTATGCCTATCAAAAATATTAGTTATGTCTGTCAAAAATGTTACATATGTCTGTCAAAAATATTAGTTTTATCTATATCTATATCTGTCTGTCAAAAATATTACTTATGTCTGTTAAAAAGCTAACCTACAGCTGTCAAAAATCTTAAGTATGTCTGTCAAAAGTGTTAGCTATATATATCTGTTAAAAATCTTAGTTATGGCCGTCAAAAATCTTACTTATGTCTGTCAAAAATCTTAGCTATATATATGTCAAAAATATTATATTTGTCAAAAATCATGACTATGTCTGTCAAAAATCTTAGCTATGCCTGTCAAAAATCTTACTTACATCAGTCAAATATCTGTCTGTCAAAAATCTTAGCTATGCCTGTCAAAAATCTTACATCAGTCAAAACATTCTTAACTGTGTGTGTGATAATTCTGAAATTGATCTCGGTAAAATTTCTGATCACTCTCTGAGCATTGCCTTTTATATTTCCATGGAATAATTCTTTTTAACCCCTAATTATTGTACACAATCTCTTATTTCCAGAGAAACTTAACTCATCCCTCAGCTGGCAAAATCTAAACACGACTGATTTCACTTAAAACACTGCTGCCTCTAGGCAAAACAGTGTTTTAAAATAAGAGTCGGTGTTGAAATATAAGACTGTTCTCTTAAAGTAAAGAACTTTTATGGGTTGCAGCGCCTTAAGTACACAGGTAAGCCGCCGCCTTAATTGCAAAGGTAAAGACAGTCATTAAGTTGTGAGCATCAGAAGAATTAAGTGAAGTAAGTCAAGCATAAGTACCACTAGAAGAGTAAGGTATGAATATTAAAATGTTTGGTAAGAAACATGTGCAACAGTTAACCATCTTTATTCCGAAATGTTTCGCCTACACCGCAGGCTTCTTCAGTCGAGTACGGAAAATGTTTGCAGAAGCAAACTTTTATGTACTCGACTATAATATCTTTGATCAGTTGACAGGGTAAGATTTGCAGAGAAGAGAATTGCTATGAATAAATTGCTTTTTAAGTTCCAATGGAAAAGTCGGGGATAAGAAGTTAATAAAAAGACATAGGTACGTTGATGCTTCAGTAACCAATAGTTAAACTGATATTTTAGTACCAACAGAAAAACTAAGTTTTGATTGGTTAAAAAAATATATGCCATAGATAAACAAATATTTCGTGTCCAACAGAGAAGTAGAAATTGATGGGGTGAAAAACACTCCACAGGAAGAATAGATTCTTCATATCCAACAGAAAAGTGACACATGATAGGTTAAAAATTATTTATAGACTGATGATACACATTTCAGGGAACGTTACTGGGAGTGTAAACACGGCGATCATGTGTCAATATTTGCGTGTCAGCATGGCGCACGTGTACAGCTGTACCATCATGGTGCAGGGGTACATGTGTGGGAGTGTACTGTTATGGCGCAGGTGTACAGCTGTACCATCATGGTGCTGGTGTACATGTGTGGGAGTGTACTGTTATGGCGCACGTGTACAGCTGTACCATCATGGTGCAGGGTACATGTGTGGAAAGTGTACTGTTTGGCGCAGGTGTACAGCTGTACCACCATGGTACTGGTGTACATGTGTGGGAGTGTACTGTTATGGCGCAGGTGTACAGCTGTACCATCATGGTGCTGGTGTACATGTGTGGGAGTGTACTGTTATGGCGCAGGTGTACAGCTGTACCATCATGGTGCAGGGGTATATGTGTGGGAGTGTACTGTTATGGCGCAGGTGTACAGCTGTACCATCATGGTGCAGGTGTACAGATGTGGAAGTGCACTATCAAGGCGCAGGTGTACAGGTGTGTAAGTCAAGCACTATGGTGCAGGTGTACAGCTGTACCATCATGGTGCAGGTGTACAGGTATGGGAATGTACCATCATGGTACAGATGTACAGGTGTGGGAGTACCATCATGGTGCAGGTGTACAGGTGTGGGAGTACCATCATGGTGCAGATATAATGGTGTGGGAGTACCATCATGGTGCAGGTGTAAAGGTGTGGGAATGCCATCATGGTGCAGGTGTATAGGTGTTTGAGTACCATCATAGTGTAGGTGTACAGGTGTTGGAGTCCCATCATGGTGCAGGTGTGCAGGTGTGGGAGTACCATCATGGTGCAAGTGTATAGGTGTTTGAGTACCATTATGGTGCAGGTGTACAAGTGTGGGAGTACCACCATGGTGCAGGTGTACAGGTGTGGGAGTACCATCATGGTGCAGGTGTAAAGGTGTGGGAGTACCATCATGGTGCAGGTGTAAAGGTGTGGGAGTGCCATCATGGTGCAGGTGTACAAGTGTGGGATTCCATCATGGTGCAGGTGTACAAGTGTGGGAGTACCATCATGGTGCAAGTGTACAAGTGTGGGAGTGCCATCATGGTGCAGGTGTACAAGTGTGGGAGTACCATCATGGTGCAAGTGTACAAGTGTGGAGTACCATCATGGTGCAAGTGTACAAGTGTGGGAGTACCATCATGGTGCAGTGTACAAGTGTGGGAGTACCATCATGGTGCAAGTGTACAAGTGTGGGAGTACCATCATGGTGCAGGTGTACAAGTGTGGGAGTACCATCATGGTGCAAGTGTACAAGTGTGGGAGTACCATCATGGTGCAAGTGTACAAGTGTGGGAGTACCATCATGGTGCAAGTGTACAAGTGTGGGAGTACCATCATGGTGCAAGTGTACAAGTGTGGGAGTACCATCATGGTGCAAGTGTACAAGTGTGGGAGTACCATCATGGTGCAAGTGTACAAGTGTGGGAGTACCATCATGGTGCAAGTGTACAAGTGTGGGAGTACCATCATGGTGCAAGTGTACAAGTGTGGGAGTACCATCATGGTGCAAGTGTACAAGTGTGGGAGTGCCATCATGGTGCAGGTGTACAAGTGTGGGAGTACCATCATGGTGCAAGTGTACAAGTGTGGGAGTGCCATCATGGTGCAGGTGTACAAGTGTGGGAGTACCATCATGGTGCAAGTGTACAAGTGTGGGAGTGCCATCATGGTGCAGGTGTACAAGTGTGGGAGTACCATCATGGTGCAGGTGTACAAGTGTGGGAGTACCATCATGGTGCAGGTGTACAGGTGTGGGAGTGTATTCGAGAGACAGAAAAGTATGATAAACAGAAGAAAGAGAAAGTTAGAATTTCGTGATTAATTATTAATTTCGGAAGAAGGAAGAGGAATGAAATATACCTGTAGAGATAGAATAGTGATTGCAGACGGTGGGGGTGGGGGGATGAAAGAAGGGGGGGTAGGGTAAGGAGGAGGAGGAGGAGGACGGGGGTATAGGAACAGGCACTCTACGGTGGAGGGAGGGGGAGAGGGGGGGTATCAGTGCCAGAATGCCCCGCGCGTGTCTGGTTCAGTGCCTGTTGGGCGTTTGTAGAGGGTGGTTGTGTCGCTTCCCGCTGCTTCCCGCCGCTCCCCGCTACCGATAATCTCCCCCTCTCTTCTCTCCTCTCCCCTTTTACATCCCTTTGGGAGATGTTTACGTGTCCTCCCCGCTTTGTATCTCCCCTTCCCGAGGTCACGATGCCCTTTGACCTGAGCTCGGGTATAGAGTCTGTGTCGTGGTGAACCTTCCAGCCTCAGCTGACACCACGGGGTGAAAACCTTTCGAAGTATATACATTTTTATGTACATTTCTGTGTATATCGCGATATATTTCCTTGAAATATATACACTGAGGGCAAAACCCTCTAATGTGCAATGAGATTTTGAGTTGAGAACACAAAGATTTATAAAGAAAACGTATATTTATACGGAAAACATGTTAGAAAACTTAACAAGTTAGAAAACTTAACTTAGTGGGTAAAATATTTGTTCTCTTTTTTTTACGTGCCGAAGTTTACGAAATTTAATACCAAAGAAACAAGTGAGCATTTTTATCGCCTTTTTCATCTTATTCGTCGTCGTCGTCGTCGTCGTCGTTGTCGTTGTCTTGGAAACAGTCATCTGGAGACGAGGAACGACGTGGATTAAGACGACTGGAACACTTGTCCAAGACGACGAATTAGGAGTCAAGACAGGTAGATTCTGAGAGCGTCTTGTTTGGTGGGCCAGGTCAGCCAGGTACAAGCCAGGTATACTATCATTCCAGCACAGGTATACTATGATTTGAATCCAGGTAGTCCAGGAACAAGCCAGGTATACTTTGATTAGAATCCAGGTAGTCCAGGAACAAGCCAGGTATACAATCATTCCAGCCCAGGTATACTATGATTTGAATCCACGTAGTCCATGAACAAGCCAGGTATACTATCATTCCAACCCAGGTATACTATGATTTCAATCCAGGTATTCCATGATGATAACCCAGGTATCCCATGATGCCAACCCAGGTGTATTCGATACTTCTCTCCCAAGCAGTTCATGATTCCAACCCAGTCGTGTTCCATCACTCTAAACAAAACTATTATGATACCATCCTATATTTCCCACGATTCCTTCCTAGCTCTTCCAAAATACGAAGACAAACAGTAGATAATTCCACCCCTAGAGCACAATACTTCCCACTATTACTCCAGCCATGTATTTACACAAGGATGTCGACTTGACTTCCACTGGAAAGAAATTATATCTAATGCTAACAAGATGGATAAAGACACAAATGCAGTATAATGTATTACAAATACCAAACAAAGGTTCCCATTATCCTGCTTTTGTGCCTTTTATCCTTCTCATCCAGTCAGAAAAAAGAATTATCAACCGATTACCCACTGATTCCCAATCTGGTACACAATGATTCCAACGTTGAAGCCAATCCCCCCAGACAGCCCCCTAATTCCTAACTAGGAACCCAAAGATTCCAACCCATCATTCCAACCCAGGCACAAGCCAGGTACAGCCCCTCATGCAGGAGCTGAAACACTTTCCTTCCCCCTCCCTCCAAAAAGATAAAAAAAATAGAAAGTCTGAGTGGAGAAAAAGTTGCAAGATGACCTTTTTTTATTATTAACTTTAAACTTAAGACTTCTAGTAATGAAGACTTTGAAGCTTCCACTGATGGACGCAGAAGTTCTGAGCTTCATAGCGTAAAGTCTAAAGTTCTGAACTGGATATTCTAACAAGAAAATAATAATATTTTCGCAAGAAAAGTCTGAAGTCTTACAGATAAAACTGGAAGCTTAGATAGGTAAAGCGTGAAGTTTCTACACAAAAGACTCAGCTTATCACAGATAAAGCTTGAAGCTCTCTGTTCTTTCTGGTAAAACTTGAAGTTCCCAGATGAAAAGCCGGAAGCGCTAAAAGGTATACTCTGAGGTTTTCACAAGAAAATCCTAAAGTTTTCACACGTGAAGTCTGAAGTTTCTTAGGTAAGCTCAAAGTTTTTATGAGTAAAACTTGACGTTTTCACAAGTATGAAGTTCCATAAGTAAAGTTTGAAGTTTGCATAGGTAAAACCAGAAGATTTCACATGTAAAATCTGAAGCTTTGACATGTAAAATCTGAAGCTTTAATGTGTAAAGTTTGAAGCTTTGACATGTAAAGTTTGAAGCTTTGATATGTAAAGTCTGAAGCTTTAATATGTAAAGTTTGAAGCTTGGCATGTAAATTCTGAAGCTTTGACATGTACGGTTTGAAGCTTTGACATGTAAAGTCTGAAGCTTTGACATGTTAAGATTGAAACTTTGACATGTAAAGTCTGAAGCTTTGACATGTAGAGTCTGAAGCTTTCACGAGTAAAGTCTTAAATTCCCATAGAGAAAAAAATCTGAAAGGCTCACAGGAAAAACTTGAACGATTTTATGCAGTTAAAGTCTAAAGTTCTCAAATATAAAACTTGAAATTTACAAAAGAAAAAACATAGACCTGTGAAGCTTTCATTGATGACTGACGTACACTCCACTGAAACTTGAGAAAACATAGACCTGTGAAGCTTTCATTGATGACTGACATACACTCCACTGAAACTTGAGAAATAACTTAGATCATTAAAGATGTGTGAATATATGTTTATATCAAGCTTTCGATTTTTTGAACAGCTCAATGAACTTTCGTCATTCAAATGAAATATACTGAGGACACACACACACACACACACACACACCACACACACACACACACACACACACACACACACACACACACACACACACACACACACACACACACACACAACACAACAAATACTAGGGATATCTACAATTACTTGTTTGTTACTCTAATGCAGATCATTTTCTTTACATGTGATTTATATACCCATGCACATAATTTATAAATAGACATAAACATTTTTTACTAATACAAATATACATTATTTCTGCCAACCAGAGAGGAATAATTTTACATTTTGGACAATAACCTAAAGAGAATTTAAAACTAAAATGCTCGTAAGTTACCGCAGAGGAAGATATATAATATAATATATATATTATATATATTATATAATATATATATATATATATATATATATATATATATATATATATATATATTATATATATATATATATATATATATATATATTATATATATATATATATATATATATATATATATATATATATATATATATATATAGTATATATATATCGTGCCGAATAGGCAGAACTTGCGATCTTGGCTTAAATGGCAACGCTCATCTTGCCATATAGGACAAGTGAAAATTTGTGTATGCAATAATTTCGCCAAAATCATTCTGAACCTAACGAAAAAAATATATTTCACTGTGTTTGTTAAGTATAAAATTACTGTCAACAAATCTAAAATATATTTAGTTGGGTTAGGCTAATATAAATTACTCTTGTTATAATAAGGTTAGGTAAGTTTTCTAAGATTCTTTTGGTGCAAAATTAAAATTTTTTACATTACCATTAATGAAAAAAATATATCTTTAAACGTATAAGAGAAAATTTTAGAAAGGACTTAATTTTAAATGAGTTCTTACTAATTGACCAGTTTTACATATTCGGCACGACATATATATATATAATATATATATATATATATATATATATATATATATATATATATATATATTATATATATATATATATTATATATATATATATATATATATAATATATATACATATATTAAATCGACTTCCTCGTATCAAGGTATGGAGATACAATGAAGGAAAGATTTTCACCCTCATTTATTTAATAGCTACCTTGCCAGGAGTGTGTGGGTGTGTGGACATCATAGTTCAATTGAACCTCTGACAAGAGCACCATCCCTCCCTCACATAAAACCTCTCCATCCTCTTGAGAGACTCTACGCCTCCTTCTAGCTTCCCAGAATATTTACCCTCTTTATTAAATTATTCTGTTTCATCCTTACTAATTAAGCAAACCACCTCAACAACCTATCTTCTACTTTCTTAATTATATCTCCTATAACTCTCTTGCTGCAACGTTGGAATCCCATACTCACACCTACATAACTTCTTCCTTTGCACAGATTCCCCAACATACAACCTACCTTGTTTTCCTCTCGTCTCTTCTATGATTCAACTCATCATCCACAGCCTATCTGCCGACACATTCACTCCCAAATGTCTAAATAAATTCACTTTATGCTTGCTCTTTCCCTTCACTTAAAAATCGATACTTTCATAGTCAAGGTCGTATTACACTCATCACTTTGCTCTTTTCTAGGTTCGCTTTTATTTTCCTTCTTATAGACAACTTCTCAAACTTCTCCAGCGACCTTAACAACTTTTCTTCAGGATCTCATACACGCTGAGCCATTAACAAAAAACAACTACGCCAGGTTTTATTTATTACACGATTCAACATTTCTTAACCTCTCCCCAACACCCTAACTTTCAATTCTTTTACCTGCCAGTTTAGAAATATTATAAACAGCAATGGTGACCTCGTTGTTTAAGGTCTAATTTCTCAATTGAATTTTTTTCCCTTTCGCCTACGTACAGCAACCTGAGTCTTACTCTCTGTATAACAATTTGTTTCTGGTTTTGGTAACCAACTAACTAGTCCAGTCATTTGAAATATTTGTCACACTGGTCTCATCCACCTGTTACAGCCTATTCCAAAATTCACAAAAGAAACAAAGAATTCCTTATCCTTATCATTTATATAGTTCTATGTCAAGACTTGATCTAAACACCGTCTACCCCTCCTAAATCAATCCTCCTTCCCCTAATTTCTGTCTTCACCCCTAAATCTTTCGGGTAATACTTCTACCATACATTTTATCAATATACTCAAAAGGCTTGTCCTGTTATATATCCTACTCTCTATTGTCTCCTTTTCCCATAGACAAAGGAACTATATGGTACATGCTCTTCGCCAGTTCTTAGGTAACTTCTCTTTTTCATACATACTGTACATTAGTGAAATACACAGACCACTAAAAATGCTGCATTCCCATCTGTCTGTATCATACTATCCTTTACCTCCTTACAGATAGTCGTGAAACAGTGTTTATAAAGCCTTTCTCAAAGTAAGGGTCAGTTGTGAGGTGTTCCACCCGAAGTGGTCAGAACAATCTCTCTTCCTATCATCGCATCTTATTTTGTCACTACTCCATCCTATCCCAGTCTTTACCTTTTCTATTCTTGCTACCCCTGCAGTGGGAAAAAAAATGTGATTTCAAATCATGGGTTGGACATGAATGATTGCAGCCACAGTATTGTAGATTTTTAATGAAGTGTTTCAGCCACGGTTACTACATTTTTTCATTCTTCATTGAATCTTTAATATCTCTCGTATTGTTGAAGTGTGATTATTGTCTTGCAAACATGATTTAAAATATATTTTCCTCAGCTTTTTCAATTGTGTTGTTATAAAGGAATTTGCTTATTTCATTATATATATAATCATTATAATATATATTATATAAGTTATAATATATTATTATATTATATTGTCGTGTGTGTGTTGTGTGTGTGTGTGTGTGTTGTGTGTGTGTGTGTGTGTGTGTGTGTGTGTGTGTGTGTGTGTGTGTGTGTGTGTGTGTGTGTGTGTATGTGTTGTGTGTGTGTGTGTGTCGTGCCGAATAGGCAGAACTTGCGATCTTGGCTTAAATAGCAACGTTCATCTTGCCATATAGACAAGTGAAAATTTGTGTATGCAATAATTTCGCCCAAATCATTCTGAACCTAACGAAAAAAATATATTTCACTGTGTTTGTTTAGCATTAAATTATTGTAAACAAATCTAAAATATATTTAGTTAGGTTAGGCTAAAATAAATTGCTCTTTTTATAATAAGGTTAGGTAAGTTTTCTAAGATTCTTTTGGTGCAAAATTAAATTTTTTTACATTATCATTAATGAAAAAAATATATCTTTAAACGTATAAGAGAAAATTTTATAAAGAACTTAATTTTAAATGAGTTCTTGGTAATTGACCAGTTTTACCTATTCGGCACGACACATATATTTCTGTTTGATGATTCATTACGATTTATTATATATGTACTTATATTATTTTCGATTTAGTTTGTCTTTTAAGGTTCTGAAGATGACATGTTGTTGGTATACCAAAAAGTTAGTCTGTATTGTATTTTATAGAGCGCTAAACCCTGTGGGTCATTCAGCACAGGGAGGAGTGAAGGCTCGGTCCCCCGTCCCCCAACAAAAAGGAAAATGAGACAATGTATATATCATGAAAAGCTCTTGATCCAATTAGATCTACCTCAGTTTCCTCGAATCAAACCTGATTGCCTTCCATTTCCCAAGAGCTGTGTGACCTTTACGGATTTAGAGCTTCCCTATGAATATAAAATTGCTGTATATACTGCATATTTCGGCTACACAATGAGGCCCTCTTCAGCAGACACAATAGGAAGCCGAAATATACAGTAATTATTTACAATGTTGTTGTTTTTCTATTTCTATGCAGGATTGTTTGTGTCGCTGACCAGTGTTTAGTATACTTTTGTGTTTTAAACATGGATGTGTGTACAAACACTGGAACACTCACCTGTTGTTATTACACTACTGTGTCGTCAACACAGATGTTTACACTACTGTGTCGTCAACATGGATGTTTACACTATTGTGTCGTCAACATAGATGTTTACACTACTGTGTCAACATGGATGTTTATACTACTGTGTCAACATGGATGTTTATACTGTGTCAACATGGATGTTTATACTGTGTCAACATGGATGTTTATACTGTGTCAACATGGATGTTTACTCTACTGTGTCGTCAACATGGATGTTTACATCATTATATTAATGATACATAATAACGACAAGTTGATGAATTAGACATATGTGCATAACTTAGGTATCTTGATCTATCTACTCTGAGGGACTGAATACCTGTAAATGACTTTATCAACACCGAGGGAGTGAACACATCGAGATGATCCCATCAAGACCCAAGGAGTTATACATCAAGATGATCCCATCAAGATCCAGGGAGTTATACCATCAAGATGATCCCATCAAGACCCAGGGAGTTATACATCAAGATGAGCCCATCAAGATCAGGGAGTTTATACCATCAAGATGATCCATCAGACCCAGGGAGTTATCCCATCAAGATGATCCCATCAGACCCAGGGAGTTATACATCAAGATGATCCCATCAAGATCCAGGGAGTTATACCATCAAGATGATCCCATCAAGACCCAGGGAGTTATACCATCAAGATGATCCCATCAAGACCCAGGGAGTTATACATCAAGATGATCCCATCAAGATCCAGGGAGTTATACCATCAAGATGATCCCATCAAGACCCAGGGAGTTATACATCAAGATGATCCCATCAAGACCCAGGGAGTTATACCATCAAGATGATCCCATCAAGACCCAGGGAGTTATACGTCAAGATGATCCCATCAAGACCCAGGGAGTTATACCATCAAGATGATCCCATCAAGACCCAAGGAGTTATACATCAAGATGATCCCATCAAGACCCAGGGAGTTATACGTCAAGATGATCCCATCAAGACCGAGGGAGTTATACATCAAGATGATCCCATCAAGACCCAGGGAGTTATACATCAAGATGATCCCATCAAGATCCAGGGAGTTATACCATCAAGATGATCCCATCAAGACCCAAGGAGTTATACGTCAAGATGATCCCATCAAGACCCAGGGAGTTATACCATCAAGATGATCCCATCAAGACCCAGGGAGTTATACCATCAAGATGATCCCATCAAGACCCAGGGAGTGAACACCTCATAATTATTTCTTCCCTCCCTCCAATATCTCCAATTTAATGTCACCTCTGTATTCCTCTATAAGAGCCTGCTACGCAGGCGAAACATTTCGGCAAAAAAGATATCCAAAGTGTTGCACATGAGTCATATTCATCATGAATCTACTGGTATATGCAAACATTGGTTTACTGACCGGCATGTAAAACACCATCATAATTTAAACTTGGATGTTTGTAAAACCACTGCCTTTCATTTTTTCATCGTAAGAATTCATTTTCCGCCATTAGAAAAATAATCATAAATAATAGTTTGGCCTGGACCGGCAGTAATATTCAGTAAAAATATAATGTACGGTTATCTCTCTCTCTGTACAAAATCCTAGTGAATTATGTGGTTTTTTTTTTTAAGAAACACTGCCTTGGTTAGAATGATAATTTAATTGGCTCAGTTACGTTTGTGCGTCTCCCAAAATCTGATTTCATCAGATTAAATCTTACCGTCACAAAATGGCTGTAGCATAAGCAGCCTCTTCCCCAAATTTTGATTAATTTTGTATATTGAGCATTTTGCTTGACAGACAAAACGCAAGTTACAGAACAAGATATTACTGGGGCGATTAATTCTATTATTGCATATGTGGAGATTACAGTTAGTATGAGTTTTATTCCTTCAGACAAACTCCATCACGAGATCTCGAGGTTGATCACAGGAATTAACATATATAAAGAATCACCAATTTCCATTTGCTGTACAAATACTTTAATATGTATAAATACCCGTACGGGACCATTAACATACATTCAGGCTTACGTAAGAGCACTAACACGTTAACCACCTGTGTACTGGGCCACTAACTTATTTACAGTGACCAGATAAATAGTTTTTATTGGCACAACGTTGTCCTCAGTGCTTTACCGTATCATTACATGACTTGCTGAAACTCTATACAGAGCCAAGTATTGTCCCAGTAAAAGAGTATCCTGTAAAATGTATTATATTTTCAACATTATCGGTAGAGTGACCGGATTCGATATATTTACTTGATGAAAAGATTCTTGGAAGAAACCATACCACGGGTGGGGCTTGAACCCGCGGTCAGAGAGTCGTGAAACTCCAGACTGATGCGTTAGCCACTGGGCCATTACGATTTCGTGAGTCATGATGATGGTTTTGAGGGGACTTGAGCTAGAGTTCGTCACGGCCACGCTAGCGGGAGATTCGTCTGTAAAAACTTGCATTTGAGGTCACAGTGGTGCCTATGCTAACCTTCCTATGGTGTAAAAATATACCTAGTTGGATGAATCTTATTGTAGCCAGGTGGCCCAGTGGCTAACGCGTCGGTCTGGAGTTTCACAACTCTCTGACCGTGGGTTCAAGCCCCGCCCGTGTTATGGTTTCTTTGCAATCGTGTCTACAACCACGGTGCACTTCACACCAACTCCGAGGCTGAGGGATTAATTACCTCATCTTTTGTATATAGTTCTTCTGTCTTCTAGTTATGTCCTAGAATCTGTATTGATAAAGCCACTGGATGGCGAAACGTCTACAATAAAGATACCCAGATGTTGCACATGTGTCTTAACTTTCATCTTGTCGGTATTGTATACCATTCTTGCACATTCTTGGAATGTTGTGACAGATTATTAGTCTCCAACATTGACGTGAAGACTATGTGTGATTTCGAAGACAGTCTAGCATTCCCGGATCTACTGAGCATTAAGTTCGTCAACACACTTTGCTTTATCGTTCACAGAAAACACTGATACATCTTTATCATTATAACAAAGATTCTGATCAAGTAAGATGTGTTGTTTGTGGCCTTGTTCTGAGAGCAAATAATACTGGTAATGGATACGGTATAAAACCCTGTAAATAAGACGGGATTATTTTTTTCCCTTGAGGATAAAGGCAAAGTTACTGCACGTGAGTGGGGAAAAAAAGACACTTACGTACAGTTCAGGACATTATTAGAGGAAACGTTTCGCCACCAGGGGGTTTCATCAGTCGTAATACAGAGATAACCAAGAAACGAATACTGTATATAATGACAGGAGTCAGACGGAAAGCCGCGAAGGCAGTAATAGTAGTAATAGTACAACTGTGATGAGATGGCTTGGATTTGAGAAGGATCTCTCACATCATGTTGACAGAGCTCTACAGGGAGCCAAATATTGTCGAAAATGCACCAGTTTGCCAAGCTAGGACTTCGCAGTTATTTCTTCAGTATGGCTTAATAATGCTTCCATGAGGAATTGTTAATATTGGCTCCCTCTGGGCAGAGAGAGATTAACCCCATTAACAATGTTTAAAATTCATCAGAGTGAACATCTGGGGCATACAGCTTATATGGTCAGTAAAACGAATATAATAATAGGTATATTTTCAGTTACCGTAACAAGATCAATAAAGAATTAGTGAATAAATAACAATAAAAAACAACTGTGGGACGCGCAGGTATTTGTAACACAATGCAAATATTGTGATGCAGTTTACACGGGGCAGACCGAACAATGGAAGGTATTGTTGATAGGTATTTTAGAAAGAGACTTTGTGTAGAGCATGTCGTTATTATAAACGATGCTTCGCTCACCACTTGATGAAGCAAAACGTTATTTATCACAAAGTTTCGTTCTGCAACACGTGTGTTGCTAACCACGGCTCGGACCTTCGGGCGATGAGAAACAGAAATATGCAACACGAAAGATTTGTCAGATTTAGGGAAGAAAACTCTCCTTATATTATTTTTCTGAAAATAGACAATTATTTCTCCAGAAAAGGCAAGAAATCAACAACTATCGAGAATACTGATAATGATATAAAATACCGACAAGCTAATAATGAAGACACATGGTTTGGAACGATATTGTTCCAGACCATGGAACTGAACTCTTCTCCAGGCTGAGGGACTGACCACCTCAAATACTATTTCTCCAAAGTTGGTGACTTGATTACATCATGTTTATTTCACTACTACACCTGTTGCCTCTGTATTTGACTGAAGAAGCCTGTTGTGTAGGCGAAATGTTTCAACATCAAAGATACAGAACTGTTCAAGATTAAGACACTTACGCAACAGTTGATTATCTTTATTGATAAAACGTTTCGCCTACACAGTAGGCTTCTTCAGTCAAATACAGAGTAATGAAATAAAGACGATGTATTCAGTCCATCAACCTTGGAAAAAAAGTATTTGAGGTGGTCAGTCCCTCAGCTTGGAACGATAAGAAGCTGAAGTATGAGACCGGAGTCTAAATACTGTCGAAGGTGAGGTGAAAGATCTGGAAGACGTTGTAGGGGACGAGATCCCCTAGTGGACGTAAGAAGGCAGATCCCTCTGGTATCCAACCCTTCTCACTCATAACTAGCAGATACACGAACAGGAATAGAAGATGTCCTCTGTACCGTATCGTTGGAGGTGAACTCTTCTCCAGGCTGAGGGACTGACCACCTCAAATACTTTTTTCTCCAAGGTTGATGGACTGATTATCTTTATTTCTTTACTACCGCTTCCTTTGTATTTGACTGAAGAACGTTTTATCAATAAAGACACCCAACTGCTGCACATGTGTCTTAATCTTCAACTTGTCGGCTCTGGTGGCCTGGTGGTTAACGCTCTCGCTTCACACGGTGAGGGCCTGGGTTCGATTCCCAGCCAGAGTAGAAACATTGGACGTGTTTCTTTCCACCTGTTGTCTATGTTCCCCATCAGTAAAATGGGTACCTGGGTGTTAGTCGACTGGTGTGGGTCGCATCCTGGGACACTGACCTAAGGAGGCCTGGTCACAGACCGGGCCGCGGGGGCGTTGACCCCCGGAACTCTCTCCAGATAAACTCCAGATAATAAAGTTGGTAGAATTACCGACAATATGTAAAGTAAAAGGACACAAGTGCAACTAATGTGGCATTTATTGTGGCAACGTTTCGCTCTCCAGGAGCTTTATCAAGCTTGATAAAGCTCCTGGAGAGTGAAACGTTGCCACAATAAATGCCACATTAGTTGCACTTGTGTCCTTTTACTTTACAACTTGTCGTTATTACACTATTTTCAACAATACCCAACTGTTGCCCATGTGTGTTAATCATCAACTATTGAAAAACCAGATAGTTATCAAGTTCCTTTTCAAGACTGTGACCTTGTCTCCACAGGGAAGACAGGATATCAACTTCCAAGCAGGACTGTAGAAGATAGAAGATCCGTAAAATATATAGCAGGAGAGTTCTGTTTTATTTCTACAGCTTAAAAACCACAGAATAAATTGGGAAAAAGTCGAACTATTGCACAAATAACAAGACTCCCACAGGAGAAAAATAATCGAAGAATAAGAGGAACAATACCGTGACTGGAATATTATTATTATTATTATAATCAAGGGGAAGCGCTAAACCAGGAGGATTATACAGCACCTGGGGGGAGGATGTGGAAGGCATTCAGGCTTAATTCGGGGAACTGGAGCACAGATCCAATTCCCTAAATCAAGAGCCCCTCACCAACATCAAGGAACCTTCCCTGAGGGGCGTGACTGGAATAATGTATAACTAACCCACACGAAGAAAAACAAAATGATGACGTTTCGGTCCGACCTGGACCATTAGCTAGTCACAAACACACACACCGAAACGTCGTCATAAGTTTCTGTCTCCTATGTGCGGATTATCTGTGAATCGTAGAAAATTAAACATCTAGAAAGGAAAATGTATCCTTGATGTGATTTCAAAATCTGTCAATACAGAGACATATTCCTAGTCAAGTCTTGAGAGGAAATTGGTAAAGACTCTGAAGAAGGAAAACTCTTCTCGATAAAATGACATACACCACATTTTGTGTCCTTTTTAATATTAGTGGAAATAAGAAACTAGATATATTAAGCAAATGTCCTAAATTTTCTTGCGACAGGTAAGATAAATCGTAGATTACGATGTAGATGTGCTACTGTTAACTAATTTGGGCGGCCCTAGTCATTAGGCCTTTTGTTAAGTGAAAGGACACAAGTATAACTAATGTGACATTTTATTGTGGCAACGTTTCGCTCTCCAGAAGCTTTGTCAATCACCTGGATTAGTTGCGCTTGGGTCCTTTTACTTAACATTTTGTCGGTAATTCTACCTTAGGCCTTTTGTGTATCCATATGCTGTTGGACTACCGTCCACAGGATGGATTGGACTCGGTATAAAACTAGGAAATAAATACAGACAAATTGGGTTAGAAAGGTACTGAAGCAAACACTAGGACATATTTATTAGAAAACGTTTCGGTCCTGGGGCCTTGATCACTTCTTGGAGTAGTTTTAAAAAGAGATTGGACAAATACATGAGTAAGAAGAACTGGGTTTGGTTAGTATTTGAGGTATTGAAGCTAATTCTTGGGAAATTTTGGGAAAATGTTGAGCAGTTGGGTGTGTGGGAATGGTTGGCTTAGAGAAGGACTTGCCTAGTTTTGGCCAGTAGGCCTACTGCAGTCTTCCCCCATTCTAATGTTCACAATAAACTGGTACCTTCGGCAGCACAATCTATATCCAATGTGTCTTATTTACATCAAAGTTCACATGAAGTGACCTAAATAAAAAAAAAGGCAGGTGACCCCAGGCTGGCAATTATATCTTAAACAATCAGAACCACAAGAAAGATACTCGGTGGAAAAAATAAACAGAAATTCTGTATAATGTGATCTTTTAGTGACTACATTTTGCCCACACAGTAGGCTTTATCAAATCATAAACAGATCTACCTGGGTGAAACGTGCACGAGTATATATAGTGTGGAGGGTCAGGTGGAGAATGTTGGGTAGGTTGTATATGGATGTATTTTATTGTATTTGAGATGTACCTGTAATGTCCGTCTCAAATACAACCTGATTCTCCACACTATATGTACTCATGTACTCTTCCCCAGGTAGATTTGTTCGTGATTTAATAAAGTCCGCTGCGTGGGCGAAACGTAGTCAATTAAGGATCCCATTATACTACATTTGTGTCGGTATATTATATTGTTTATCTCCAAAGTTACTCTGTACCTGGTGTCCAGTTCACCATCACCACCGATAATCCAATCCATCACCGCCACCACCATAATCTCCACCCACAATCAAGCCATCACCACCACCTCCACCATAACCTCCACCCACAACCAAGCCATCACC
>NC_069425.1:35644480-35661980 GCF_026875155.1 Cherax quadricarinatus | reverse complement strand
TTCATCGTCATCAAAAAATTCTGCTGCTTCAGATGTTTATCTCATTTGAGGTTCGAAGTGATTTTATTGGATATTTCGACGTTTCAGAGGAGTTAGGGGGAATCTTCTCTAACAGACTGAGATTCTGTAACTAAAATGAGTAATTTATCACATTTTTAATCGAGACCACGCGAGGGTCGTAGTGAATTTATTGCATATTTTGAGGTTTTAGAGGCTTTCGCTGCATTTTGTTGACGTACTGACATTCTGAAATACGTAAATTATCAACACTTTTAGTCGAGAATGTTGCTACCAGCCATTGCATTTTATGGAAATTTTTTTTAAGCCAAATCATACTGTTAATTGTGAAAAGGACTAAGAGTCACTTGACCACAAATCAACTCTTGAAGAATTTCGCTCTCAGCTTCCAGATGCTCTGTCAATTCGGTATCACTCCCCGTGTTTTTTTTTTTTTTTTTTTTTTTTTGGTGGTGAAAAAGGCATTAACCGAAACATGGAGTTTCTGTCCTACAGTATATCGAGTGCCTTTATTATGATCAGCATTCTTTAACGGCTACCTTTTAGAAATCTAGATATAATACACTTATTTGGACTTACTCATTCTACTTTCAGTGAATACATACATACATATATATATATATATATATATATATATATATATATATATATATATATATATATATATATATATATATATATAATATATAAATATATAATATAGATATAAATAGATATAGATAATAGATAATATGATAAAGATAGAATAGAGATAGATAGAAGATAGAGAAGAGTAGAAGAGAGATAGAGAGAGAGAGAGAGAGGAAGAGAGAGAGAGAGAGAGAGAGAGAGAGGAGAGAGAGAGAGAGAGAGAGAGAGAGAGAGAGAGAGAGAGAGAGAGAGAGAGAGAGAGAGAGAGAGAGAGAGAGAGAAGAGAGAGAGAGAGAGAGAGAGAGAGAGAGAGAGAAGAGAGAGAGAAGAGAGAGAGAGAGAGAGAGAGAGAGAGAGAGAGAGAGAGAGAGAGAGAGAGAGAGAGAGAGAGAGAAACACGTAGCCTTAATGAAATATAGACAGGAAACATGTTCTTCTACGTACGCACATAGAAGTTACTCACGTACATACCCCTCAGTTCATTACCCAGTGAGCTTAGACGTCAGTAAGCACCTCATTTCCCTCTGCTCATTCACGTCGGTAATGAACCAATGTCCCTGTACGCTCCGACGTCAGTAAGGAATTCACTTCCCTATACGCTTTACCAAGCACGACACCGGTGTTCCGGAGTTGAAATTGAAGTCGCGCACTTTTGCGTACTCCCATAATGGCGTACATTTGTAAGCGTATAACCCTTGTTCTTGCATATTCATACACAGAGACATATTCATACCGACATAAATATTAATGCTTGTCGGAGTTCATACGCGTTTGTGTTTACTCTTCCAATTTCTCTCTCCCTCTTTCTCTTTTCTCTCTATCTCTCTCTCTCTCTCTGTATATATATATATATATATATATATATATATATATATAATATATATATATATATATATATGCATGTTGTGTGTGTGTGTGTGTGTGTGTGTGTGTGTGTGTGTGTGCATCAATTTAAATATATTTTTCATAGGTAAATGTATGTTTGTACGTACATCAAGAGTGCAAACATTTTATGTTACCGTAACTTATACAAGTAAGACAAATGCTGAAAGTTTCAGCACAAAAGAACTTTTCAGTCCTTAAAAGTGTCCTCTGCTCCGTGGTTCAGCAGTGTCAAGTGCTGTACCAGGAAGTGGACCAGTGTGTTCCCGAGTCAGTTCTAAGTTATGCATGTGTTTATTTGAGGATCCGAACGGTGTACTGACTCCAGTATTGAAGGAAAGTCACGTTGTGGAACCAGGTTTTCTCTGTGCATCTAATGTGCCATTTTATTGTGGCAACGTTTTGCTTTCCAGAAGCTTTGACAGAGCTCCTGGAGAGTGAAACGTTGCCACAATCACAGGCTGTCTCTGAGCAATGTTTCTGGCTGACTAGAACATTAAAATATACATGGCTGGATAATGATCCAAACAACGAGTTGTCTAAATATTTGCTTGTTCCACACAGTGTGTGTTTTCGTTTTTATGCAACCAAAACAGCAACACGTACAAAACAGAAACACAAACATACACACGGTAAGTATACACTCATACACACATTTGAAGAGAAAATTCTTGAAAGAAAATCAGCACGGATAAATGGATGGAAAAATCTCTCTTAAGAATTCGCTGGTGTTCTACGACAGAGTCAAAGAGATAAAACAGGAAAGACAGGGCTGGGCGGACTGCATGTTCTTGGACTGTAGGAAAGTATTTGATACAGCACTACAACAGAAATTAGAGTAACAGGAAAGATTAAGCACAGGGAGCTCTAGGGAGTCAGGGAGAAACCTAACGACAAAAGGCAGAAAGTAACAGTAAGGGATGATACATCAGAGTGGGAGAGAGCAACGAGTGGGGTTCCGCAAGGATCAGTGTTAGGATCACAACTATTCCTAGCATTCGTGACTGATTCACCTGAGGAAAGAGACTCCTATATGTTACTTTTTGTGAATGATGTACAATTATTGAGAAAAGAGAGGAGAGGATAGTGGTAAGCTTCAGAGCTATCTCAACAGACTGCAGATGGAGTCAAACAAGTGGATTCTGGAGTTAAACCCAAACATAGGCAAGGTTATCCGTTTTGTAGGCGAGAGCAGGCCAGATACAGAGTGCTGCACGCTGGAGAGAAGTTGCAAATAACAGAGAGTGAAGAGAACTTGAGAAAAAATCCAAGAGTAAGTCCATCCCCAGAATTACAAATAAACAGAAGAATGTCGAGAGCGTATACAAGACTAGCAAACATTAGAACAACATTCGGGAACTTAAAAAAATCCTTCAGCACATTACCTACGACATATGCCAGGTCAGTCAGAGAGTGTGCGGCCCCAGCATGGAACCTACACCTGGTCAAGCACGTGTAGACGCTCGAAAAGGCGAGACATGATTACGACATAAAAAATCTAAAAAGGAATTAGCAGGGCCGATGAGGAGAAATTACTTGAATTAAGGAAAAAAAACGATCAACGAGACACAAGCGGAAGACGAAGACATAAATGAGTCACAGGAATCTAAAGAAGAAGGATAGTTGAAGGTTGGAATGACTTGGATGAGGTAGTGGTGGAGGCAAAACTCAATACACAGCTTCAAGGGAAGATATGATAATGTCAATGAAGCCAAAATTCAGTGACGCCGGTCACAGAAGTGTAGGGAAATGAGGACCAGAATTCTGCGTATTCTGCGAGTACAACTCGGTGAGTACACACACACACACACACACATGTATGCATGCAGGGCAAAGCTCCTGATCATGGGTGACTTTAACAACAAGGAGATCGATTGGGAGAACTTGGAGCCACATGGGGGCCAAGATGCATGGAGGGCTAAGATGATGGTACGTAAGGGACACTACAAGAGAGAGAGGAGAGGATAAACCAGCAAGACTGGACCTAGTATTCACCTTGAGTAGTGCAGATATTGAGGACATCACATATGAAAGACCCCTTGGGGCCAGCGATCATGTGGTTTTAAGCTTCGAATACACAGTAGAGCTACAAGTGGAGGGGGAAGCAGGAAGGCCAGGACGAATGAAGCCAAACTACAAGAAAGGGGGCTACACGGGAATGAGGAACTTCCTGAACGGGGTTCAATGGGACAGAGAACTGGCAGGGAAGCCAGTTAATGAGATGATGGAATATGTAGCAACAATGTGCAAGGAGGCTGAGGAGAGGTTTGTACCCAAGGGTAACAGGAATAATGAAAAAGCCAGGATGAGCCCATGGTTCACCCAAAGGTGCAGGGAGGCAAAAACCAAGTGTGCTAGGGAATGGAAGAAATATAGAAGGCAAAGGACCTAGGAGAATAAGGAGAGCAGTCGTAGAGCCAGAAATGAATATGCACAGATAAGAAGGGAGGCCAAACGACAATATGAAAACGACATAGAAGCGAAAGCCAAATCTGACCCGAAGCTGTTATACAGCCACATCAGGAAGAAAACAACAGTCAATTACCAGGTAATCAGGCTAAGGAAGGAAGGAGGAGAGACAACAAGAAATGACCGTGAAGTATGTGAGGAACTCAACAAGAGATTCAAAGAAGTGTTCACAGAGGAGACAGAAAGGGCTCCAGAAAGACGGAGAAGTGGGGCACACCATCAAGTGCTGGACACAGTACACACAACCGAGGAAGAAGTGAAGAGGCTTCTGAGTGAGCTAGATACCTCAAAGGCAATGGGGCCGGATAACATCTCTCCATGGGTCCTGAGAGAGGGAGCAGAGGCGCTATGTGTACCCCTAACAACAATATTCAATACATCTATCGAAACAGGGAGATTGCCTGAGGCATGGAAGACAGCAAATGTAGTCCCAATCTTTAAAAAAGGAGACAGACATGAAGCACTAAATTACAGACCAGTGTCACTGACATGTATAGTATGCAAAGTCATGGAGAAGATTATTAGGAGAAGAGTGGTGGAACACTTAGAAATGAATGATCTCATCAACAGCAGCCAACATGGTTTCAGGGACGGGAAATCCTGTGTCACAAACCTACTGGAGTTCTATGACATGGTAACAGCAGTAAAACAAGAGAGGGGTGGGTGGATTTCATTTTCTTGGACTGCAAGAAGGCGTTTGACACAGTTCCACACAAGAGATTAGTGCAAAAACTGGAGAACCAAGCAGGGATAACAGGGAATTACTACAATGGATCAGGGAATACTTGTCAGGAAGACAGTAGCGAGTCATGGTACGTGGCGAGGTGTCACAGTGGGTACCTGTGACCAGCGGGGGCCCACAGGGGTCCGTCCTAGGACCAGTGCTATTTCTAGTATCTGTGAACGACATGACGGAAGGAATAGACTCCGAAGTGTCCCTGTTTGCAGATGACGTGAAGTGATGAGAAGAATTCATTCGATCGAAGACCAGGCAGAACTACAAAGGAATCTGGACAATCTGCAGACCTGGTCCAGCAATTGGCACCTGGAGTTCAACCCCACCAAGTGCAAAGTCATGAAGATTGGGGAAGGGCAAAGAAGACAGCAGACGAAGTACAGTCTAGAGGGCCAGAGACTACAAACCTCACTCAAGGAAAAAGATCTTGGGGTGAGTATAACACCAGGCACATCTGAAACGCACATCAACCAAATAACTGCTGCAGCATATGGGCGCCTAGCAAACCTCAGAACAGCATTCAGACATCTTAATAAGGAATCGATCAGGACCCTGTACACCGTGTACGTTAGGCCCATATTGGAGTATGCGGCACCAGTTTGGAACCCACACCTAGCCAAGCACGTAAAGAAACTAGAGAAAATGCAAAGGTTTGCAACAAGACTAGTCCCAGAGCTAAGAAGTATGTCCTAGGAGGAGAGGTTAAGGGAAATCAACCTGACGACACTGGAGGACAGGAGAGATAGGGGGACATGATAACGACATACAAAATACTGAGAGGAATTGACAAGGTGGACAAAGACAGGATGTTCCAGAGATTGAACACAACAACAAGGGGACACAGTTGGAAGATGAAGACACAGATGAATCACAGGGATGTTAGGAAATATTTCTTCAGCCACAGAGTAGTCAGGAAGTGGAATAGTTTGGGAAGCGATGTAGTGGAGGCAGGATCCATACATAGCTTTAAGCAAAGGTATGATAAAGCTCACGGTTCAGGGAGAGTGACCTAGTAGCGATCAGTGAAAAGGCGGGGCCAGGAGCTTGAGCTCGACCCCTGCAACCTCAACTAGGTGAGTACAACTAGGTGAGTACACACACACACACACACACACACACCGACATCCCATCACAATATCCTCTGAATAACTGCCAACATTGCATCGTGTGACCTTTCGTGGATAAATGAATCCTTGTTCTATTAACCAGGCGGAGAGAAAACGCGAGTACACACCTGACACTCTTTATAATGTGTACATTGCTATGTGTATGTATATATATATATTATATATATATATATATATATATATATATATATATATTATATATATAATCTATATATATATATATATATATATATATATATATATATATATATATATATATATATATATAATATATATATATATTATACTATATATATATATATATATATATATATTATATATATATATATATATAATTTACATATAATATAAATTCCGCTGGCCGATTCCCACCAAGGCAGGGTGGCCCGAAGAAGAAAAACTTTCACCATCATTCACTCCATCACTGTCTTGCCAGAAGGGTGCTTTACACTACAGTTTTTTAAACTGCAACATTAACACCCCTCCTTCAGAGTGCAGGCACTGTACTTCCCATCTCCAGGACTCAAGTCCGGCCTGCCGGTTTCCCTGAACCCCTTCATAAATGTTACTTTGCTCACACTCCAACAGCACGTCAAGTATTAAAAACCATTTGTCTCCATTCACTCCTATCAAACACGCTCACGCATGCCTGCTGGAAGTCCAAGCCCCTCGCACACAAAACCTCCTTTACCCCCTCCCTCCAACCTTTTCTAGTCCGACCCCTACCCCGCCTTCCTTCCACTACAGACTGATACACTCTTGAAGTCATTCTGTTTCGCTCCATTCTCTCTACATGTCCGAACCACCTCAACAACCCTTCCTCAGCCCTCTGGACAACAGTTTTGGTAATCCTGCACCTCCTCCTAACTTTCAAACTACGAATTCTCTGCATTATATTCACACCACACATTGCCCTCAGACATGACATCTCCACTGCCTCCAGCCTTCTCCTCGCTGCAGCATTCATCACCCATGCTTCACACCCATATAAGAGCGTTGGTAAAACTATACTCTCATACATTCCCCTCTTTTCTTCCAAGGACGAAGTTCTTTGTCTCCAGATACTCCTAAGTGCACCACTCACCCTTTTCCCCTCATCAATTCTATGGTTCACCTCATCTTTCATAGACCCATCCTGCTGACACGTCCACTCCCAAATATCTGAATACATTCACCTCCTCCATACTCTCTCCCTCCAATCTGATATCCAATCTTTCATCACCTAATCTTTTTGTTATCCTCATAACCTTACTCTTTCCTGTATTCACTTTTAATTTTCTCTTTTGCATACCCTACCAAATTCATCCACCAATCTCTGCAACTTCTCTTCAGAATCTCCCAAGAGCACAGTGTCATCAGCAAAGAGCAACTGTGACAACTCCCACTTTATGTGTGATTCTTTATCTTTTAACTCCATGCCTCTTGCCAAGACCCTCGCATTTACTTCTCTTACAACCCCATCTATAAATATATTAAACAACCACGGTGACATCACACATCCTTGTCTAAGGCCTACTTTTACTGGGAAATAATTTCCCTCCTTCCTACATACTCTAACTTGAGCCTCACTATCCTCGTAAAAACTCTTCACTGCTTTCAGTAACTTACCTCCTACACCATACACCTGCAACATCTGCCACATTGCCCCCCTATCCACCCTGTCATACGCCTTTTCCAAATCCATAAATGCCACAAAGACCTCTTTAGCCTTATCTAAATACTGTTCACTTATGTATTTCACTATAAACACCTGGTCCACACACCCCCTACCTTTCCTAAAGCCTCCTTGTTCATCTGCTGTCCTATTCTCAGTCTTACTCTTAATTCTTCCAATAATAACTCTACCATACACTTTGCCAGGTATACTCAACAAACTTATCCCCCTATAATTTTTGCACTCTCTTTTGTCCCCTTTGCCTTTATACAAATGAACTATGCATGCTCTCTGCCAATCCCTAGGTACCTTACCTTCTTCCATACATTTATTAAATAATTGCACCAACAACTCCAAAACTATATCCCCACTTGCTTTTAACATTTCTATCTTTATCCCATCAATCCCGGCTGCCTTACCCCACTTTCATTTTACCTACTGCCTCACGAACTTCCCCCACACTCACAACTGGCTCTTCCTCACTCCTACAAGATGTTATTCCTCCTTGCCCTATACACGAAATTACAGCTTCCCTATCTTCATCAACATTTAACAATTCCTCGAAATATTCCCTCCATCTTCCCAATACCTCTAACTCTCCATTTAATAACTCTCCTCTCCTATTTTTAACTGACAAATCCATTCGTTCTCTAGGCTTCCTTAACTTGTTAATCTCACTCCAAAACTTTTTCTTATTTTCAACAAACTTTGTTGTTAAAATCTCACCCATATATATATATATATATATATATATATATATATATATATATATATATATATATATATATATATATATATATATATATATATATATATATATATATATATATCTGTATATATATATATATATCTGTATATATATATATAATATATTAATACTATATATATATATATATAATATATATATATATATATATATATATATATATATATATATATATATATATATATTATATATATATATATATATATAATATAATATATATATATATATATATATATATATATATATATAAAATATATATATATATATATATATATATATATATATATATATATATATACATTTCTCGGTCATTTGGCATGTAAATCACGATATATTATGTGTATTGTTTATCGCATTCTGAACTATTTACGAGGTGCTAATTCCATATTGCCCTGGCGCTCCTGGCCCATTTGCTATCGTAGTGATAATATTTGTCCAGTTTACCTTGCATGGAAGGATTTATCATGCCTTGACCCTCTTATTAACTATCGGGTCAAAGTATTATTGTGTATTGATGTGTGTGTGTGTGTGTGCGTGTGTGTGTGTGTTGTGTGTTGTTGTGTATGTGTGTGTGTGTGTGATTTGTTGTGTGTGTGTGTGTGTGTGGGTGTGTGTTGTGTGTGGTGTGTGTGTGTGTTGTGTGGTGTGTTGTGTGGTGTGTGTGGTGGGGTTTTGCGATCTTACAGGCATGCAGTACTTAGAATTTCTTCACAAAATGTTAAGAGGAAAGAGATATATGAAGGAGACGGATAGACAGACAGTTAAGGAAAACAAAAAGAGAAAGTCAAGAAGAGGAAAGTAGAGAGAGGAGAGGAAAGGGAGAGGAGGAGAGAGAGAAGGAGAGAGAGAGAGAGGATGGAGAGAGGGAGAGAGAGGAGAGGAGAAAAGAGAGAAGAGAGAGGAGAGAAAGGAGAGAGAGGGTAGAGGAGAGGAGAGTAGGGGGAGAGAGAGGGAGCAGGCAGACGACTGAGATTTTCGGTTTAACCTTCATCAAACCTTACTGCGGGTTTTTCTAGGTGATTTTGTTAACTAATTTAGGTCAGGTTAATTTAAACCGTAATTAACTTAATTTACGTAAAATTAACCGTTTAAATATGAATTACAAAAACTTCGGTTTAGGTACCTGAGAGCGTCGCTGGGGGAGCCTGAGAGCGTCGCTGCTGCCTGAGGAGCGTCTGCTGTTTGCCTTGAGGGCGTCGCTGCTGCCTGAGAGCGTCGCTCCCTCCCTGGCTCGCCTGCTGCCTGAGAGCGTCGCTGCGCCCGGCGTCGCTCCCTGCCGGTGCGCCTCGCCGGAGCCGCCGCTCTGCCTGGCGTCGCGCTGCCCCTGAGTTGCACTGCTGCCTGAGAGCGTCGTTGCTGCCTGAGAGGTCGTTTGCTGCTGAGAGCGTCGCTGCTGCCTTGAGAGCGTCGCTGCTGCTGAGAGCGTCGCTGCTGCCTGAGGTGTCCTGCTCCCTTTGAGAGCTTTCGCTGGCTTGCCTTGAGAGCGTCGCTGCTGCCTGGAGCGTCGCTGCTGCCTGAGAGCGTCGCTGCTGCCTGAGAGCGTCGTGCTGCCTGGAGGTGTCCCCCTGCTGCCTGAGATCGTCGCTGCTGCCTGGAGAGCGTCGCTCCTGCCTGAGAGTGTGCGCTGCGCCTGAGAGCTTTCGCTGCTGCCTGAGAGCGTCGCTGCTTGCCTGAGGGGGGTCACTGCTGCCGGAGGGCGTCGATGCTGCATGAGAGCGTCGCTGCTGCCTGAGAGCGTCGCTGCTGCCTGAGAGCGTCGCTGCTGCCTGAGAGCGTCGCTGCTGCCTGAGAGCGTCGCTGCTGCCTGAGAGCGTCGCTGCTACCTGAGAGAGTTGCAGCTGCCTGAGAGCGTCGCTGCTGCCTGAGGGCGTCGCTGCTGCCTGAGAGCGTCATGCTGCCTGAGAGGGTCACTGCTGCCTGAAAGTGTCGGTGCTGCCTGAGAGCGTCACTGCTGCCTGAGAGCGTCACTGCTGCCTGAGAGCGTCACTGCTGCCTGAGGGCGTCGATGCTGCAATGAGAGCGTCGGCTGTGCCTTAGAGCGCGTCGCTGCTGCCTGAGAGCGTCGCTGCTGCCTGAGAGCGTCGCTGCTGCCTGAGAGCGTCGCTGCTGCCTGAGAGCGTCGCTGCTGCCTGAGAGCGTCGCTGCGCCTGGGGCGCGTGCTACCTGAGGAGTTGCAGCTGCCCTGAGAGCGTCGCTGCTGCCTGAGGGGTCGCTGCTCCCTTTGGGCGTCAGCTGCTGAGAGGGTCACTGCTGCCTAAAAGGGTGTCGTGGCTGCCTGAGAAGCTTTCATGCTGCCTGAGAGCGTCACTGCTGCCTGAGGGTCGCTGCTGCCTGAGAGGGGTCGCTGCTCCCTGAGAGCCGTCGCTGCTGCCTGAGAGGGGTCGCTGCTGCCTGGGCGTCGTGCTGCCTGAGAGCGTCGCTGCTGCTGAGAGGTCGCTGTACCTGAGAGAGTTGCGGGCCCCGAGAGCGTCGCTGCTGCCTTAGGTGTCGCTGCTGTGAGAGCGTTCATGCTGCCTGAGAGGGTCACTGCTGCTGAAAGTGTCGGTGTGCCTAAAGAGCGTCACTGTGCCTGAGAGGGGTCACTGCTGCTGAGAGCGTCGCTGCTGCCTGAGAGCGTCGCTGCTGCCTGAGAAGCGTCACTGCTGCCCTGAGAGCGTCACTTGCTCGCCTGAGAGCGTCACTGCTGCCTGAGTGTCACTGCTGCCTGAGAGTGTCACTGCTGCCTGAGAGTGTCACTGCCGCCTGAGAGTGTCACTGCTGCCTGAGAGTGTCACTCCCTGCCTAAAGAGTGTCACTGCTGCCTGAGTGTCACTGCTGCCTGAGAGCGTCACTGCTGCCTGAGAGTGTCACTGCTGCCTGAGAGTGTCACTGCTGCCTGAGAGTGTCACTGCTGCCTGAGAGCGTCACTGCTGCCTGAGAGTGTCACTGCTGCCTGAGAGTGTCACTGCTGCCTGAGAGTGTCACTGCTGCCTGAGAGCGTCACTGCTGCCTGAGAGCGTCACTGCTGCCTGAGAGCGTCGCTGCTGCCTGAGAGGCGTCACTGCTGCCTAAAGAGCGTCACTGCTGCCTGAGAGTGTCACTGCTGCCTGAGAGCGTCACTGCTGCCTGAGAGCGTCACTGCTGCCTGAGAGCGTCACTGCTGCCTGAGAGCGTCACTGCTGCCTGAGAGTGTCACTGCTGCCTGAGAGCGTCACTGCTGCCTGAGAGCGTCACTGCTGCCTGAGAGCGTCACTGCTGCCTGAGAGCGTCACTGCTGCCTGAGAGTGTCACTGCTGCCTGAGAGTGTCACTGCTGCCTGAGAGTGTCACTGCTGCCTGAGTGTCACTGCTGCCTGAGAGCGTCACTGCTGCCTGAGAGTGTCACTGCTGCCTGAGAGTGTCACTGCTGCCTGAGAGTGTCACTGCTGCCTGAGAGCGTCACTGCTGCCTGAGAGCGTCACTGCTGCCTGAGAGCGTCAGTGCTGCCTGAGAGCGTCACTGCTGCTTGAGAGCGTCACTGCTGCCTGAGAGTGTCACTGCTGCCTGAGAGGCGTAAACTGCTGCCTGAGAGCGTCACTGCTGCCTGAGAGCGTCACTGCCGCCTGAGAGTGTCACTGCTGCCTGAGGGTGTCACTGCTGCCTGAGAGCGTCACTGCTGCCTGAGAGTGTCACTGCTGCATGAGAGTGTCACTGCTGCCTGAGAGCGCCCGCTGCTGCCTGAGAGGGGCCCACTGCTGCCGAGAGCTTTCGCTGTCCCTGAGAGTGTCACTGCTGCCTGAGAAACGTCGCTGCTGCCTGAGAGCGTCACTGCTGCCTGAGAGCGTCACTGCTGCCTGAGAGCGTCACTGCTGCCTGAGAGTGTCACTGCTGCCTGAGAGTGTCACTGCTGCCTGAGAGCGTCACTGCTGCCTGAGAGCGTCACTGCTGCCTGAGAGCGTCACTGCTCCCTGAGAGTGGTCACTGCTCCCTGAGAGCGTCACTGCTGGCCTGAGAGTGTCACTGCTGCCTGAGAGCGTCACTGTGCTGAGAGTGTCACTGCTGCCTGAGAGTGTCACTGCTGCCTGAGAGCGTCACTGCTGCCTGAGAGCGTCACTGCTGCCTGAGAGCGTCACTGCTGCCTGAGAGTGTCACTGCTGCCTGAGAGCGTCACTGCTGCTGAGAGCGTCACTGCTGCCTGAGAGTGCCCACTGCTGCCTGAGAGTGTCACTGCTGCCTGAGAGCGTCACTGCTGCCTGAGAGTGTCACTGCTGCCTGAGAGTGTCACTGCTGCCTGAGAGTGTCACTGCTGCCTGAGAGTGTCACTGCTGCCTGAGAGCGTCACTGCTGCCTGAGAGCGTCATGCGGGCCTGAGAGTGTCACTGCTGCCTGAGAGCGTCACTGCTGCCTGAGAGCGTCACTGCTGCCTGAGAGCGTCACTGCTGCCTGAGAGCGTCACTGCTGCCTGAGAGTGTCACTGCTGACATGAACGCAACTGAACTTGGCGATTATTTTACAAATAGAATGGTACACCAGTGCCACAAGTAGACAGATAAGACACATGTACAACACTCGGGCCTCTTTAGTGTGGAGACGTTTCTCCACACAGTGGCTTCATCAGTCACATACAAAGACGAATGGTGAAGATCAGAAGGAGTTTGAGGTAATCAGTCACTGAATTCCTCAAACTCGTTCTGAGTTTCACAATTCTTGGTATTGGACTGATGAAGCCACTGTGTGGAGAAACGTTTCCTCAATAAAGATTCCCAAGTGTTGTACATGTGTCTGGTTTATCAAGAGAGAATAACAGTGGAGACGGTGATATAAATGAACAATTGCCTTGAGGTAATCAGTCACTCAACCTTGAGAATTCTGTCGGAAACAGTGGAAGACGTGAAGCAGACGTGATCAGTCCCTCAGGCTTGAAGGGAGTTGATCAGTCAATCATTCCTGATGTATCTACACCGGCTTAGCTACTGGGTTAAGCCCTGGTACTATCCCTTCCACTCATAACCTTCCTCTCACCAACCTACTCTTCCAGTATCCCCGTTCACTTCACCAGGATCTTACCTGTACTCTCTTGACCTTGATCTACACCGGCTGGTGTAGCGTCTCCACCATAAGGATACCCAAGTGTGTGATGAATGCTCTTGAAAACCGACGAGTTGAAGAATTGAGACACTTATGCAACATATGGGAATCTATTGAAGAAACGTTTCGCCACACAGTGGCTTCATCAGTCCAATTCAAAGCAGAAATGGGTAAGGAGAGGAGTTTTAGGTAATCAGTCCCTCAGCCTGGAATCGATGTGTTCAGTCCATCAATCCTGTATGAACTTGTAGGAACTTGTATGGACTGAATACATCGATTCCAGGCTGAGGGACTGATTACCTAAAACTCCTCCTCTCCTTACACATTTCTACTTTGTATTGGACTGATGAAGCCACTGTATGGCGAAACGTTTCTTCAATAAAGATTCCCATATGTTGCATAAGTGTCTCAATTCTTCAGCATACCCAAGTGTTACACATGTGTCTTATTCATCTAGTTGGAGGAGATTTTATTTTGCCATGAAGACTAGCAGACACAGTTGTTCCCCGTTCCCCTCACTTTGCTAGTAAATCAGGGCAACACTGGGAAAATTAAATTATGCCTCCCTTGCCACGCCAGCATGTTTGAGATCAAAGAACCAATTACTTCCATAACTGAAGCATTCAAGAGGTGACGCATTCCAGGTGGGACGCAAACCTGGGGAGACGCATACTAAATATGACGCAATCCCGAAGTAGTTAGTTCCAGATTCAGGTCATCACTGATGTGACGCATTCCACATGAGATGTCGTACAGAACTTCAGCATTCCTTAGGTGAGGTATTCTAAACTAGATCAATTACAAATTGATACATGCATTTCACAGATTTTCCAGGAGTATGGCAAGTAAACTAGTATTAACGCCACGAAGCACTGGAAATGTGCTGCCTGGAACGGAAAATAATATGTTCGTGGATGATTACTGAGCCTCAAATCTACATCGTGTGTATTATTATGAACATTTCTAGAGTGAGAGACTACTGAGAAAGTGTAGAAATAAGAGGAAGGAAATGTAGCAATTACCTAGTGAAGAAATAAGAGGAAGGAAATGTAGCAATAACCTAGTGAAAAGCTTCAGTTCACATACATTTACTAGAGAGAAATGGGAGGAAGTGTTGACTAAACTCAACGAAAAGCTTGGGTACCATAGTCACAAATAGAGAACACTGCGTCAACATCCGTGGTCCGAGACTCAACATCAATCGACTACCAGCAGATATACGAAATACTGGAGCAAGAGTAAGAAGTTCTCAAGAGGAAACTGAATTCTATCTGCTGCAAGTGCATGGTCATTTAGACTGTGAGTGCGATGTGGACCTGCGGTCAGCTAGCTAGAACAGCCGGGGTTGACTCAGCAGTGAGCAAGAAGGCCTGACCTCTAGACGGGCTTCTAGCGTAGAAACATCCTCGAAATGTGACACAGGTACATTACAGGTGTGTCATTCGGCATTCCAGAGCCTGAGTTTTCCAGTGCCGATGCATTCCAGTCATAACAGATTCCGAAAACTGAAACATTTCTGAACTAGTGCATTTGAGAGCTGACAATACTACAAATTTCTGATGATGTAAATTTATGTGGTATATGTTCTTGGTTATATTTGTCTTAAATACCTCCTCCCCCCAAAAAAAAAAAAATAATGATGAGCACTTGGAGAAACGCACAAATATCTTAGTCAATGCGAGCTGCAGTTGTAAGATAAAAAATACGAAACTTAAATGACAGGATTCACTCAATTTTTATTTTCATAATAATAATAATAATAATAATAATAATAATAATAATAATAATAATAATAATAATAATAATAATAATAATAATAATAATAATAATAATAATAATAATATTATTATTATTATTATTTATTATTATTATTATTATTATTATTATTATTATTATTATTATTATTATTATATTATTATTATTATTATTATTATTATTCACACTTATGATACTTATACAGTGGGAACAAAGTTGTGTTTCGCTGTCTTATATCATTACATTGGAAGGTTTCTTACATCACGTGGCAATAGTTGTCAAACTGAGTGGCGAGACTTCAATAGAGTAATGAGGATGCCAATACGAGGAGGAGGAGGAGGAGGAAGAAGAAGAAGGGGAGGTGGAGGAGCAGGGAGGAGGTGGAAGTGAAGGTAGTTGTGGAGGAAGGTATTTGGAATCCAGTAGCGTTCAGGATATTCTCTTTTATTTATGGACAGATACTTTAGATCCCTAGGTCCTTACGATAGACAGATGCCTCGACCTTAACCACTCAGCCTTCACAATAGACCCCCCAACACTTGCGATAGACAGCTTCAGAAACTGATTGGTCGGCTCTATGATAGATAACCTCTGCACTTACGATAGATACCTCTATTATTGCTACAGATACCCCTTCAATACGATAGACACCTCTGTACTTGAAACAGACACCTCGGTTAAAATAGATACAACATTAATTACAATATCCATGGCTCAATTAGTATAGGATCCCAATAGAAAGAGGAGGATAGAAAGATTACTATGGAGTGAAGTAGTTGTAGGAAGGTATTAATATACGTTCAGGTTTTTATTATGGACTTGTATTTAGATACCAGGTCCTTACCTAGACTAGATTGCTGTACCTTACCTCAGCTTCAATTAGTCCCAATTGCGATTGATTTCAGAAAGCTGATTGATCGCGCTCCAGGTAATAACTTGTTCGTTACACCTATGTACAGAATCGCTTATCGATACTACCCTCTGCTGTAACAGACACCGTCGGTTAAATGGTACGATTATTACAATCCATCGGCAAGTTTAATCCCCTGGAAAAAAATGAAAGTTTTTACCCTAATAGGCATGCATTTGAATTTTTTCCTCTTAATGAGCAGAGCAATTTCACTGTATTGTTGTGTTTGTGAGTTTAGTGTGTGTTTGTGTGTGTGTTGTGTTATCTGGTAGTGGAAATCACTCCACAATCACAGAAGCAAGCCGAAATGAGTGGCCTCTCATAAACTCCCATTCAGCGAGATGAGGAGAGCGAGTGTGTGTTTGGGTTGGTTGGTCGAATAGCCTGAGCGAGGCAGAGGTAGCCATGTCACGTGTGGTTTAATTTTTCCAATTCCTAGATACGATTTAAATTTCGGTGCTGGTCACTTAGGTGATAGTGTGTGGTCAGTTAGTGAGATCCGGGTGTGGTCACGTTAGTGAATCCGTCGTCACTTTAAAGTGCAATACGGTGCTGGTCACGTTAGTGAATTCCGGTACTGGTCACTTAGTGAATTTCCGGTGCTGGTCACTTAGTGAACCCGGAGCCGGTCACGTTAGTGAATCCATTGTACGTTTAGAATCCCGGTCTGGTCACATTAGTGAATCCCGGTGCTGGTCACGTTAGTGAATCCCGGTACCGGTCACATTAGTGAATCCCGGTACTGGTCACATTAGTAAATCCCGGTGCTGGTCACGTTATTGAATCCCAGTACCGGTCACATTAGTGAATCCCGGTACTGGTCACATTAGTGAATCCCGGTACTGGTCACATTAGTGAATCACGGTACTGGTCACATTAGTGAATCCCGGTGCTGGTCACGTTAGTTAATCCCGGTGCTGGTCACGTTAGCGAATCCCGGTACTGGTCACATTAGTGAATCCCGGTGCTGGTCACTTATGAATCCTCGGTGCTGGTCACTTAGTGAATCCCGGTACTGGTCACATTAGTGAATCCCGGTGCTCATTGTGAATCCGACTGTATAGTGAATCCCGGATTGGTCACATTAGTAAATCCCGGTGCTGGTCACGTTACGAATCCGGTACTGGTCACATTAGTGAATCCGGTATGCTGTCACGTTATGAATCCTGGTGCTGGTCACGTTAGTGAATCCCGGTACTGGTCACGTTAGTGAATCCCGGTGCTGGTCACGTTAGTGAATCCCGGTACTGGTCACATTAGTGAATCCCGGTGCTGGTCACATTAGTGAATCCCGGTGCTGGTCACGTTAGTGAATCCCGGTGCTGGTCACGTTAGTGAATCCCTGGTGCTGGTCACTTAGTGAATCCCGGTATGGTCTGTGATCGGGTGCACGTTAGTGAATCCCGGTACTGGTCACATTAGTGAATCCCGGTGCTGGTCACGTTAGTGAAACCCGGTACCGGTCACATTAGTGAATCCCGGTGCTGGTCACGTTATTGAATCCCGGT
>NC_069425.1:35621980-35636980 GCF_026875155.1 Cherax quadricarinatus | reverse complement strand
GATTGATTCACTGAGATCGACCGCATGATTTAATGAATGAGTTGAACGGATGAGGAAACGAGGGAGTCAGGGAGGAAGCAAGGAATAATTTTTTACCACCAGATGTAATATTACTCCCTAGATCGTCCTTTTACTACCTCCCATATACTGTTAGTCCCCGTAAGGTACGCTTACTCCCTTCCATGTACTGTTAGTCCCCGTAAGGTACGCTTACTCCCTTCCATGTACTGTTAGTCCCCGTAAGGTACGCTTACTCCCTTCCATGTACTGTTAGTCCCCGTAACGTACGCTTACTCCCTTCCATGTACTGTTAGTCCCCGTAACGTACGCTTACTCCCTTCCATGTACTGTTAGTCCCCGTAACGTACGCTTACTCCCTTCCATGTACTGTTAGTCCCCGTAAGGTACGCTTACTCCCTCAAATGTACAGTTACACCCTCAAATGTACAATTACTCCCTCAAATGTACTGTTACTCCCTCAAATATACAGTTGCTCCCTCAAATATAGAGTTACTCCCTAAAATGTACTGTTAACCCCCACCTGCTACATCCCAAATGTATTGAGACAAAGGATCTACGAACGCAACAACGTACTCTCAATCCTTCAATGTACAGTGATACCCAAATGTACAGTAAATTACCCCGACCCAAAAAACAACCTGTACTATAACCCAAATTTACTCCGAGCCTGCAAATGCACTGTGAACCATACTAAATACACAGTGAACCGTCGTAAATATATTGTGAACCGTCCTGAATACACTGTGAACCCTCCTAAATATACCGTGAACCATACTAAATATACTGTGAACCCTACTAAATATACCGTGAACCTTCCTAAATATACTGTGACCCCTCCTAAATATAATCTGAACCACCAGATGCGGACCTACAAAATTGGGCAGAAAATAATTAATATTTTGTATTTTTTTGTTTATCCATTTTTAAACGGCGTCCGTAGCTGCGATGTTATTTTCCATTATATCACAATATCGTTCATACGCCCGCCTAATTTAGCTAGAGTATGCCTCCATCCATTTTGGGACCACCCTATAATTTTTTTCATAACAACCATAATTTTTAATATATATATATATATATATATATATATATATATATATATATATATAATATATATATATATATATATATATATATATATATATATATATATATATATATATATATATACAGGTATGTATGTTTATGTATGTGTGTGTGTGTGTTTTTTAGACAAAATCAATTTGAAGACAAAACATGGAAATGATTGTGTATTATATCTCGACCTGTAATGAGTCCTCTTCACCAGAGACAAAATAGAATTGAGTTTGAGACCAGACTATATATGTAAGTTACTATGGAAGGTTTAGGACGGCTCACTTGCCAGTTAGGTCTGGGTGTGAGCGTAGCAGTGAGTGGAGAAGGACTTCGTATTGTTGAGAGGAGGGTTACTTGTTTGGGCAATCAGGTTGCTTCAGTGCAGGTAGACTGCCCGTTGTTAAGGTTGTGTGGTGGTGAGGGTGTCTGGGCTAGTGAGTGTGAGAGTCTTAGTTAAGGTTGTGTGGTGGTGAGGGTGTCTGGGCTAGTGAGTGTGGGGTCTTAGTTAAGGTTGTGTGGTGGTGAGGGTGTCTAGGCTAGTGGTGTGAGGGTCTTAGTTAAGGTTGTGTGGTGGTGAGGGTGTCTGGGCTAGTGAGTGTGAGGGTCTTAGTTAAGGTTGTGTAGTGGTGAGGGTGTCTGGGCTAGTGAGTGTGAGGGTCTTAGTTAAGGTTGTGTGGTGGTGAGGGTGTCTGGGCTAGTGAGTGTGAGGGTCTTAGTTAAGGTTGTGTGGTGGTGAGGGTGTCTGGGCTAGTGAGTGTGGGGGTCTTAGTTAAGGTTGTGTGGTGGTGAGGGTGTCTGGGCTAGTGAGTGTGAGGGTCTTAGTTAAGGTTGTGTGGTGGTGAGGGTGTCTGGGCTAGTGAGTGTGAGGGTCTTACGGTGCAGGAATGTTTCTTACCGTGTATTTGGAAATTACTTCTGATTTAATGATTCCTTTCCAAATGTTAAAGTTTGCTTCTGTTTCAATTAATTCGGTTGCAATGGATCTTCAGTTCTGTTACATTAACACTTTTCCAGTTGAGTTAATAATTATTATTTTGTATATGTTTCAACAGTGCAATAATAACTCAGGGATGCAAACAAACAGCTACGGGAAAAAATCATGGGGTTTCTCCTCGAAGCCTATGCACATTTCTCTTCTCCTACGACCCTGAAGTTGACCCAGTTGTAGTGTTCCAAACGTTTAAACAATATATTACATGTCAACAATTATATTTCAAATACTTTATCCAGCTTCACAGAGGTGTAAAGCGTACCTGAGATACTACAGGTATTACCCCTTTAAGCTGCAACACTGAAATGCTCTAACAGAAAACTAGCTGTTCAGGAACCCTTAGCTCCCTTGCTAAATGTTTTGCGATTGGTTGTAGTTGTCAGGGAAAACTAGTCTGGTTGAGGAGCATGTTAGAGAATCTAACTGCCTGACTCCCTTGATAAAAACTGAGTGTTGAAACCCCAACGTTGCGATTGAGGTGTCCAAGAAAAATAGCTGCCTGTAATTCGCTTGATGTCACACACTAAGACAGGGATGCAGTGTGTGTTATTAATGTGATACCTTGGTGACACCCATGTTATCCTAGTCTGATCGTAAGTGTAGCTTGATCAAACAACCCATCTTCTATGAGTAAGAATAGGTGCTCTAGTAAATATTAACTTCAGGAGATTGTGGTATTTTTTTTTTAATTTTGGGCTGTCAAACGAAAATGCACATCCTAAGAAATATAATAGTTTCGGAATGTTCAAGTACTTTTTCAGATGGCCCAAGGCGTCATGTGCATCTAGATTCCCTAGTTACTGTTTTATCCTTTCCATATAAGTTTATGCTCGAGAATTACGATTAGTGACATTAGTTTTCAGAGGGGCTCCAAGCTAGTTACTGTCACTGGGGGTAATTGTTAGGGCAGGTAGTACGGAAGTCGCGGCATCGATTGCGCATTGATTTCACATTTGGAAGAATTAAGAACGAATCTCATGGCCTGTTCCAATGTACTTGATCAAAATCTGCTAATAGGGACCTCTTTGTGCCTACCAGTGTGCTATCAACCAGAAATTAGCTCAGTCTAATGGTGATTCCCTAACCGCTATGATTAAAATAAATGGAGAGAGAGAGGATCCTCTTTCCGAACACCGTCCGACGAAGTGCTTTCATGCTCCCCAGGAGGAAGCATCGACTCACTGCTGCATCCATCTGAAACGAAAGGGAAGAAATGAAGGAAGTGTATTCGATCGACTCCTAATGCCACGTCTCTCTTCAGCAGATAGACAGAATGCTCGAAATCTAGCTTTAATACTACATTATCTTCAGGTAGGTTATTAATATACGACCTTGTCGCTTGAATCACTGGGGTCTTGAGGGACCCCAAAGTTAAGCTGGTGTTGTTGAAGCATCATATCCGCCTCTGTACGAATACTTCGGACCTCTGCTTTAGCTACGGAGCGACAAAGGGTGTTGCCTCCCGTAATGGGCAGAATTCCTTCAAACTTCTACCAAACAAAACACACGTTAAAGTCTTCTTTAATAGTATTTTTCTTCCTATATACTGATCGTTTTCATTCAGCAGGCCAGACAAAATATAATACACAAAAGAAGACAAACTTGTAAGACTAGAGAAAGAATGTAGTAGTGGTTCTAGGAGACTTACGACAGACGCTGCTGAAGAAGAGACACGTTTCGGAACAACTTTTTCCCTGGAACAACGTTTCACTCTTTCATAGAGCTCTATGGAGTGAAACATTGTCCTAATAAAAACTTGTCCTGCAACGCGTGCCTGTCCTTGAAAGTGAAGGCTGTATTTACTTTAGACATTTACAGTGTTCTATTTACAATTCCCATTTACAGTGCTGATGACGGAAGCCATGTTGCCGGGAGGCGATCAGTGAGAAATGTCTATTTACCAGGGACAATTAATGTGCCTGCGAGTCAAGTAGTTTGCTCACTCAGCCAGTTTGGTGAACGTAAGTTAGCGGAAGCCCTGGCAAGCGTGTAGGAACGTGTTTATGCTCTGAGTTACAGTCCAGCTAATGAGTTACGTTCTCGCTAATGGTTTGTGATCACGAGCATCAGAGCGTAGACATCTGTAAACCTTCCGGTTCCTGTTGCTGTTGCTTCTACTTCTGCAACTGATGTTGAGCTGCTGCTTTTGATGTTGCTATTGCTTCTGATGAGTAAGACATGCGTGCAACACCTGGGTATCATTATTGCCTAAGAGTTACACATGTGTCTCATTCGTCAACGTATCGGGACTGAATACCATTGTTATGACGTTGATGCTACTATTGTTGCAGTTGCTACTGTTGTTTCTGCTGTTGCAATAGCAACAGCAGCTATTGATCCTGTTGTTGCTACTGCTGCTGCTTCTAATACTGTTGCTGCCGTTTCCCCTAGCCATTTTACAGGACATTTGTTAGCCAATACTAACACATTCACCCTCTAAAAAAGTTTGTATTGTCTTATATGATATCCCGATAGCGCTCGGCGTCCGATTAAGTTTCTACGGTCGCCAGAACTCTGTCAGTTCCATCATCACTCGCCCAGCTTATACTGTTGACTCCACTGTACCCATAACCGAGGTTCTTCCATCTTTCTCTCTCTCTCTCCCCCTGTCTCTCTCTCCCTCTCTGTCTGTCTGTCTGTCTCCTCTCTCTCTCTCTCTCTCTCTCTCTCTCTCTCTCTCTCTCTCTCTCAGTTGTTGCTCTTCGAGGGATTCATTAGGTAAGTAGAGAGTGTATGGAGTATGTCTATCGATTAGCAGATAACAGAATCGAGCCGTCAGATCTCCTTTCGCTGAATGAAACGCAAAGGCTCCGTGTTTCACATAAATAATAATAATAATAATAATAATAATAATAATAATAATAATAATAATAATAATAATAATAATAATAATAATAATAATAATAATAATAATAATAATAATAATACTGTCTTTGGTACAAAGTAAGAAGAGGAGAAAAAACATAAGAAAATGACACTGAAGAATAGAAGAATAGAGAAGAAAAGTGGATAGTGAAGAAGAGAAGGACAATGAAGAAGAACAGGAAAATGAAGAATAATGGGAAAATGAAGAGGAATATAATGAGAAAAAGTAGGATATAAAGAAGAATAGGATAATGAAAAAGAGTAGGGTAAAGAAGAAGAGTAGGATAAGGAAGAGTAGGATAAGAAAGAAAACTAGGATATGGAAGAAGACTAGGATAATGAGGAAGAATAGGATAAAGAAAAAAGTAGGATAATGAGGAGGAGTAGATTAGTGAAGAAGTGTAAGATAAGGAAGAAGAGAATAAAGCAGAAGAGAAGGATACGACGATTATTCGTTGTCGTGAAAGATAATTCCCCTCTTTTCTTTCTAAATATTTCTTATCTGTCTCTTCCTTTATCCTTGTTCATTATGGTTCACATGTTTGCTTCCCACACTCACCTCCACACATTGTTGCGCTCGTTAATTTTTCACTTGCTGTCATTCCTTCCATTTCAATATCTCTTATACTCTGTCTTTAACATTAGATCTTCTATCTCCCACTCATTATCTTTCTACCCCCTTTCTCTCTCTCCTTTCCCTTCCCTCCTCTCCTCTACCCTTCTTTCCTCCCCTAATCTCCCTCCTTCAATCCCTGTCTCGTTCTCTCTTCTCTATCCTCTCCCCCCTCCTTGCTTTTCTCCTCTCCTCTTCCTCTCGTAAGTACATCATGAGTGGGAAAAGTGAATGGGGAGACCTCTTCGGATGCGCCGTTATTGATAACGTCTCGTTATCGCTCTCTAATACAACACTTCCAATAACGAGTTGGTTTTGTCCATGTCAGAGCACAGAGGCTGCAGGGTCTTGGTACCTCTCCCTTCTTATCTTTACTCTCTCCTCCTACTTCCTTTCTCTCGTCTCCTCTCAATTATACATACATACTCACACACACACACACACACACACACACACACACACACACACACACACACACACACATACATACCATACACACACACACACATACATACACACACACACATACAACCACACACACACACAATACATACACACACACACACACAACATACACACACACACACATACATACACACACACACATACATACACACACACACATACATACACACACACACACATACACACACACACATACACACACACAACTACACACACCACATACCACACACACACAACACACACACACACACACACACACACTACACACACACACACACACACATATAATATAATATATATATATATATATTATATAAAAATAAATAATAATATATATATTAATATAGTAGTGCCAATAGGCAGAATCTTGCTATCTTGGCTATATATATAGCACGCTCATTTGCCATATAAGACAAGTGATAATATTTTGTGTAAAGGCAAATAATTTCGGCAAAATCATTTGAACCTAACGAAAAAATTTATTTCATTGTGTTTGTTTAGTATTAAATTATTGTAAACAAATTTAAAATATAATTAGTTTGGTTTAGCTAAAATAATGCGCTTGTTATAATAAGGTTAGGTAAGTTTTCTAAGTTCCTTTTGGTGCAAAATTATAATTTTTTACATCAACATTAATGAAAAAAAATATATCTTTAAACGTATAAGAGAAAATTTTAGAAAGGACTAATTTAAAAGAGTTCTTCTAATGACCAGTTTTACATATTCGAAACAAACATATATATATATATAATATATATATATATATAAATAATATATATATATATATTATATATATATATATATATATATTATATATATATATATATATATATATATATATATATATATATATATATAATATATATTATATATATAGTGGTCATCAGCAGAGTGGCGTAAGAAATTCCGGAACTAAAAAAGACGTCTGTTGAAGTAACATGATCAGTTCTTGTATTACTAGTAGCATGATCAGTTCTTGTATTACTAGTAGCATGATCAGTTCTTGTATTACTAGTAGCATGGTCAGTTCTTGTATTACTAGTAGCATGGTCAGTTCTTGTATTACTAGTACTATTGTAGTATATGTAGTCGAGGTCCTGGATGTCTATCCGTTTCTGTCTTTCCCATTAAATATCCAAAGTAAGTTTTTTGGGGTTAGATATGGATTTTTTTTTAGTTTTTGGGTATCCTCAGTGGGAGCTGCAAAGTCTTCTACTCTCTGCTTTTCCTTATATCTTCTCTCATCTCCTTTATATCATTCTTTCCTCTTCCTACCTAACTTCTCCCTCTTTTTTTTTCTCTCATATCCTCTTGGCCACCTCCGCCTTTATCCTGTGTTCTTTACTCCCAACTATTACCATCTTCCCTTCTCTGTTATCCTCTCTTCCTTATCTCCTGCATCCTCCTATTTTCCTATCCCTTTCTCTCTCTCTCTCCCTTCCCCTCTCCCTCCCTTCCCCGATTCTTCCTCCTCCCCTCTACCATATACTATCTTCACCTTTATATTCTTCGTTTTTTTCTCTCGTATCCTTTCCCTCTTTCTTCCACCTCTCCCTCTTCAATCTTTCCTTCTTTCTCCCCAGGTGAAGGTCTGTCTGCTGGTGGATTGTCTTGTGGCCATCCAGCAAGGATTTATGCTCATGACCGTGTGTGTGTGTGTGTGTGTGTGTGTGTGTGTGTGTGTGTGTGTGTCACACACCTAGGGGAGCGTGACTTGGGGATATATTTCTGTTCGGAAACAATTACTAATACTCATTATAATTTACACTTATTGGAACACAGTCAATTGCCTCGGAAAACTCATGCTATACAATGCATCCTTACAGCTGAAAAATATGACACATGTGGAACACCTGGGTGTCTTTCATGCCGACACCTTTCGCCTGTACGCCAAGGCTTCTTCAGTCAAATGACGGAAAAGATAACACCGGAGGCAGTAGAAGTAATAGTTGTGACGAGATCAGTCCCTCTCAGCCTTGGCAGAGGTAGTCACTCTATCAGACCTCTTATTGTCAACTTGAATATATTGCATACCATTGCTAACATAAGACTTATAATTGCCTGCACAGACACACACACACACACACACACACACACACACACACACACACACACACATCATATATTATATATATATAATATATATATATATATATATATATTATATATATTTATATATGTATAATATATATTATATATTTATATATATATATATATATATATATAAATATGTTATATATATATATATATATATATATATATATATATATATTATATATATATATATATAAAATAAATATATATATAAATATATAACATTGACCTGATTATTCATTTATGTTACTGGCTAATTTACTGACGCTATACAGTGACACACACACTGTATTGACTGTTCCTCAAACAAATTTATCCCTGTGAATTACTACAGCAGTTGGTTGCAGTACTGTTAACTCTGACACAGCTCTCCTGAGAGTGGCCAGCAGATGAAGTCTCCGGTTGTAACTTATCAGGAAGAGGAAACTCAGCAATTAGAGTGGCCGATTAAATCAACAGTGTCGGGGTACCACTAGGTCTCCCTGGATGCTGGATGCTGGATGCTGCAGAAAAAAACCTGTTAAACTTGATGAGTGTGTGTCATTCAGAGGAAGACGTACAGTGGAGGGTCGTTCTTTCGTTCACTTATGAATTACTAGGTGAGATTAAAAGTGAATTCACTTATTTGAATTTACTTTTTTTTCTCTAAAAAAATTATCATAGCTACTCTAGGTTTCGACCTTCTAGTTATATCATGGTATAGCCGTCTTATGCTATCTTCACATCTCTCCACTTTTAGTTCTGGGAGCAGCATTGTAGCAAATCTCTGATTTGGTTTTTCCCTCCGGCATAAATTTTACGTAGGATGTATGAAGTGCTTTGATTGTCTCCTCGTTCGGTGTGTGATAGATGTTTATAGATTTATATATTATTAAGTTTATGTGCATCTAAAGTGAGGTGTTTGGTCTGCGTATGTCAGTATTGCTGATCAGTGAGTGGGGTCTGGACGACCAGGTCTGCGTATGTCAGTAATGCTGACCACTGAGTGGGGTCTGGACGACCAGGTCTGTGTATGTCAGTAATGCTGACCAGTGAGTAGGTTCTGGACGACCAGGTCTGTGTAGGTCAGTAATGCTGACCAGTGAGTGGGGTCTGGACGACCAGGTCTGTGTATGTCAGTAATGCTGACCAGTGAGTGGGGTCAGGACGACCAGGTCTGTGTATGTCAGTAATGCTGACCAGTGAGTGGGGTCTGGACGACCAGGTCTGTATATCTCAGTGATGCTGGCCTACCATTGTGGTCTTGACGACTAAATCTTCGTACTTCATTGATGCTGACCAGTTAGTGTGGTCGAGACGACCAAGTCAGTAGCGCCACACTGATGATGATCCACCAGTCCGATCTTGCGGACCAGGACACTGGTAGATCGCCTGGCTCACAGCGGAGAGTACCTACGCTCGATTCCAGGGGCTTTGAAAATAAGTTGAAATACAATAACAAAAAATGGGGCAAAATTTTTAAAATGTGATTGGATGCAATATGTTAATTAGATATGTTGCAATATGTTAATTAGTGGAAAAAATACATTGAAAGAATATTGAAAGTGTGGCTGCAACATTGTCAGTACATTACGTGCCCAACACGAAGTTTAGTTTCATAAATTGAAAAGCGTAGACATGAGAGACATTTCGCTCTCCTTGAGCGAAACATGGTTATAATAAACGCTTAGGCTCTTCAACGTATCTGTCGAAGCAAAATACTGCGACACAGCATCACAAAATATTATATATACGAAGAGACACACTGAAAAGAGAGCAATAAAAATAAAGTCAATTGTTAAAGCAGAGGCGGCAGCATAATGTTCGTAATATTCCCTGAGAGTTCGGCCAAACATTCAGGTCAAATTTGAACACTCAAACAAAAGAAAAAAAAAGGCAAAGTTACTTGTTGTTGACATTTTTACTCTGAATAAATATTAGTTTCTGCAGATTCACGGCAGAAGTTTTGATGACATTCACAAAGACACAGGGAAAGGGTACTGTGTGTGTGTGTGTGTGAGAGAGAGAGAGAGGAAAGAGAGAGAGATAGAGAAAGAGAGAGCGTGGTGAAGGTGATCTCGAGGCTTATTCTTAAAGTTTACCAAGGAATCTGAGGACAGAATTACGGATGAGTGGAAACCTTCGGCGCAAGAGTATTGACTGGGGACGCGAGAGGCAAGATTTGTAAGTCGATTAAACACGTTAATATCGACACGGGAGAGAAAGTGGTGTGTTGTCGCTCCTAGAGGGGTTCCCAGAGACGACGATAGATGTCGCGAAATATCGCGTGCATCGCGAAGTGATGCGGGAATCGCAGGTTATCACGTAAACCCCAAGGTGTTGGAAGATCGCGAGATATCGTGGGGGTGAAGAGATGTTTCACCCCGAAAAGTTTCCCTAACAAAACGCCTAAGCGCTGAACGTATGCCTTTACCCCCTAGTCTGTAATGTCTCTTCAGGAAATAGAGAAGAGCGGTCAACCAAGATGATCTCTGATGTAAACAACTCTGTTTACATCATAGATCATCTACAGTGAGAAATTAAGATAAATATGCTGCAAAAAATAATTCTGGTGAATGTTTTCTGATACATAGCCAAAATAACTTTATTCATCAAAATTGTTATTATTCATTAGTCCCTTTCCTCCAGTTAAAATTAAATGTAGTGAATGAAGCAGTATACACAGAAAGAAGATGAGTAGCAGAATTAGGAAGCGTGTTTTGAAATAGAGGCTCGAGCCTCCACCACTCCCTGCCCTGAAGGACCCACACGGGTGTAGCGTATATCTTAACGGCATCATCACCCTTCTCACTGCTCAGAAATAAATATAATTTCTTTTAAAAAGTTGCTTACTCGACTCCATCAGCATTTTTCTCGCAAAAATAAAACGTGTAATATTTCTAACCGGTATCACTTTATTTCTCATTTCCAGTATATTCTGATCAATATATCAGTCTTGATGTGCTTATACTGAGAGCAACAGTGTATGTATAGTGTATGTATGTATAGTGTATGTATGTATAGTGTATGTATGTATAGTGTATGTATGTATAGTGTATGTATGTATAGTGTATGTATGTATAGTGTATGTATGTATAGTGTATGTATGTATAGTGTATGTATGTATAGTGTATGTATGTATAATGTATGCATAATGTATGTGTAGTGTGTGTATAGTGTATGTATAATGTATGCATAGTTTATGTATAATGTATGTATATATGTATAGTGTATGTATTATGTATATGTATAACTGTGTATATGTGTATGTATAGCTGAAGTAGTATAAATCTCGGTATGTATATACTTTTAGTTTAATACAATATTGATTTAAGTATTGACTAGTGGTGTAGAGGTGACATGCAGCCTTAATAACACTAGTCAGGTGACATGACCCTCATGTAGTTGATAGGCTTTAAACCTAATAACCCAGTTAATAATCACGTTTACAATGGAATTTTAGATAGTAACACACAAGTGAAGAGAAATAAGAACTAGTAGATGCTGTATAGTACTGTATTGCATTGTATTGCATTGTATTGAATTGTTTTGTTTTGTAATGCATTGCGTTGTATTGTATTGCTTTGTATTGTATTCTGTTGCATGTTATTTAGTCTATGGAGAGCTTTAGGCTCATTCTTGCGCCCACTAACTGTCGGTTGGTTTACGATCAGCCAGGTTGTTTGTGCTCTGTCAACGGCCTTCAAGGTTATTCTAGGTTATATCAGTTATTTTAAGGATCTCTGGTTATTTTCGGAATAATAAAATTGAATTTCGTCACGGACAAGTTATGACGCCAGTGGAAAACCAGGAATAAAGTGGATATAAATAAAATGCTGAATATATCTAACGAATCAGGACTCGCAGTAATGGACTCAAGTTGGCATGTTTGTATCTGGAATGAATATAGGAACCAATGGCGTGATAACGGCGCTGGAGACAGGCGAAATCAAACTGCTAAGAGCGTCATTGAAGTGAATGCTTTCGATAGTTCACATATAATCTGTACTTCGTAGAGTAAACGTCAGAGGACGTTTTGGTCCGTGTTGGGTGGACCGAAACACCGTTTGTTTATTTTCCTGAAGTGTTCGAGCCACGTTACTGTGACTCTTATTCTTCTTTACTTTAGTTAGGTCTAAAAATGGGTTAGACAAATGAGTGGTAATAAGTCCGAGTACGCAGGAGATATCTACCTGAATCGATAGACCTAATGCAAATGGACACAAGCGTTACTATAAAAAGGACATTTAATGTGGCTACGTTTCGCTTACCTGGGAGTCTTGTCAACACTGGTGGGCAAAAAAAGTTGAAATAATGAAGGCCTCATTAACGTCACGGTCGTCCATTCATGCAAAATCTTCTTGGTGTTCGTACCAAAGAACACATCAGGTTCAGAACAGCTTGAGATTCCTATCTATTCTTATGGTTTTAATCCAAAGCAAAAGAATAAAAACCACTATCCATTGGAACAAGCAAAGTCGTATATAACATATGAAACAGAAGGCAGCAGAATATCATATATTTTCGCTCTAAACTAACGTTTATCTGTTTAAAGCTAAGTGTGGTTTGCAACTAAAGGTTTGTTTGCTCTGCCTATACTGCCTTGCTTTCATACTCGTTAGAAGGTTTTTGTCTCACAGAAGCAGAAATATATTCACCTTTACTCCTGTATCATTTTCTCTTATTTTGGTAGGCTTGAGCATTATCAACTCGCAGCTACAATTCGCAGCTCGGTCCACATGTTCATACTCTTGTCAATAGTGAAGAGAAGACACACTTTACAGAATAAGCTTTCAATGGGACTATGCTTCCTTCTGAGTAGAGCTATATCAAGACATGACTTGATAAAGCTCTTCACTAGGAAACATAGCCCATTAAAAGCTTACTCTACAAAGTGTGTCATCTCTTCTCAGTGGAAGTTAGTCCATGAAGTTCCTCATTTGTCAGGAGTAATATATCAGGGTAGCTTCCATAGTCAGGGTGAAATACTGTCGCCTCTGCGTGTCTGACATCGTTAATCTAGAGGCGGTGTTATTACGCAGCAAGTGGACGTCGTTGAGGAAAGGAGAGGCGTATTATTATGACAAGTTGCTATTGAAATAAGACGCAGAGGAACCTGGGTGAGGAACACAAAATTTGCAGTTGGGGGATGGGTGAGATGTCTTAGTAATCAGGGTTTATGTCTGTGCTGTTGGCGTGTGTGTGTGTGTGTGTGTGTGTGTGTGTGTGTGTGTGTGTGTGTGTGTGTGTGTGTGTGTGTGTGTGTGTGTGTGTGTGTGTGTGTGTGTGTGTGTGTGTGTATGTGTGTACCGCTTTATAAGCCTAATATCTAAATTAACATATTTCACTGTAAATATTCTGAAAGTTGACGTCTCTTGCCTGTTATTATCATTTCTTAGATTACAAGTATCTCTCAAAACACACACAGCACACACACACACATGCACACACACACACACACACCACACACACACACACACACACACACACACACCACACACACACACACACACACACACACACACACACACACACACATGTCATGAACTGCCCAGTTGGACAATCTAAGAGTCTGCTAGATTCCACCAGAATTCCATGCATTATACATATATATATATATATATATATATATATATATATATATATATATATATATATATATATATATAATATATATATATATATATATATATATATATATATATATATATAATATATATATATATATATATATATATATATATATATATATATATATATATATATAACGGAATAAATAGGATAATGTTGAAGAAAGACATGTGGTTTTCCCACGTTAGATAAGAGACCCAGAGAAATGTTTTTATCACAGTGAAGATGACACCTGTGAGATAGTTTATCCAGGTTTCAGGGGTCACGCGACACCTAATGAAGGTAGCACTGGTCACGAGATACGTAATCAAGGTAGCACCGGTCATGAGATACCTAATCAAGGTAGCACTGGTCACGAGATATTTAATCAAGGTAGCACTGGTCACGATATATGTAATCAAGGTAGCACTGGTCACGAGATATTTAATCAAGGTAGCACTGGTCACGAGATATGTAATCAAGGTAGCACTGGTCACGAGATGTGTAATCAAGGTATCTCTGGTTAAGAGATATCTAATCTTGGTAGCCTTCGTCACGGGATAACTAATCAAGGTCGCCCTGGTCAAGAGATATCTAATTTAGGTAGCCCTGGTCACGAGATATCTAATCAAGGTAACCCTTGTCACAAAATAACTAATCAAGGTAGCCCTTTTCACGAGATAACTAATCAAGGTAACCCTCGTCTCGAGATATTTAATCAACGTAGCTCTAGTCACTAGATAACTAATCAAGGTACCCCTGGTCACATGATATCTAATCAAGGAAACACGCATGACCAGACATGTGTTTGACCCCGGTGACTCCTGCGAGTCAAGATTGCCATTCGAAGCGCAAATTTTTTTTCTTATTTTCCGAATACATTTGACTATCATAACTTACGCTTATCTCATTATAACGTTTCGTTTCTAGTCTGAAAAAAAAAGTCTACGGCTTAGCAAATGCATATTTTATTACTGGTACAAAGATCGCAAAAAGCAAGTGATATCTTAATTAACACGAAATTTAACCAAAATAAAAATGAATTAAATTCTAGGTACTTTCATGGTCTCTCACTCATAATTTCGTGGAACTTTTTCCTTGATTATTATTTTTTATTATTATATTATTATTATTATTTTTTATTATTATTATTATTATTATTATTTCTATATTTATTATTATTATTATTATTATTATTATTATTATTATTATTATTATTATTATTATTATTATTATTTATTATTATTATTATTATTATTATTATTATTATTATTATTATTTATTA
>NC_069425.1:35604480-35614480 GCF_026875155.1 Cherax quadricarinatus | reverse complement strand
TACTGAAAAACATTATAAAATAAAACGAAATGGGTTCTTTACCTTTTTCACATATAATTGGAACTGCCAGTTCAGCACAGTGAGACGTGTTATATACGAGATACACAAACCCAGTTACACCCAATTATTATATGTACATGATCTAGTAAAACAATAGTCAAATCATAATAAACGCGACACAAACATGCAAAATACATCCACAAAATGTACTCATACATTTACACATACATGCGTATACCTGCACGTACATATACCTGCACGTACATATACCTGCACGTACATATACCTGCACGTACATATACCTGCACGTACATATACCTGCACGTACATATACCTGCACGTACATACGCCATGCAGCTATCAGAGGTCTGAAAAATAGCAAATGTATTTCCAGTATTTTAAAAAGGGACAGACAGGTGGCACTAAACTACTGGCCAGCGTCACTAACATGTATATTATATAAGGTTATGGAGAAGATTATCAAAAAAAAAAAGTAGTGGAACAGTTAGTAAGGATTCATGAGCAACAATCAGCCAGGTTTTCGATATGGTAAATCATATATCACAAATTTACCAGAATTCTATGAGACGGTAACGAAAGCTAGGTAGGAGAGGAGGAGAATGGGTGGATTGCATATTTTTGGACTGCAGGAAGGCGTTCGATAAAGCAACCTACTATACAACAAGAGACTGTGACAAAAAATAGAGGAACAGGCAGGTATTACAGGGAAAACGCTACAGTGAATCAAGGAATACTTAACGGTAAAGAAACAACGAGATACTGTCAGGGAGGAGATGTCGGAATGGGAGAGTGTGACCAGTGAGGCTCCACAATGATTGATACATGGACTACTACTGTTTCTTGTGTATGTAAACGGCATGCTAGAAGAAATGGAGTCACAGGTGTCGCTGTCTGCAGATGATGTGAGGCTAATGAGAATACAAACAGATCTAGACAAGCTGCAGGATTGGTCTGACAAGCAGATACTAGAATTAAACTCCAGCAAATATAAAGTTATAATAATCGAGAAAGGCCAAATACTACCAGAAACAGTGTATAATCTCGAAAACCTTCCTGACAGAGAAGGACCTCGGGGTGAGCATACAGAAGTCCAAGCATTTCGCCTGAAGCACACATCAACCGAATAACTGCGACAGTAAACGCAAGACTGGCAAATTTATTCAATAAGGAGGCATTTACGACCCTAAACATGGCATATGTCCAGCCCATCTTGGAGTACGCATCGCTAGTATGGAACCCACATCTAATAAAGCAGGTCAAGAAACTGGAAAAAAGTGGATAGATTTGCAATGAAACTAGTCCTAGAGTTACGGGGTATGTCTTATGAGGAAAAGCTAGAGGAGCTAAATCTAATTACATTAGAGGACGGAAGGACCAGAGGTTACATCATTACGACGTACAAAAAACTGAAAGGAATAAACAGGATGTGTACCTGAGTGTTCCTTAGTGTACCTGAGACCCATCTCTGAGGCGGGTCTCAGGTACACTAAGAGCAAACCTGGAAGTTAAAAGTACAGGTGAATTAAAGAGAAGTTAGGAAATACATCTTTAGCCATTGAGTAGTCGGAAAGTGGATCGACCTAAACAGCAAATTGGTAGAAGCATATATAGCCATATGTCTCAGGCAGTCAGAAGAGAGGTAAGCAGTAACATCCAGCAGAGACCCAAGCCAGCAGTCGAGACTCGACCCCTGGAACAATAACTAGGTGAGTACAATCAGATCATTATACAAGGCTATAAACACAAACCTCACACTAATAAACCACCAAACACAAAAACACATAAGTATAAAAATACATATATAAAATAAGAATATATATATTATATACATAATACATATAAGTATATATTACAAAAAAACATATATATAATACAAATACCGTACACACACAAAAACACATAATATACATACACCAAAAATACACACATGAAACACCTACACACACACACACACTCTCACACACAGAGCTCAGAGTCGAGATAAATATATGTAGTATATAGATTTTTGTCACTTCGTTGATTGCCAGAGGACGCGAGAGCACCAAAAACCTGGCAACTATTGGTGTGGCGTGGAGACCAGATATTGCTTTAATTTCGTAGTTTTTTTTTATTGCAGGGACTGTTGTTGACTATGGAACTATTTTTATTTGTGTATAATAGTTGGTGTTTGCACCCAGGTACAATGACCAGAGGTATTATTTGGTTCATTATGAGGACGCACAGAGTGCCGAATGGTTAGGACATTGGTATTATGGTGTGAGTCGAGAACAGAGTTATTTGTTGTATGTGTGTGAATGTGTGTGAATGTGTGTGTGAATGTGTGTGTGTGTGTGTGTGTGTGTGTGTGTGTGTGTGTGTGTGTGTGTGTGTGTGTGTGTGTGTTGTGTGGTGCTATGTGTGTTGGGTGTGTCAAGTCTGGCCTCATGGTTGTGGTTACTGCTGATATTATCGTGTGGTTAGGTGTTTGTCTGTTGTAAGTTGTGGATGGGTCTGTGTTGTCCGTTGTTTTGTGTGTGGTGTGTGTGTGTGTGTGTGTGTGTGTGGTGGTACTTATGTGGTTGTTGCTGCGGTTGTCACAGTCTGGCCTCATGCTCTGTGGTTGTAAGTCCACTTGTGCTTGGCTCCTAAGCTTAACGCATCTCGAGTAAAGTTATGACAAGACACACGTATCCAGGAACACCAGATGAGTGGAACTGTAGTGTGTCCGTGTGTGCGAAGTGTGTGTTCGTGTGGTGTAGTTGAATGTGATGTGTGCGAGAAGAAAAAATTGTGTTGTTGTGTCGTGCCGGAATGGTGTGTCTGTAAATGGGTTTTATGTGTGTGACCTATTGTAAATTTACAGATGTAGAACTTTACAACATCACGATGCTGAGAAGACGAAGATGATAGTAACAACCTTCTATGTTTTTCTTTTCCGGAAATTAAACGACTTACGCAAGACGCTAATGAATTCAGAAAAATGGCCAGAGACAGAAAAAAAACTTCTTTTGCTTTGTCTTGGCCGGATGCCATCTCATAAATGTTACATTACATCACCTGAGTGAAATTTAAATATCGTGTTTTCATCTCGATGCAAAAATAAAATTTATACTAGCTCCATTCCATTTTTTTTTCTTTTTCCAAGACTGAAATTAAACGATCATAGAAATTCTTCTCATCAACAATTTCCCAATAAACTTCTCACAGTGTAAAATAAAAAAAAATCAAGTCAAAAGGAGCAGGAAAACGCTCGGCTGAACCAGGATGTGATTATCATTTAATTACCGTATAACCTTAGTTAATGGGTTATATTTTGGGTCGCTGGTGGGTGTAATTATTGTTATAAAACAATTATAACTGTGTAGTTTTTCTGTCACTTAATTGTACTCTCGAGTGAGTGATTTTTTTTGCACGATATTTTTAATTATATAGATATTTTTTTAATTATTTTGTATAGACGATGCTTTTTTAAATTATTTTATATAGAAGACATTTTTATTATTGCTATAAAAAATTGTAAGTATAACTATGTAGTTTTTCTGTCAATTGTACTATCGAGTGAGTGATATTTTTTACACAAAATTTCTGAATATGTAGACGATATTTTTAAATATATAGATATATTTTAATTATTTTATTTACACGATATTTTTTTTAATTATTTTTATATAGACTTTTTTATTTACATGTAGTCTCTAAATTTGCAAGTTTGCCTACGAGGTGATAGTTGCTGCTGAAAGATAGGTCTAGGGTTCATTGTGGGGGTGGGGAAAGTCAAGGTCTGTATGTCGGGTTACACTGTGGGGTGGGGGACAGGTTAACGCTGGAATATAGATCGGCTTCCGAGTATGTAGTCATGTACATTGTGGAGTAGCGTGTTAACTGTGGATGTGTCAGGGTTATGCTGGAAGCGAACAATATAATAAGAACTTGAATAATAATATAATAATAAGAAAATTACTATAATAATGAAATAATATAAATACATAATAGTAATTAATAATGATAATAATATAATAATAAGTTAATATTTAATAATAACAATAAAATAATAAAATATTAATAAAATAATAATATAATAATAAAATAAAATAATAATAATAATAATAAAAATAATAATAATAATAATATAATAATAATAATAATAATAATAATAATAATAATAATAATAATATATAAAATATAATAAAATAATAATAAAATATATAATAATAATAATATAATAATAATAATAATATATAATAATAAAATAAATAATAATAAAATAATAATAATAATAATAATAATAATATATATAATAATAATAATAATAATAATAACTATAAAAAAATAATAATAATGCCACTCAACTAATATCACAACTTTTGCTTGGAATGCCATTCACACAGACAACCAGATTAGTTGCAGGAGCTAACTAACTCTCAAGAATATAATCCCAAGGAGAGGAAAAAAAACTACTTCCGCATTTAGCATTATTAAGAGCTGAAATGATATGAAAAAAGTTAGTGGAGGCGGCACTAAAGTCTGGCATGTGTTCTTTTCATTGTGTTATGTGTCACTCTTGCTAAAAACTTCTTTCCGGACATGGCATGGAATTTTGCCTGAATATTTTACGTCTGTAAGAGTGGCTGAAATGTAGATTCGTAGTCGTAATGAGGGGCCGGTTATTGTTATGAATGAGAGAACGTTTCGCTCTATTCGGAGCGAAATGTTGTCCCTGTGAAGAATATCTTCATCTGTATGATTGGCTGCAATGTGGATTCGCAGACATAACGAGGGGGTTCAGTTATTGTTATGAATGTAATACTGGCCCCACAGATGGCTCCAACTTCATCCTGTTCCCTACTTGAATGTCTCATAACAATAAAAATGCTTTCAAATGAGCTGATGTAGGTAACAGCTCTTAGCTTGTCAATAAAGTTAGGGATCCTTAACTTGTAAATAGCTTGTTAATAAACCTAGAGATCCTTAACCTAACCTTGTCAAGCCCTGTGTAAAAAAAAAAAAATAGCTCCATCGTGAGCGAAATGTTGTCTCAGTAGAGGCCTATATTTGGTTTATTAATTCAGCACGGGAGAATACCATTAAAATATAGCTCCAGTGTCCCTCATCCACTGATGCTGGCGTAAGGTTAGTGATCCGTGGAGTTTGAGCTACCCTTCCCCTCCCCTTCCCTGGCTCTAAGCCGATTACCCTCCCCCCTTTCACCCATTTCCTCAGGCGCTGTATGGCCCATGCGGGTTTATCGCTTCCCATTGATAAATAATAGACCATAATAACTGAACAAAGAAAAAGTGAATGAAAATTGCTTGTTTCAATGCATTTTTTTTTGTAAGCTACGTTTCTTAGAATTATTCGTAGATACAATAGTTAATTGATCGGAATTGAATGGAACTGATCAGAAGTAATCGGAACTGACTGGAACTGATTGGAACTGATCGGAAATGATCGAAATTGATTGGAATTGATCAGAACTGATCGGAATTGATTGGAATTGATCAGAACTGATCGTAATTGATTGGAATCGATAGGAATTGTTTGGAGGTGATTGGAACTAATCGGAGTTGATTGAAATTTATCAAAATTGATCGAGAATTATTGTAAGTGATTGGAAGTGATCGTAATTCAGTGAAATTGGCTAGAAATGTGTTTATATAGACAATGGAACTAGTTGAAGAACAAGGTAGTAGAGCGAAACGTTGTCGCAATAAAAGTCGTTCTGGAACTTGTGTCTGTCATCATACATGCCGAATAAAACGCCATTGCAACAGGTACTCTTTTATTTTTTTTTCCTTCCAGATTTTGTTGTGTCTACACTCATCTTCTTGTTTTCTCTCTTCCTACTTTTGTTATGTTTACACTTATCTTCCCGTTTTCTCTCGCCTTTCTACTTTCCATCTTCTCTATTGTTCCTACTACCTGACAGAAGACGTTTTTTGTCTACTGTCAGGTGTCTAATTCTCGAATATTGAGAAAGATCTCGAAAGGTAAAGTCATTCTCTTTTTCCTCTCTTTCTTCCTTACTCGTTTTATCCTCAAAACTGTATTTTGGGATTTCTCTTCCAGACGGGAGGGCACGGGAGTAAATATCTCGATTCCCGTTTTTATTTTAAATGTATAAAAAAATTTTGGTTGTTCTTTTCTGTCTGTCTGTATGTCTCTGTCTGTCTGTCTCTGTCTGTCTGTCTGTCTGTCTGTCTGTCTGTCTGTCTCTCTCTCTCTCTTTCTATCTATTTATATATCTATCTTACACAAGGTTTTACAAGGTTAGGTTGAGGTCTCGAACGTTATTTACAATCTAAGAGCTGTTATATCTCATTCTCTCTCTTCTTTTACACAGAGTTTTACAAGGTTAGTTATGGTTCCTAACTTTATTTAAAAGCTAAAAGCTCTTACATCTCTCTCTCTCTCTCTCTCTCTCTCTCTCTCTCTTCTCTCTCCTCTCTCTCTCTCTCTCTCTCTCGCATTACTATACATGTTACCCACCTTTGCTAACTTTCAGCTCGAGTTTAATTTCCTAAAGTCGCTGCCGGAAAAATCGGGGCGTGACGGTTACACTCGACAGAAGATAATTGAAACCGTTGGAAATACGTGTAAACTTGACCTTTGCTGCCCTATAGTTCGCTTAAAACTTTGACCGTCAGTTATTCTCAAACTTTCACCTCTCTCTACCCTTAGTTCGTGTAACTTTGACCTCGCTGCCTTCAGTTCACTTAAACTTTGATCTGTTTCCCCAGTCGTTCGTTCAACGATGCTCTCACGACCCCTCACTGTGTTAGAACCTTGACCTCGTTGACTCCAGTCAGTTAAACATTAACTCTCCTGCCTCCACTTTATTTAACATCAACTCTGCTGCCTCCAGTTGGTTTAACTTCAACTCTGCTGCCTCCAGTTTGTATTATCAACCTGCTGCCAGTTTGCTTATCAGCTCTGCCGCCTAGTTGTATCAAACTCTGTGCCTTCAGTATGTTAATCAACTCTGCCGCCTCCAGTTGTTTATCAACTTGCTGGCCTCAGTTTTTTTATCAACTCTGCTGCCTTCCAGTTTGCTTACTCAGCTCGCCGCCTCCATTTGTTTATCAACCTGCTGCCTCCGTTTATTCAACTTGTGCTTCAGTATTTAATCAACTCTGCCGCCTCCAGTTTGTTTATCAACTCTGCTGCCTTCAGTATGTTAATCAACTCTGCCGCCTCCAGTTTGTTTATCAACTCTGCTGCCTTCAGTATGTTAATCAACTCTGCTGCCTCCAGTTTGCTTATCAGCTCTGCCGCCTCCAGTTTGTTTATCAACTCTGCTGCCTCCAGTTTATTTATCAACTCTGCTGCCTCCAGTTTGTTTATCAACTCTGCCGCCTCCAGTTTATTTATCAACTCTGCTGCCTCCAGTTTGCTTATCAGCTCTGCCGCCTCCAGTTTGTTTATCAACTCTGCTGCCTCCAGTTTGTTTATCAACTCTGCTGCCTCCAGTTTGTTTATCAACTCTTCTGCCTCCATTTCGTTGAACGCTGAACGTGATACCTCCAATTTACTCTTAATTAACAAGTAAATTATGCAATCCTTCATAAGTATGCAGACAAAGAATATCTTTTATTTGTTATTCATTTTTCTTCCTCTCTTATTGATGTAAATGTTCTGTATTGATTTGTTTGTGTGTTCTGAGTAGTAAAACTGTCGTTATCATCTAGTAAATAAATGAATTACAATTTTTATCACCAGTCCTCGCTTGAACTGTGAAGGTTCCTTAACCTCCCGAGACTGGAAATAGTTGAAGACACAAGTTGCATTAACGAGCTGTTATTAACACATGTTGTTTAAATAAAAGTTTGTTCTGCAATGTGTGTCTTGTATCCGACATTATCGGCAGTACACTTTTCTCATTAAGAAAATTATTGACGATTGTGCAAGTGCAACACTTAGGTGGGTGTCTTTACGCAAAAAGATATATAAAAATGCGTAAGGATACGTAAGTATTGCACATGTGTCTTTCTCATCAGTTTATCGGCCTCTCCAACATCAAAAAAAAAATTCGTACACATTTCAGAACTTTCTCACTAGGTTTTAATTTATTACATACTCTCACGTTACTCTTTTTCAAGATTTTTTTTCATGGGTTATTCGCTTTTTCTCATTATTTATATTTTATAAACGAAAACGAATTATGTAAAGAAGGATATTTAGTTTGTCTTTTCAAAAGAAATATCGTAAGAGTAGCATGAGTAGCATATTGTTGAGTCCGGTGATGAACTGGCCAACTTGATGACTAAAACATTCAAACACACACACACACAATTTGTCTATATTCTGATGACTTGTTTCCAGTCGTGTTATTGCGATATCATAATAACACGAGCTGTCATGGTTGTTCTCTGCTGATGACACTGTGCTTTTGGGAGATTCTGAAGAGAAGTTGCAGACGTTGGTGAGTTTGGTAGGGAATGTAAAAGAAGGACATTAAGAGTGAATGTAGGAAAGAGTAAGGTGATGAGGATAACCAAAAATTTCTTTTTCGGGCGACCATGCCTTGGTGGGAAACGGCCAATGTGTAAATAATATACAAAAAATATAATAATATATATATATATATATTTATATATATTTATATATATACATATATATATAATATACAATATATATATCTATATCATATATATATATAATATATATATATATAATAAATATATATATATAATATATATATATATATATATATATATATAATATATTTATATTATATATATATATATATATATATATAATATATAATATATATTATGCAAAACAACCATTCTGAATGAATAGAGATATTCCAAGCGCTTTCGTGCTACTCACATTATAAGGAAACTATATAAGTTACTTGATAATGTGAGTAGTCACGAAAGCGCTTGGAGTTTCTCTTATTCTTTCAGATTGGTTGTTTTGCATATTCTGAAATCACCTGTTTACTGTGATCTTATTGAATGATATGATATATTATATATATATTATATATATTTTAAATATATATTATATTTATATATAATATTATATATATATATATATATAAGAAGAAGAGGGATGATATAAAGAGAGAGAAGATAGAGAGATGATGATATAACAGGTTAACATACAGCCTCACTGATCCTCGTGATCAGTAGTATAGGCTTTAAAGGCCAACTAAACCAATTAATCAAACACACCACAACACACACAACACACACACACACACACACACACACACACACACACACACACACACACACACACAACCACACACACACACACACACACAATACACACAGACACACCACACACACACATACACACACACACACACAATATCCAGTATTATCGACGCTGCTGACATAAACAGCGAAGCCGTCTTGAGACGGGTCTGAAAAACACACAAGAATAAAATATCCTGTTTTTGCAAACTATCCGAAGGAGAAGTTTTGATTGCAAACATGAATTTGGGAGTTATGTTGATTCATAATCTTTTCTTCTCATGTTTTTCTTCCCTGTCATCTGAAGATGAACATGAGAAATATTTTTTTTAATCGGATGCACAAGGACTTACGAACGTTACAGAAGGGACGATTTTTTTTATTTTCTCTACTGTTCACGAAAACTAAATATTACTTCTAATATTTGCAAAGTTAATATCGATTATAATTTAGAGAATTTTTCTAAATTAGAAATGCAGAAGTGAATACCAGCTATTACTGTCTGTATGTAGATTAACTGTAGTGTTTAAGAGAAACTGTCCAAATAATTGTTAAATTTAGCACAAAACATAAATTGTTAAAATTTATTAAGGACATCGCATAGTCATCATTTGAAGAAATATGTGGGGTGATTTATATATAATATATATATATATATATATATATATTATATATATATATATATATATATATATATATATATATATATATATATATATATATATATAATATATATATATACATTTATATTAATGTAAAAATTTATAATTTTGTACCAAAAGAACCTTAGAAAATTTACT
>NC_069425.1:35586980-35599480 GCF_026875155.1 Cherax quadricarinatus | reverse complement strand
TTGCACCCACATCACCATATGTCCTTGGACCAGGGTAACCCACCTAGCTTGGCTGGGTGCTTGGTTCTTGTAGGATTGCGAGGTCCTGTGGGTAAGAGCGTCATGTGTTTTCGCTCACCATGAGGCGGGCCAAAACAACATGGGTTCGAGTGCTTAGCTAGGCGCAGTGTTTGTTATTGAATATATATATATATATATATATATATATATGTATATATAAATATATATATATATATATATATATATATATATATTTTATATATTATTATATATATATATTGCTGTCACTAAAGTATTTAATGAGAAATATGATGCAGTTAGTAAAGTATGAGACATCAGTCAACTTAGAGCTAATATATATATATATATATTTTATATATATATATATATTATATATATATATATATATTATAATATATAATATATATAAAAATAAATATATATATATATATATACATATATATAAATATAAATATATATATATATATATATATATATATATAAATATATAAAGATATACAATATATATAGGAAGTACCACCTCTATAGCGTGGAATGGGGACCTCAACCTCAACGAAGACAATCAACTTACTCAGGAAAACTCAAATTCTCCCCGGAGTCTGTTTTGAATATTTTCTTCTCCTACCACCCCATATAAAATTTATATTCAATTGAACCTTTATTAATAAACAAAATGCATTTACAGAAAAAACATAAACATGAATACAAGGCACAATGTAACAAAGATCATGAAATTCCTCCACTCGCTCCGAGGCTGGACGGCAGCCAAGTATGCGCAAGCATTTCAATCCCTCTGGATTGCCATGCTGACGCGCTAGGAACATAAAGAAAGTGGCTGCCCATTGGTCCTGGTGGTGTCCGATGATCTGGAACCCAATTCTTTAAGGATACCGTGATGGCATTTTTTCCCACCATATCCAAGTCTCTGGATCCACTGTGAACAATTGATACTGTTGGCTAATGTCCTGTACTCGCTTGATCGTGTAACTCCTCCTGTGGTCAGCAGCTCCTCCCTGTCGCCCCACACGTGATGGATATAGGTGGCAGCCAGTGTGGACACACAGGTATAGTCCCATGCTAAGAGCTTTGCCATTCTTCCAAGATAGATTGGTGGTCCCGTCGGGCAGTTTTTGCTGGGTTGTGGGTATTGTGGGCTGCTAAAGTGACGGGCCTTCCCTCATCGGGCAGGCATCTAGCTACAAGGGATTACTCTTTTAATTGATGCCGTTGACCCTCATTGTGTCATTGGCATGAATACAGACCCTTGGTTTTGAACAGTTAAACCATGTAAACTGAAGTGTCTGCTGAACTTCGCTACAAAATTGCACATATAATTCGTGTGAATTGGGGAACAAGTCGCTGAGCCACGCAATACGGAGTGTCTAGGTCGAGTCGGCGTCCCATTGCCGATATGGGAACTTGTTTTAGGAGGAAGTCCCCAGAGTGAGGTGCACTCACAGCCTGCAGACGGGCAATCTCCCTCTCGATGTTGCAACCCTAGCATGGTGTAACACCTTTTTCAGCAAATTTCGGGCATCCCAGCTTTACCTGTTTGTGAGCCATTGCTGGCCTAGATTTTGATGCTGAGCAGCAATGTCTCCCATTCGTGATGGCACTGGCATAGCAGGGTCATCTATTCCTGCTGAACCACTGAGGTGTCAGGAAGAATTTTTCTATCCAACTCGTTTGAAGCTATGGTAGAGGAAGAAAGCTGGTAGAGCAATCTGGGAGGAATCCTGCGTACCCTACCCTCAAGCCGGACCGGAAGTGAGCTTGCAACCACTGTCCATCGCAAGGGAAAGATTCAATACTCTCCTAGCATGGCTCAGGAGAAGCCATATCCTTGAGTTTGACTGCTGAAGGCCTGGGGAGCATCTCAGAAATAGGTAAGTTTTGGGATTGACAGGCACCCTGGTGAGTAGTTAAAGGCATCGTGTTGTCATGTCTTTCATCCTGCTTCCATCGTTCCGGAGGTCTGAGGCTTTTTTTTTCTAATCAGAATCGATGGCATTGGACCCAAGAGGAGCAAACCGAGGAAGTGCAATTTGCCTGGATCATGCTCGTCTCCGTAAAAACGGCACTAATATTTCTATATTCTGGATCTTCTGTTGATTGGTATAAACTATTTCACATTTGGTGGGGTTATAAAGAAAGCCAGGCTCCTCCCCATGTCTTAACATTTTACTGATGTCCATCCAGGCGAGATTCTTGTTGTGCCAGCTAGGGTATCGTCTTCCAGGAACCAGAATTATGAGCTCGCTGAGAGTGCCCTCCGTGACTTCCTTGATGACCAAACAAAATAGAAAAGGGGGGCGAGAGGGTCCCCCCTGTTTGCACGCCCTCACACGAGTCAATTTTCAATGGTCCCTACAAACAATATTTGGAAGTACACTATAAACACCGATTCTATGAAGGAGTAAAGGAAGGGGAATTTCTATAACTATAAACATCTTGGAAGCACATCCCTTCTGACTGATTTGAAAGCATTGGCAAAGTCCAAGTTTGACCAAGGCTTTTCATCGGACATGTTTTTGATATATACTCGCGCGGCGTGGGCACTGCTTCACCTCCCTGTTGAACACCGAAACCGAGCTGAGTTGGTTTCAAGGCATTGCAGCAGGCCACTTGGAATCATCAACCCTTCTTACTGCAGCCTTGGCGACTAGGCCCGAAGGGTGTTACCCACTGACAATGGGCCTGATTCCGCATCCTATTCTGGAGGGCACACAATGAGCACCAAAGAAAAGGGTCTGATCCTCTGACACTGCCAGCCAGGCACAGGTTGGAACATTTTGTTGAGTTCAGACAGCAGCCTCTCTGAACCTCACCAAGTGCGGATTGTAGTATTTGTTTTAAGTGTTGAGGCTAAACGGTGAAACATCCTGCTGAACCCTGTGGAAAGACAATAGCAACTTTATACACACAGCAGTCCTGTAAGGTTAGATGTTCTTCGCCATGCTGCAATGTCAGGGAGGTCAATGTTGGGAGTGGGAGCCCTGGTGGATGCTTTGTCCTTCAGAGCTTGCGCCATACTGACCTCCTTGGGAGCGAATGGTATCCTCACTGGTTATAAGTCTCAGAGCCCAATAGTATTACCCTCTTCTATTTTTTTGCTAATTTGGGCTCTGAATTTCGAGTGTCAGGTGTCCTGGTTGTTGGCATTTGCCCGCTGGTTGTTGTCGCCCTAGTGAGACGGACAGGTTGGTCATCCCTTGGAATGCATTTATTGCCCTAATAACATGTTGCTAGGACTGTCCCTCCATGGTGGACAGCCAAACAGCATTGCCAACAAGCAGCAAGTTGTGCCAGGATCTGTTGTTTGAAGGAGCATCGTTGACTTCTTCAAAATGGTCAGTGAATTTGCTAGCAGCTTGAGCGAGCTGCTTTGGGGAATTGGTCAGAGTCCTGTGATGTTAATTTGATTGCAGATTTGAGGTCCCTGTAGAGGTGTAGTCACGTAGCTTGTCAACCCTGTCTGCTGGTGAGCTGTTGGTTAGTTCACATTGGGAGTTCTCCTGAGCCAAGACATCATCCATTGTTGTGCACGATGTTGATAATGTAGGGATTGAGTACACATTCCCTGTAGCACACCCGGCAGATGCCCTCGTGACGACAGCTTTGGCTCTGTCGTGAAGATTCCAGGGAACCCGAGACTACTTGTGACTTGCTGATATCGTGGGGTGGTAGGGCGCCAGCTGTGGGGTGACGGGTGAAAGGACAAGAGGATGTCATGGGGATGAGGGTTGGGGAGTAGCGAGCGGCGGAACTTGTAAGGGTGGGCACTAAACGGCAACACCTCTTGGTCAGGAAGTCATTGGGCCTAGGCTGGGATGAGGGGAGGGGATCTGGATGGGGAGGGGGGAGGGAGTGGCCCTTGGTGTTCGCTCAAGACGCACATCACTGACTAACGTTTGCTAAATGTTATACACTTATTGTTCCATTTAGAAAAACCCTCGCCATTTGGCACACTAATCCACCATGCTCACACTATTAACCGAGTGTTCTTCAGTTCGCACCATCCAATGACGTGTCGAGGGCGGCCACTTCCTCCCCCAAACACACCCCGCCGTCACAGATGGTAAACAAAACCATCTCTCTGACCACACCTCCACTGCCAGGAATCCCCTCAACCACCGGCCTTACTTCCCAAATCCCAACAGCACACTGCACTTTCACTAATACAGAACTATGGTCCGAGCAGAGGTTTGTCACAACTCTGGATCTCCGGTGGAATACTCACGAAGAAGTCTGCCGAAAACTGCCCAGCGTAAACCATGTGGTTCCTGTTTACACACAGAATGTATGAGCATATAATAACTAATATATATAATAAATATATATATATCTATATATAATAAAAATATATATATATATATATATCTATTTATAATATATATATATATATATATATATATATATATATATTATATATATTATATATATATATATTTAAATATATAAATATATATATGCAATAAATCACAGTAAACAGGTCATTTCAAAATATGCAAAACAACCACTCTGAAATAAATAGAGAAATTCCAAGAGCTTTCTGACTACTCACAATATATATATAAATATAATATATATAAATATATAATATTATATATATATATAATATATAAATAAATAGAAAAATATAATATAAAAATATATATATCTAGATTATTTTAGTTGGGTTAGGCTAAAATAAATTGTTCCTTGGTTTTTATAAAAGTTAGGTAAGTTTTCTAAGATTCCTTTTGAGTAAAAAAAAATCAAAATTAAAATTTTTACATTAACATTAGAAAAAAAAATATATCTTTAAAACGTATAAGAGAAAATTTTAGAAAGGACTTTAATTTTTAAATGACTCTTGCTAATTGCTAATGGAGTGAGATTAACAGTTAAGAAGCCTAAGAACAATGGATTTGTCAGTAAAAAATAGAGAGGAGAGTTATAAATGGCGAGTTAGAGTTATTGGAAGATGGAGGGAAGTATTTTGAGGAATTGTTAAATGTTGTTATTTGAAGATAGGGAAGCTGTGATTTCGTGTATAGGCAAGGAAGGAATAACATCTTGTAGGAGTGAGACGAGCCATTGTGAGTGTGGGGGAGGGGGGAGTTCGTGAGGCAGTAGGTAAAATGGAAAGGGTAAGGCAGCGGGAATGATGAAATAAAGATAGAAATGTTAAAAGCAGGTGGGGATAAAGTTTTGAGTGGTTGTTGCAATTATTTAATAAATTAAAAAAAAAAATATGGATGAGGGTAAGGTCCCTAGGAATTGCAAGAGAGCATGCATAGTTTTTTCCTTGTATAAATGCAAAGGGGACAAAATATAGTGCAAAAATTATAGGGGATAAGTCTGTTGAGTATACCTGTAAAGTGTAGGTAGAGTTTATTAATGAAAGAATTAACTTAAGATGAAAATAGATAGCAGATGAACAAGAGCTTTAGGAAAGGTAGGGGGTGGTGTGGACCAGGTGTTTATAGTAAACATCATAATAACGTATTTAGATAATAAGGCTAAAGAGGTCATTGTGCATTAATGAATTGGAAAGGCGTATGACAGTGTGGATAGGGGCAAGTGCCGATGTTGCAGGTGTATGGTTGTTAGAGGTAGGTTACTGAAAAAGCAGTGAAGATTTTTACGAGGTAGTGAGACTCAAGTTAGAGTATGTAGAAGAGGGAAAATTATATTTCCCAGTAAAAGTAGGCCGTAGACAAGGATGTGTGATGTCACCGTGTTTGTTTAATATATTTATAGATGGGTTGTAAGAGAAGTAAATGAGAGGTCTTGACAAAAGGTCCGTGGAAGTAAAAGATAATGAATCACACATAAAGTGGGAGTTGTCACAGTTGCTCTTTGCTGATGACACTGTGCTCTAGGAGATCTGAAAGAATTGCAGAATTGGTGGATGAAATTGTAAGGGTGTGCAAAAGTAGAAATTAAAAGTGAATATAGGAATAGTAAGGTTATGCGGATTAACAAAAAGATTAGGTGATGAAAGATTGATATCAGATTGAGGGAGAGATTAATGGTAGGAGGGTGATTGTATTCGGGAGATATTTGGGATTGGACGTGTCAGCGGAATGGACCTATGAAGATGAGGTAGAATCAATAAATTGATAAGGAAAAGGTGATTGGTGCACTAGGATCTGTGGAGAAAAAGAACTTTGTCCTTGGAGGCAAAGAGGGGAATGTTTTGGAGAGTATAGTTTTACCAACGCTCTTATATGGGTGTGAAGCATGGTGATGAATTTTGCAGCGAGGAGAAGGCTGGAGGCAGTGGAGATGTCATGTCTGAGGACAATGTGTGATGTGAATATAATGCAGAAAAATCGTAGTTTGGAAGTTAGGAGAGGTGGGGGATTACCAAAACTGTTGTCCAGAGGGCTGGGGAAAGGGGTTGTTGAGGTGGTTCGGACATGTAGAAGAATGGAGCGAAACAGAATGACTTCAAGAGTGTATCATCTGTAGTGGAAGGAAGGCGGGGTAGGGGTCGGCCTAGGAAAGATTGGAGGGAGGGGGTAAACGAGGTTTTGTGTGCGAGAGGCTTGGACTTCCAGCAGGCGTGCGTGAGCGTGTTTGATAGGAGTGAATGGAGACGAATGGTTTTTAATACTTGACGTGCTGTGGAGTGTGAGCAAAGTAACATTTATGAAGGGTTCAGAGAAACCAGCAGGCCGGACTTGAGTCCTGGAGATGGGAAGTACAGTGCCTGCACTCTGAAGGAGGGGTGTTAATGTTGCAGTTTAAAAACTGTAGTGTAAAGCACCCTTCGGCAAGACAGTGAGGAGTGAATGATGTGAAAGTTTTTCTTTTTCGGGCCACCCGCCTTGTGGAAATCGGCCATGTGATAATAAAAAAGTAAAAGTATATATAATATATATATAAATATATAAAATATATATATATATATAATATATATATATAAATATATATATATATATAATATATATATATATATATATATATAAATATATATATATATATATATATATATATATATATTTATTTACTTATTTATTTATTTATTTATTTATATATATAGGGAAGTACCACCTCTATAGCTTGAATGGGGATCCTCATCCTCAGAGAAGACAATAAACGTACCTCAGGGAAAACTCAAGGTTCTCCCCGGAGCTGTTTGAATATTTTCTTCTCCTACCACCCCCTATATATTTATATTCTATGTGAACATTTATTAATAAACAGAACACATTTACAGAAAACACAAACATGAATACAATGGTACAATGTGTTAAAGATCATGAATTTCCTCCGACTCCTCCGAGGCTGGACGCGAGCCAAATATGCAGCAAGCATTTCCCCTCTGGATGGCCACGCTGAGGCGCTGGAACATGAAAGTGGCTGCCCTTGGGTCCCTGGTGGTGTCGATGAGTCTGGAGCCCAATTCTTCTGAAGTTCTTTAATTTTTATGGAGACAAGAATAAAAACTTTAAGCAATAATCAAAACACTTCTGTAAGAAGGGTTTTAGAATATTTCCTTACCTGCCCAACGTGTTTTCTATAAGTTTTCTGTAGCATAATTCTCCTTGATAATTTAATCAACATTTGATCTAGTGTTTTCTTCCTCTGGTAGTCTTCACGAACTCCAAAGTGACAATGTTTATATATACAGGAAACCTAACTTTCGCTAACGTGAAATTTTATCCCCTGTCAATTTATTGTTTGCTCCAAACAGAATGGGAAAATCGATAAATTGTAAAAAAAAAAAAATATGAAAAATCAAAGCAATTTCTGATTCCAGAGACAGTGGTAGAGAAAAGTCTTTCTTGCGTACTGTTTGTACCTCCCGAGTTATTGGCATTGTTTGTAATTCCCGAATTATTGGCATTGTTTGTATCTCCCGAATTATTGGGCCGGATTCTGCTTCTCATTTGTCAAAAATTAACTGGAACTCCACCGAGCGAAGTTAACGAAGTTATCCCTTTGTCCTCATACTCCATCTTATTCTCTTTTGATTCTTCTCTTCTTTTTTGTTCTCTTCGTAACCCTCCACTTTCTCCTCCCAGTTTTCCATGTCGTCTTCCTCCAACTTCTTCTCAGGTTCCTCTCTTCTTTTTGTCCTTCTCTCTTTTTAATGACCTCTTCCTTCTTCTCCTCTTCCTTATCCCCTTCTTCTTCCTCCTTGTCGTCATCCTCCAACTACTTCTCTGGCTCCTCTCTTCGTTTTCTCCTCTTCCTCCTCTTTCTCCTCCTCCTCCTCCTCCTCCTCCCCCCCTTCTTCTTCCTCCTCCTCCTCCTCCCTGGAGGTTGCGATGCTTCTGGAGGTCGGGATAAAACACATAAAGTATATAAAACCTTTTAAGACTCTTTGTTTTAACATTATAATTTTATGGTGGGCGCTTGTGAGTGGGAGTGTGTCGTGTCTGTGGTCTGGCGAGGATGTCTTGGTGTGGTCTGGCGAGGGTGTCTTGCTGTGGTCTGGCGAGTGTGTCGTGTCTGTGGTCTGGCGAGGGTGTCTTGCTGTGGTCTGGCGAGGGTGTCTTGCTGTGGTCTGGCGAGGGTGTTGTGCCTGTGGTCTGGCGAGGGTGTCTTGCTGTGGTCTGGCTAGTGTGTCGTGTCTGTGGTCTGGCGAGTGTGTCGGTCTGTGGTCTGGCGAGCGAGTCGTGTCTGTGGTCTGGTGAGAGTGTTGTGTCTGTGGTCTGGCGAGGGTGTCTTGCTGTGGTCTGGCGAGTGTGTCTTGCTGTGGTCTGACAAGTGTGTCGTGTCTGTGGTCTGGCGAGGGTGTCTTGCTGTGGTCTGGCGAGTGTGTCGTGTCTGTGGTCTGGTGAGGGTGTATTGCTGTGGTCTGGCGAGGGTGTCTTGCTGTGGTCTGGCGAGGGTGTCTTGCTGTGGTCTGACAAGTGTGTCGTGTCTGTGGTCTGGCGAGTGTGTCGTGTGTGTGGTCTGGTGAGAGTGTTGTGTCTGTGGTATGGCGAGGGTGTCTTGCTGAGGTCTGGCGAGGGTGTCTTGCTGAGGTCTGGCGAGTGTGTCGGGTCTCTGGCCTGGCGAGTGTGTCATGCCTATGATCTGGCGAGGGTGTCGCGTCTGTGGTCTGGCGAGGGTGTCGCGTCTGTGGTCTGCGAGGGTATCGCGTCTGTGGTCTGGCGAGGTGTCATGCTGTAGTCCTGGCGAAGGTGTCGGTTCTGGCCTGGCGAGGTGTCGGCTGGATCTGGCGAATGCGTCGGGTCTCCCGGCCTGGCGATGTGTCGGGTCTCTGGCCTGGCGAGTGTGTCGGTCTCTGGGCCCGGCGAGTGTGTCGGGTCTCTGACCTGGCCGTGTGGTCGGGTCTCTGGCCTGGCGAGTGTGTCGGGGTTCTGGCCTGATGAGTGTGTCGGGTCTGTGATCTGGCGAGTGTGTCGGGTCTCTGACCTGGCGATTGTGTCGGGTCTGTGACCCGGCGAATGTGTCGGGTCTCTGACCTGGCGAGTGTGGGGGGGTCTCTGCCTGGGGAGTGTGTCGGGTTTCTGGCCTGGCGAGTGTGTCGGGTTCTGGCCTGACGAGTGTGTCGGGTCTGTGATCTGGCGAGTGTGTCGGGTCTCTGACCTGGCGAGTGTGTCGGGTATGTGATCTGGCGAATGTGTCGGGTCTCTGACCTGGTGAGTGTGTCGGGTCTCTGGCCTGGCGATTGTGTCGGGTCTCTGGCCTGGAGTGTGTCGGGTCTCGTGGCCTGCGAGTGTGTCGGGGCTGTGATCTGGCGAATGCGTCGGGTCTCTGGCCTGGCGAGTGTGTCGGGTCTCTGCCTGGCGATTGGTTGTGCGGTGTCTCTGGCCTGGCGAGTGTGTCGGGTCACTGATGGCCCTGGCGAGTGTGTCGGGTCTGTGATCTGGCGAATGCGTCGGGTCTCTGGCCTGGCGAGTGTGTCGGGTCTCTGGCCTGGCGAGTGTGTCGGGTCTCTGGCCTGGCGAGTGTGTCGGGTCTCTGACCTGGCGAGTGTGTCGGGTCTCTGGCCTGGCGAGTGTGTCGGGGTTCTGGCCTGATGAGTGTGTCGGGTCTGTGATCTGGCGAGTGTGTCGGTCTCTGACCTGGCGATTGTGTCGGGTCTGTGATCTGGCGAATGTGTCGGGTTCTCTGACCTGGGGAGTGTGTGGGGTCTCTGCCTGGCGAGTGTGTCGGTTTCTGGCCTGGCGAGTGTGTCGGGTTCTGGCCTGACGAGTGTGTCGGGTCTGTGATCTGGCGAATGTGTCGGGTCTCTGACCTGGCGATGTGTCGGTATGTGATCTGGCGAATGTGTCGGTCTCTGGCCTGGCGAGTGTGTCGGTCTCTGCCTGGCGATTGTGTCGGGTCTCTGCCTGGCGATGTGTCGGGTCTCTGGCCTGGCGAGTGTGTCGGGTCTGTGATCTGGCGAATGTGTCGGGTCTCTGGCCTGGTGAGTGTGTCGGGTCTGTGGCCTGACGAGTGTGTCGGGTTTCTGGCCTGGCGAGTGTGTCGGGTCTGTGGCCTGGCGAGTGTGTCGGGTCTGTGGCCTGGCGAGTGTGTCGGGTCTTTGGTCTGGCCAGTGTATCGGGTCTCTGGCCTGATTAGTGTGTCGGGTGTGTGATCTGGCTGAGTGTGTCGGGTCGGGTCTCTGTCCTCGCCTTTATGACCTACTTCCAGTGGTCCCAGACTAAAAATTTGATTAAAAATCCAATCCTGCCTTTGTACATCTCCCGCAGGAAACAAGAGACTATATTGCTACTTATACACTTTTCTTTATTATTGAGGTTACTGAAGTTGATGCACTGAAGAGGTACTCACATGGATGAATGGATGGATGAATGGATGGATGGATGAAATAGCTCAAGAAACAGGAGTTAGGAGACTTGTCTAGTACTGACCAGTGATCTTGCTTATGCTGCCCGATTTTTACCTCCTGGTCGGTAGTCTCTCTCTTTTTATCTCAACATATCACCTTCTTTCCAACATCATCCCACATTTCAGTCGCTTTTTCATTAATCCTCCATTATTTTCCCTCATCTTCACTGCCTCTGGTAATACCTTCTTCAAAGTCCTCTACAAACAAAAGACTTTCTCCCGGGGCGTTCCTATTCCTTCACAACAAAAGTTCTCCTGTTTGATCTTAACAATATTGATTTTCTTTCTTTTTACGCTTTTTTTACGGAGAGTATTTTCAATAATCATTATATTTGTTTGAAATGATAAGAAAAAATGAGTGTTCATCAGTTTTTACTGTAATATATGTAAATATATATATATATATATAAGTATATATATATATATATATATATAAATATTAGTATAAGTATATATATATATAAATGTGTGTGTGTGTGTGTGTGTGTGTGTGTGTGTGTGTGTGTTTTGTGTGGTGTGTGTGTGTGTGTGTGTATTATATGTCGTTATCATATCTTCCCTAACCCTCCAGTCCTCCAGTGTAGTCAGGCCGATTTCCCTTAGCCTTTCTTCGTAGGACAATCCCTTTAGCTCTGGGACTAATCTTGTTGCAAACCTTTACACTTTCTCTAATTTCTTAACGTGCTTAACCAGGTGTTGATTCCAAGCTGATGCTGCGTACTCCAGTATGGGCCTGGAGTACATGGTGTATAGAGTCATGAACGATTCCTTCTTAGGTAACGAAACGCTATTCTTAGGTTTGCCAGGCTCCCATATGCTGCAGCATTTATCTGGCTGACGTGCGCCTCAGGAGATGTGCTTGGTATTATATTCACCCCAAGATCTTTTTCCTTGAGTGAGGTTTGCAGTCTTTGGCCACCTAGCCTTTACTCTGTCTGCGGTTGTCTTTCCCCTTTGCAGGGTTAAATTCAAGGAGCCAGTTGCTGGACCAGGCTTGTAGCCTGTCCAGGTCTCTTTGTAGTCCTGCCTAATCCTCATCCGATTTAATTCTACTCATTAACTTCACATCACCTGCAAACAAGGACACTTATGAGTCTATCCCTTCCGTTTTGTCATTCACATATACCAAAAACAGCACAGGTCCTAGGACTGACCCCTGTGGAACCCAGCTCGTCACAGGCGCCCACTCTGACGTACCATGGCTCGTTGTTGCCTCCCTGTCAAATATTCTCTGATCCATTGCGTACGTGTGTGTGTGTGTGTGTGTGTGTGTGTGTGTGTGTGTGTGTGTGTGTGTGTGTGTGTGTGTGTGTGTGTGTGTGTGTGTGTGCGTGTATTCATACAAATGGGATTCAATTTTGGTGCAGTATATGGGTACATATAACCTCAGAGAAACAAGTAAATTGTCTCCAAATATAAATCTAAAGGTGGATCATAGACCTGAGTTATCTATATTTCTGTTTTCAACCTCAGAGTGTAGGAATCATGAGAGGAATTCAAGGTTAATATCCCTGAGTCGAGCACCTGCGTCTAATGGACACCTATATGAACACATTTCGGTGCTTTATATTCTTGATTATTCCTTGTCGAGCGCAAATAAAGCACAGGAACAGCCTTTTAGCGTTTCTGAACGTGTGGGGATCATCTTACCTTGCACATACAATCAATTCAGAAAGTAACCGTGTGAATGGATTATG
>NC_069425.1:35541980-35576980 GCF_026875155.1 Cherax quadricarinatus | reverse complement strand
AGTCAATATTGGTATGGAGAGACCTACTTAGGATTCTGATCATCACTCAGCTTATTTCCTCACACTCTCCTCCTCTTCTAAAATATGTATTTTCGGGGGTGTGGGGGTATGGGGGTGTAATTTATATATATACGTGAAAACAAAACATAAATTATATCTTTAAAACTGGCAGTTAAACATCTGTCACAGTGAGAATAAAAGGCTGTCGAATGAAAGTAATTACAGTCCCACAGATAAATTATTTCACGACACTCATATGAGATAAATGAAACGACATGTAAACTTTGGTTAGTAATGTCCCATAATGTTTGTCGACAATGTTTTAATGAATCACGAGCACTCGCGTGTATCCAGTGGAAATGTTCATGTATCCCAAGGAACAAGCCAGTAAATAAAAAGGTAATAAATATGAGCATATTGAAGAGACAAGAGTCAAATATAAGTGAACAAAGACTGAGCGTTAAGACACCTGTAATTATGGTAGGTAAAAGGTGTGTTAAAGGTGGGTCACTCGGCGCATGAAGAGGTGGAGGCTCGACCCTCTGTACGGGAAGCGCAAGACACACACGCACTACCTACAGCACGTAAGCCTGAGGTAAGATCAGGTAGAGTTTATGAGACAGATGAGGATAGACGAGGTTAGGCCAAGGTCAGGAAAGGTGGTGTCTCTAAGGTCAGGTGGTGAGACTCCAAGGCCAGGTGGTGAGTCTCTAAGGCCAGGTGGTGAGTCTCTAAGGCCAGGTGGTGAGCCTCTAAGGCCAGGTGGTGAGTCCCGAAGGGCAGATGGTGTCTCTAAGAATTAAAGCAACTGATAGCATTGTAACCTTGTCTATAATATCACACCTTATTCTGCTTATAGCGGGGTAGCTACTCTAATTCTACTCGCTATAGATCAGTAAGCAGATTCATATAGCATGTTTATTGGCCATTAGCGGACGGAGAATTCAGCCTCCACATCTTAGCAGGGAGATCTTTTGAGTGCTAATGGAGTTCGAAATAATAAATACAAGATATTTATCACCGCAACTGTATATTATATATACATATATATATATATATACATATATATATATATATATATATATATATATATATTATATATATATATATATATATATATATAATATATATATATATATATATATATATATTGTCTGGGCAGCATAGTTCTAGCTGTTCAGACAACTTATATTCCGAGTAGGGAAATTAGATCAAACAAAAATGATTCCAAATGGATGAACAATAGATTAGAACATCTCATTGTTTAAAAGAGAGGCATTTTTAGGCGTATCAAAAGAGGGGATGGGCAGTTAAGAAATCAATATATTCAGTTAAAGAGAGACAAAAAAGGAATAAGAAAAGCAAATAGTGATTATGAGGCTAAAGTCGCAAGAGATTCGAAGACTAACCCAAAAGGGTTCTTTCAGGTATACAGAAGTATGATTAGGGACAAGGTGGTCCCACCTAAGAGTAACTCAGGTCAGATCACTGACAGTGATAAGAATATGTGTGAAATTTTCGATACCTACTTTCTCTCAGTTTTTACTCAGGAAGATACTAGCGAAATTCCAGAAATAATAAATTATGTAGAACAGGACGATAATAAATTATGCACGATTGCGGTAACTAGTGACATGGTCCTCAGACAAATAGTGAAATTAAAACCTAACAAATCCCCAGGCCCTGATGAATTGTTTGCAAGGATTTTAAAGGAATGTAAAGAGGAACTTAGCATACCTCTGACTAATCTTTTCAACATATCACTACAAACTGGCATAGTGCCAGACAAGTGGAAAATGGCAAATGTAATGCCTGTTAACAAGGCAGATGACAGGTCCTTGGCTTCGAACTATAGACCAATAAACCTTACCTCCATAGTGGGAAAATTTATGGAATCAATAATTCCCGAAGCAAATCGTAGCCATCTTGACAGGCACAGATTGATTAATGATTCTCAACATGGTTTTACAAAGGGGGGTTCCCGTCTTACGGATTTACTAATTTTATTCACTAAAGTATTTGAGGAGGTAGATCATGGTACTGAATATGACATTGTGTGTATTGACTTCAGTAAGGTTTTCGATAGAGTTCCACATCAAAGAACATTGAGGAAACTTAAACACACGGAATAGGAGAAAAAATTGTTTCCTGGGTAGAGGCATGGTTGGCAAATAGGCAGCAGAGAGTTTGCATAAATGGAGAGAAATCAGAATGTGGGAATGTCACAAGTGATGTTCCACAGGGATCAGTGTTGGGCCCGTTGTTGTTCACAATTTACATAAACGACATAAATGAGGAAATAAATAGCGACATAAGCAAATTTGCTGATGACACCAAAATAGGCCGTTCAATTCATTCTAATGAGGATATTAGAGCACTGCAGGATGATTTGAAAAGACCGATGCAGTGCACATTACACAAATAACCCGCACATAAAAGAGAGAAGCTTACGACGACGTTTCGGTCCGACTTGGACCATTGACAAAGTCACAGTGTGACTTTGTCAATGGTCCAAGTCGGACCGAAACTTCGTCGTAAGCTTCTCTCTTTTATGTGCGGGTTATTTGTGTATCGTTCCAGTCACGGTATTGTGCCTTTTTGTTATTTACTGATGCAGTGGTCGGAGAAGTGGCAGATGCAGTTTAATATTGACAAATGCAAAGTTCTAAATGTTGGACATTAAAATAACCATGCCACATATAAACTAAATAATGTAGATTTTAAATATTTCGGATTGCGAAAAGGATTTAGGAGTTCTGGTCAGCAGTAATCTGAAACCAAGACAACAGTGCATAAGTGTTCGCAATAAAGCTAACAGAATCTTTGGCTTCATATCAAGAAGTATAAATAACAGAAGTCCTCAGGTTGTTCTTCAGTTCTATATATCTTTGGTTAGGCCTCATTTAGATTATGCTGCTCAGTTTTGGTCACCGTATTACAGAATGGATATAAATGCACTGGAAAACGTAGAAAGGAGGATGACAAAGTTGATCCCATGGATCCCTATGAGGATAGACTGAGGGCCCTGAATCTGCACTCTCTAGAAAGGCGTAGAATAAGGGGGGATATGATTGAGGTTTATAAATTGAAAACAGGAATAAATAAAGGGGATGTAAATAGCGTGCTGAAAATTTCCAGGCAAGACAGGACTCGCAGCAATGGTTTCAAGATGGAAAAATTCAGATTCAGAAAGGATATAGGAAAGCACTGGTTTGGTAATAGAGTTGTGGATGAGTGGAACAAACTCCTGTGTACCGTCATAGACGCTAAGACCTTGTGTAGTTTTAAAAATAGGTTAAATACATGAGTGGGTGTGAGTGGGTGTGAGCTGGACCTGACTAGCTTGTGCTAGTGGGCCTTGTGCCGTGCCCCTTCCTTAAGTGGATGTGACCGGACTAGGTGGGTTATTGGTCTAAGTCAGGAGTGACATGGACCTGCCTCTCATGGGCCAGTAGATCTGTTGCAGTGTTCCTTCTTTCTTATTTTCTTATATCCAATAAAATCACATCAAAGAGGTGATGTCACAATATGCAGAACAACCACTGTGAAAAAATAGTGAAATTCCAAGCGCTTTCGTGACTTCTCACATTATAATGTGATAAGTCACGAAATTCACAGGATCGTTCAGCATATATTTTATTTTATATATATATATATATATATATATAATTATATAATATATATTATATTATAATATATATATAGATATATATATATATATATATATATTATATATATATATATATATATATATATATAATATATATAGATAAAATATATAACAAAATCAAGAGGAACAAATTGAAAACGAGATTAAAAATACATTTTTGCTATTACTTGCGTGACACACAATCTATCCCGGTCTGGAAAACACGATATCTTTCCTCAATTAGCTGGACGAAATTGTAGAACAGCTCCGCCTATCTCTCGCAAACTTTAATGAGGAGTGAGGTGGGGTAGTGGGAGGCAGAGGTAAGGGAAGGAAGGAAGGGAGGTCTAAGGGAATCAGGGGGAAGGGAGTGGTGTAGGGAAAGGGTTGTAATATCAAATGAACTTAAAAATAGTGAATCGAAAATTTTTTTTTAATTAATTCGAAATTTTTCTGGAGGTGGTTATCGCCACAGTGGAAATGTGATTTTTTTTTTTCCAGTAAGAATTATATGTGATTTTTTAATGATTGCTATACCGATAGAAGATTGACTTTCTGTACAGGAACTGCTAATAATAAAATAAATAAATAATAATAATAGTAATGTTAATTATAATAAAAATTATTGTTATTATTATAATTATTATTATTATTATTATTATTATTATTATTATTATTATTATTATTATTATTATTATTATTATTATTATTATTATTATTATTATTTATTATTATTATTATTATTTTATTATTATTATTATTATTATTATTTGTATTTAAAACGACACAAGAACAATTAATGAGATTTATTACGGCTACGTTTCGCCCAAATGACTCACTAGTTGCTCTTGCGTCCTTTACCTAACATCCCGTCTTTAATTTTCTCTATATTTAATCATTCTTCTTCTTCTTTCTTCTTCTTCTTCTTCTTCTTCTTCTTCTTCTTCTTCTTCTTCTTCTTCTTCTTCTTCTTCTCTTCTCTTCTTCTCTTCTTCTTCTCTTACTATTATCACTTTCATTTTAATGATCATTATTATTCTATATGATAAATAAATATCATTCTAACCGATCCTATTCTAATGTGGCCTAACGTAACCAAACTAATTCCGAATAATTCTTATGCAACAGAATTTGATAAAATCTACATAATCTTAAGATAATCGAACTTGAATTACTATGCCAATCCCTATCTTAGTTAAACTATCAAAGACAATCTTCTTCTAACTTAATCCACGTTAGGTTAAGCCTAACCTAATCTCACATAGTGTAGCCTGACTTAGCAGAAATTAACCTTAAAAGCCTATCGAAATTTAATACATCTCAAAATTATTTAACCCATCGAAAGCTTGCCCCTTCTAACCTAACCTGGACTAATCTAATCTACCCTAAACTGACCTGACTTAACTTTATACAGATGAACGTACTTTTAACCTACACAAAACGGCTATTTTATTGGGTATCCCTTTCTTGTACTGCGTAGAGACCCCGTGTCCTTAGAACAGTCTTAATTCTTCGTGGCATGGAATCAACAAGGTGCTGGAAACATTTCTTAGAGATTCTCGTCCATGTTGATATGATAGCCTCACGTAATTGCTATAGATTTGTTGGCTACACATTCACGCTACGGCTCTTCCATTCTATGGCATCCCAAAGGCTTATGCAAATTTCTGATCCTACCATCTACATGTCGCAGCAGAAATCGCAATTCGCCAGATCAGGCGACGTTTTTAAAATCTTCAACTGTCCAGTTTTAGTGAGCCTGTGCTCACTGTAGTCTCAGTTTCCTGCACTTAGCTGACCAGAGTGGAACCTAATATGATCTGCTGCTGTATCCCATCTATTTCAAAGTTCTAAGCGTTGTGTGTTCAGGGATACTCTTCTTCACATTTACTGTTGTAATGCGTGATTATTTAAGTTGCTGTTGCTTTCTGTCAGCTTGAACCAGTCTGGCCATTCTCCTCTAACCTCTCTCATTAACCAGGCATTTTTGTTCGCAGAACTGTCGCTCACTGGATGTTTATATTTTTCACATCATTCTCTGTAAATTTTAGAGACTATTGTGTGCGAAAATCTCAGGAGATGAGCAGTTTCTGAGATGCTCAAACCACCCCGTCTGGCACCAATAATCATTCCACGGTCAAAATCACTGAAATTACATTTCTTCCCTATTCTGATGTCTACTCTGAACAATAACTGAATATCTTGACCATGTCTGAGGTGCTGCCACGAGCAAGTGTGCAGGTGCGCCTAATAGAGTACATAGTAACAACGCGCGCACGCACACACACACGCACACGCACACACACACACACACACACACACACACACACACACACACACACACACACACACACACACACACACACACACACGCACACGCACACACAGTCAAGGACCAGGTGATAAGGCTGAGGAAAGAAGGTGGAGAACTCACAAGAAACGATCAAGAGGTATGCGAGGAGCTCAACACGAGATTTAAGGAAGTATTTACAGTAGAGACAGGAAGGACTCTGGGGGACAGACCAGATGGGGACACCAGCAAGGAATACACCAACAAGTGTTGGACGACATACATACAGATGAGGAGGAGGTGAAGAAACTGCAAAGGGGACATCGATACCTCAAGGCAATGGGACCGGACAACATCTCCCCGTGGTCCTTAGAGAGGGAGCAGATATGTTGTGTGTGCCACTTACCACAATCTTCAACACGTCCTGGAAACTGAGCAACTACCTGAGGTATGGAAGACGGCAAATGTAGTTCCCATTTTCAAAAAAGGAGACAGAAAAGAGGCACTAAACTATAGACCTGTGTCATTGACGTGTATAGTATGCAAAGTTATGGAGAAGATTATCAGGAGGAGAGTGGTGGAGCACCTGGAACGGAACAAGAGTATAAATGCCAACCAGCACGGATTCATGGAAGGTAAATCCTGTGTCACAAACCTTCTGGAGTTTTATGATAAAATAACAGAAGTAAGACACGAGAGAGAGGGGTGGGTTGATTGCATCTTCTTGGACTGCAAGAAGGCCTTTGACACAGTTCCTCACAAGAGATTAGTGCAGAAGCTAGAGCATCAGGCGCATATAACAGGAAGGGCACTGCAGTGGATCAGAGAATACCTGACAGGGAGGGCAACAACGAGTCATGGTACGTAATGATGTATCACAGTGGGCACCTGTGACGAGCGGGGTCCCACAGGGGTCGTCCTAGGACCAGTGCTATTTTTGGTATATGTGAACGACATGATGGAAGGGTTAGACTCAGAAGTGTCCCTGTTTTGCAGACGATGTGAAGTTAATGAGGAGAATTAAATCTGATGAGGACCAGGCAGGACTTCAAAGAGACCTGGACAGACTGGACACCTTGTCCAGCAAATGGCTTCTCGAATTTAATCCTGCAAATGCAAAGTCATGAAGATAGGGGAAGGGCACAGAAAACCACAGACAGAGTATAGGCTAGGTGGCCAAAGACTGCAAACCTCACTCAAGGAGAAAGATCTTGGGGTGAGTATAACACCGAGCATGTCTCCGGAAGCACACATCAAATCAGATAACTCCTGCAGCATATGGCGGCCGGCAAAACTTGAGAACAGCATTCCGATACCTTAGTAAGGAATCGTTCAAGACACTGTACACCGTGTATGTCAGGCCCATACTGGAGTATGCAGCACTGTTTGGAACCCGCACTTGATAAAGCACGTCAAGAAACTAGAGAAAGTACAAAGGTTTGCAACAAGGTTAGTTCCAGAGCTAAGGGGAAATGTCCTATGAAGAAAGATTAAGGGAAAATCGGCCTGACGACACTGGAGGACAGGAGAGTCAGGGGAGACATGATAACGACATATAAAATACTGCGTGGAATAGACAAGGTGGACAAAGACAGGATGTTCCCCGGAGGGGACACAGAAACAAGAGGCCACAATTGGAAGTTGAAGACACAAATGAGTCAGAGAGATATTAGGAAGTATTTCTTCAGTCATAGAGTTGTAAGGCAGTGGAATAGCCTAGAAAATGACGTAGTGGAGGCAGGAACCATACACAGTTTTAAGACGAGGTTTGATAAAGCTCATGGAGCGGGGAGAGAGAGGGCCCAGTAGCAACCGGCGAAGAGGCGGGGCCAGGAGCTAAGACTCCACCCCTGGCAAACCACAAATAGGTGAGTACAAATAGGTGAGTACACACACACACACACACACACACACACACACACACACACACACACACACACACACACACACACACACACACACACACACACACACACACACGCACACACACATTACACCTAACATATGTTCAACAATTGCTAATGCCATTGTTTAATATTCCTTATTGCACTGAATATAAATATTTTTTTTCCATTGCTGCATTTCTCCCCATAAAAAAATTGTGTCAAATGGTATAATACAATTTTATTGGCTTGTATAATTTAGACAGCAGACAAAAAAAAGAGTTAACAATGTTAGTACTGTGTCTAATTTTGACAAGCTAACATTTTGACCAGTCGCCCACACAATATTTCGAGCGGACCTACCTTTGATTAACTCCATTGGTTCATCCTGTTAATCCATCAGCTTGGATAATAGCATTAATGAATTTAAAAATTAATTTACGTTCGTTCTTTTCATTTCATTACCCGGCCAATTATAGCAACCAGCAGCACCAATTTTCTCTTTTATTTTTTTATACAAAGGCGCATTTTATTTCGTTTTTGTTTTTTCAGGGGGTGACACTAGTGGCATCTATTTAAGAGGATAAACAGGGGGGCCCCTTGCTGAGAATAGCGTAGAAAAGGCCAGCAATTTAGGGAGGTGAAGCTGGTGCTATATTCGGCCAGGGGGGGAGAGAGCTCGTTTACGAAGCAAGATAATATAGGATAATACGCCGCATAAGTAAAGTAGAATGGCTTTTAGTAGCGCAATATATCTGTAGTGTTATTTAGGGAGCCTGTACTGGTCCGTTTCTGTATCACGGGGGTTCGTTTCACTCTACAACCCGGTCTCGCATTACCAGAAATGTTCGTGCTAATTTGTACGTTTTATGGTTGTGTTCAGTCACCGTGTTGCCAGACGTGTAGGGGCCATTTTGCTTTTAAATTTGGCTTATTTGTGGTAAATGTGAATTTTATATTTTTTTTATAGAACCTAAACTTACCTAACTTCACCTTACCTAACCTTACTTAACCTAACCTTACGTAACCTCACCTTAACTTACATAAGCTAACCTAACCTAACCTAACCTAACCTAACCTTACTTAACTTAACCTTACCTACCCTCACCTTACCTTATATAAGCTAACCTAACCTAACCTAACCTAACCTAAACTTACTTAACTTAACCTTACCTACCCTCACCTTACCTTATATAAGCTAACCTAACCTAACCTAACCTAACCTAACCTAACTTATAACCTAACCTAACCCAACCCAATCTAACCCAACTTAACTTTAACTAACCTAACGTAACCTTCATTAATAATTTTTATTATTATAAAAATACTTAATAAGGATTTAATCAAGGAAAATTCGTAGTGGAAAATATTTTCACAGACAGATTTGAAGAGCATTGGTTAACAGTGAATTTAAAATTTACAGAAACTTGAAAGTTATCCATTAAAAGACCTTCTTACTCGGTAGAATAAAAATAATAATAGCAATCATAATTATATTTATTATTGTTGTTGTTATGAAATCATTTATTAGCATCTTAGTGATCCTCTTTTCTAATCATAATTATTATCATAACAGATTGAATTCCTAAAAATTACAAGCTGATACTTCAGCATTTTTTTTAAGTATATGTCTATATAAAGTTTTTGGACATCAAATTCTGTGCATAGCATTTCCGAAACACTAAACTGATCCTTTATAATACTTAATACTAGTGTAGGCACTGAAGAGGGTGGGAATGTTATAGTGTCTGCACTCTGAATGAAGGGTGGGAATGTTATAGTGTCTGCACTCTGAATGAAGGGTGGGAATGTTATAGTGCCTGCACTCTGAATGAAGGGTGGGAATGTTATAGTGTCTGCACTCTGAATGAAGGGTGGGAATGTTATAGTGCCTGCACTCTGAATGAAGGGTGGGAATGTTATAGTGCCTGCACTCTGAAGGAAGGGTGGGAATGTATAGTGCTGCACTCGAAGGAAGGGTGGGAATGTTATAGTGCCTGCACTCTGAATGAAGGGTGGGAATGTTATAGTGCCTGCACTCTGAAGGAAGGGTGGGAATGTTATAGTGCCTGCACTCTGAATGAAGGGTGGGAATGTTATAGTGTCTGCACTCTGAATGAAGGGTGGGAATGTTAAAAGTGCCTGCACTCTGAAGGGAAAGGGGGGGAATGTTATAGTGCCTGCACTCTGAAGGAAGGGTGGGAATGTTATAGTGTCTGCACTCTGAATGAAGGGTGGGAATGTTATAGTGCCTGCACTCTGAATGAAGGGTGGGAATGTTATAGTGCCTGCACTCTGAAGGAAGGGTGGGAATGTTATAGTGTCTGCACTCTGAATGAAGGGTGGGAATGTTATAGTGCCTGCACTCTGAATGAAGGGTGGGAATGTTATAGTGCCCGCACTCTGAAGGGAAGGGTGGGAATGTTTATTTAGTGTCTGCACTCTGAATGAAGGGTGGGAATGTTTTTAGTGCTGCACTCTGAATGAAAAGGGGGGGAATGTTATAGTGCTGCACTCTGAAGGAAGGGGGGAATGTTATAGTGCCTGCACTCTGAATGAAGGGTGGGGAAAGTTATAGTGTTTTGCACTCTGAAGGGAAAGGGGGGGAATGTTATAGTGCTGCACTCTGAAAGAAGGGGGGGAATGTTTAGTGCCCGCACTCTGAAGGAAGGTGGGAATTTATAGTGCCTGCACTCTGAAGGAAGGGTGGGAATGTTATAGTGCCTGCCTCTGAAGGAAGGGTTGGGAATGTTATAGGTCTCACTCTGAATGAAGGGTGGGAATGTTATAGTGTCTGCACTCTGAAGGAAGGGTGGGAATGTTATAGTGTCTGCACTCTGAATGAAGGGTGGGAATGTTATAGTGTCTGCACTCTGAATGAAGGGTGGGAATGTTATAGTGTCTGCATCTGAAGGAAGGGTGGGAATGTTTATAGTGCCTGCACTCTTTAAGGAAGGGGGGGAATGTTTTTAGTGTCTGCCCCTCTGAATGAAGGGTGGGAATGTTATAGTGTCTGCACTCTGAAGGGAAAGGGGGGGAATGTTCAGTGCCTGCATCTGAAGGAAAAGGGGGGGAATGTTATAGTGCCCGCACTCTGAATGAAGGGTGGGAATGTTTTTAGTGCCTGCACTCTGAATGAAGGGTTGGAATGTTATAGGTCTCACTCTGAAATGAAGGGTGGGAATGTATAGTGTCTGCACTCTGAATGAAGGGTGGGACTGTTTTATAGGTGTCTGCACCTGAAGAAGGGTGGAATGTTAGTGTCTGCACTCTAAGGAAGGGGGGGAATGGGTTTTAGTGCTTTCACTCTGAAGGAAGGGTGGGAATTTTTATAGTGTCTGCCCCTCTGAAGGAAGGGTGTGGGAAAGTTACAGTGCCTGCACTCTGAAGGAAGGTGGGAATGTTATTGTGTCTGCACTCTGAAGGAAGGGTGGGAATGTTACAGTGCCTGCACTCTGAGGGAAGGGTGGGAATGTTACAGTGCCTGCACTCTGAAGGAAGGGTGGGAATGTTACAGTGCCTGCATTCTGAAGGAAGGGTGGGATGTTACAGTGCCTGCACTCTGTAGGAAGGGTGGGAATGTTACACTGCCTGCACTCTGAAGGAAGGGTGGGAATGTTACAGTGCCTGCACTCTGAAGGAAGGGTGGGAATGTTATAGTGCCTGCACTCTGAATGAAGGGTGGGAATGTTATAGTGCCTGCACTCTGAATGAAGGGTGGGAATGTTATAGTGTCTGCACTCTGAATGAAGGGTGGGAATGTTATAGTGCCTGCACTCTGAATGAAGGGTGGGAATGTTATAGTGCCTGCACTCTGAAGAAGGGTGGGGAAAGTTATAGTGTCTGCACTCTGAATGAAGGGTGGGAATGTTATAGTGTCTGCACTCTGAATGAAGGGTGGGAATGTTATAGTGTCTGCACTCTGAAGGAAGGGTGGGAATGTTATAGTGCCTGCACTCTGAAGGAAGGGTGGGAAAATGTTATGTGTCTGCACTTGAAGGAGGGTGGGAAATGATTTACAGTGCCTGCACTCTGAAGGAGGGTGGGAATGTTATAGTGCTGCACTCGAAGAAGGTGGGAATGTTTACAGTGCCTGACTCTGAAGGAAGGGTGGGATTGTTACAGTGCCTGCACTCTGAAGGAAGGGTGGGAATGTTACAGTGCCTGCATTCTGAAGGAAGGGTGGGATGTTACAGTGCCTGCACTCTGTAGGAAGGGTGGGAATGTTACACTGCCTGCACTCTGAAGGAAGGGTGGGATGTTACAGTGCCTGCACTCTGAAGGAAGGGTGGGAATGTTACACTGCCTGCACTCTGAAGGGTGAGAGTGTTACAGTGCCTACATTCTGAAGGAAGGGTGGGAATGTTATAGTGCCTGTACTCTGAGGGAAGGGTGGGAATGTTATAGTGCCTGCACTCTGAAGGAAGGGTGAGAATGTTATAGCGCCTGCACTCTGAAGGACGGGTGGGAATGTTACAGTGCCTGCACTCTGAAGGAAGGGTGGGAATGTCATAGTGCCTGCACTCTGAAGGAAGGGTGAGAAAGTTATAGTGCCTGCACTCTGAAGGAAGGTGGGAATGTCAAGTGCCTCATCTGAGGAAGGGTGAGAATTTTAGCGCCTGCACTCTGAAGGGCGGGTGGGAAAGTTATAGTGCCCCCACTTGAAGGCGGGTTTGGGAAAGTTACAGTCCCGCATCTGAAGACAGGTGGGAAAAATTTCAGTCCTACAGTCCGCTCACTTAAGCAAGACATCGATTTCAGAGAAAGTTTTTTTTGTAACCCTCCTTAGGGGAAGACAGCCGAGGGTGTTTTAAAAAAGGGGGATCCTCTCATCCATTTGTTTTTTTTTGGGTTAGAAATTAGGGAAGTACTGTCAATTGACCATGAAAAACACTGGTTCCTGGATGACGGCTGGAAAATGGATAGTGAAACCGACAAGATGTGGAAAAAAAACATTTTTTTTACATTCAAACATTAGGGAAACATTTCGCCAGTCATGGCGAAGTTTTTTTCTAATAAAACCCTGAACTGCAGTAAGGTCTTTTCCCCAACTGGATGAGGTACACGGGGAGGGACAAAGGAACCTGTTAGCAAATTTTGATGAGGGGAGGGGGCGCTGGACAACCAGGAAATCGGGCCCTTTGTCATTCAAATATTTCCCAAATTGTAAACCCTTTGGCCAATTTAAAAAAAATCGATGCAAATGGGCCTTTCTACCAAGCGCCAACCCTTTCCTCCCTTGATAGACCCTGTTGGTGCACCTCTGGGACTAAGCCATTTTATAACGTAAATCTCGAAGACAAACTGGATGATCTGAAGGTGGAACAACGAATACGCAATGTAGACGCTCATGAGGCCCTGTACGGTCTCACAAATTGAGTCTGCTGAAGCTGACATATTTCCTAAGATGCACACTCTCATATGACATCGCAAAATTAAAACAATACGACAGTCTCCTGAAGTTAATATTAACAAATTAAGTCAATCTCATTATAGAAAATGGGCAATAGGATGAAGCTATACTTCCAGTCAGGTTAGGAAGCTTTGAAATTAACAAGGCATTACAGATAGCACTCTCCTTATTCCTGTCTTTGCATGTAGCGTTTAATAAACTTGTAGCCGTGAGTCTTCCTGAACACGTCAGTCACGATATTGGAGGTCATCACCCAAATTTCATCATTGGCGTCAGGTGCTGAGATACTCTGACAGGCCTTAACCGGGATAGCTCAGTAGTGAAGAATATAGAGTCAACAATTCTTGAGAATGTGCCGGGTAAGGATAGAGCTTGTCTCCTGGCTGTGATAGCTCCTCATGTGGGAGATTTCATGTGGCTGTCCCAAATTCTTCTCTAGACACACACACTTTAAACCATTCCTGTTGGTGTTGCTCTTAAGCTTACAGTGCATCTCCAAACCAATTCGAATATTATGAAGATTATATATATATATATATATATTTTATTATATTATATATATATATTTTATTATATAAATATAAAATATATATATATATATATATATATATATATATTATATATGTTTTGTGTGTGTGTGTGTGTGGGGTAATTTAACAGCTAAAAATATACTCTATTACTGATGCAAGATTAATTAAAAAAATGGGAAAAAATATTGAACGTCAAAGAATTATGATATGAAATTGGGTTAAAAAAAATTTATAACAAAACTTTGTATAAAACATGAGGTTCTGGCGTGTGGGTGGGTGATGAGCTTCATAATGATGTTAGTGGTGATATTTTGACAGTGTTACTCCTTCCCTCTCTCTCTCTCTCCCCTCTCTCTCTCTCTCTCTCTCTCTCTCTCTCTCTCTCTCTCTCTCTCTTTCTCTCTCTCTCTCTCTCTCTCTATCTCTCCTCTCTCTCTCTCTTTTCTCTCTCTCTCTCTCTCTCTCTCTCTCTCAGTATCCCTCTCCTCTTCGTTTTTTTTTATCTTTTCATCATAACCTCCATGATTATTACATACATCCTCACGGTAACTACCATTATCATCACCACCATCAGTATTTACATTCCGCTATCACTGTCTCCTTCACCATCAGTATTCACATTCCACTATCACTGTCTCCTTCACCATCAGTATTTACATTCAGCTATCACTGTCTCCTTCACCATCAGTATTTACATTCCACTGTCACTGTCTCCTTCACCATCAGTATTCACATTCCACTATCACTGTCTCCTTCACCATCAGTATTCACATTCCACTATCACTGTCTCCTTCACCATCAGTATTTACATTCCGCTATCACTGTTTTCCTTCACCCTCAGTATTCACATTCCACTGTCACTGTCTCCTTCACCATCAGTATTCACATTCCACTATCACTGTCTCCTTCACCATCAGTATTTACATTCCGCTATCACTGTCTCCTTCACCATCAGTATTTACATTCCGCTATCACTGTCTCCTTCACCATCAGTATTCACATTCCACTATCCTGTCTCCTTCAAACCCTCAGTATTCACATTCCGCTATCACTGTCTCCTTCACCCTCAGTATTTACATTCCCCTAAACACTGTCTCCTTCACCATCAGTATTCACATTCCCCTATCACTGTCTCCTTCACAAACAGTATTTACATTCCGCTATCACTGTCTCCTTCACCATCAGTATTCACATTCCACTATCACTGTCTCCTTCACCATCAGTATTTACATTCAGCTATCACTGTCTCCTTCACCATCAGTATTTACATTCCACTATCACTGTCTCCTTCACCATCAGTATTCACATTCCACTATCACTGTCTCCTTCACCATCAGTATTCACATTCCGCTATCACTGTCTCCTTCACCATCAGTATTCACATTCCGCTATCACTGTCTCCTTCACCATCAGTATTCACATTCCGCTATCACTGTCTCCTTCACCATCAGTATTCACATTCCACTATCACTGTCACCTTCACCGTCAACACTGCGTTAACCAACAGCCTCGAAACTGAGAGCTCTATGAAGCAGCTCTCCATCTTGAGGCTTTATTGCACTTCATGTAGAGTCTAACAAAGCTCTACTTAGAGACGTGTTGTCACAATCAAACCTTTGCTTTACACCTGCGACCGTTTTTGGCTGAGGTAATATCATCTTGGGTATTCTATCCTGGCTGGCCACCTTCTTTATCTCCTCCATTCTCATCTTTAGCCCTTCTGCTTCTCCTCTCCCTTCCTCCTTCCTCTATCCCTTGTCTTCCTTCGCTCTTGAAATCGCGTTATTTACACTCTCATTATAGCCAGCAATCACGCGAGGGGAAAAAATCATAATTGAATTAATTTCCCTTCCCATGTAACCTAAAGACCGTATTTGGCGATAGCTCTTGTAAATGAGGACTTGGAGAGCCCTTCCTTAATGAGATCCTCAGCTTGTTTTGGTAAGTACCACACACCCCACACACCACCACACCACACACACACACACATACACACACACCACACCACACCACACACACACACACACACACACACACACACACACACACACACACACACACACATACACACCCTCACACGCACACACGCGATGGGGCCGGATAACATCTCTCCATGGGTCCTGAGAGAGGGAGCAGAGGCGCTATGTGTACCCCTAACAACAATATTGTACACATCTGTCGAAACAGGGCGACTACCTGAGGTATGGAAGACAGCAAACGTAGTCCCAATTTAAAAAAAAAAAGAGACAGACAAGAAGCACTAAACCAGTGCCACTGACATGTATAGTATGCAAAGCCATTGAGAAGATTATCGGGAGAAGAGTGGTGGAGCACCTAGGAAGGAATGAGTTTATCAACAACAGCCAACAAGACAAGAAAGACAAGAAAGAAAGGGGTGGGTAGAATGCATTTTCTTGGATTGTAAGAAGGCGTTTGACACAGTTCCATACAAGAGATTCGTGCAAAAACTGGAGGACGATGCAAGGAAAACAGGAAAGGCACTACAATGGAATAGGGAATACCTGTCAGGAAGACAGCAGCGAGTCAAGGTACGTGGCGAGGTGTGAGAGTGGGCGTCTGTGAAGAGTGGGGTTCCACAGGGGTCAGTCCTAGGACCGGAGCTGTTTCTAGTATTTGTGAACGACGTGATGGAAGGAATAGACACAGAAGTGTCCCTGTTTGCAGATGATGTGAAGTTAATGAGAAGAATTCAATCGGACGAGGTCCAGGCAGAACTACAAAGGGATCTGGACAGGCTGCAGACCTGGTCCAGCAATTGGCTCCTGGAGTTCAACCCCACCAAGTGCAAAGTCATGAAGATTGGGGAAGGGCAAAGAAGACCGCAGACGGAGTACAGTCTAGGGGGCCAGAGACTACAAACCTCACTCGAGGAAAAAGATCTTTGGTGAGTATAACACCAGGCTCATCTCCTAAGGCGCACATCAACCAAATAACTGCTGCAGCATATGGGCGCCTATCAAACCTAAGAACAGCATTCCGCCATCTTAATAAGGAATAATTCAGAACCCTGTACACTGTGTACGTTAGGCCCATATTAGAGTATGAGGTACCAGTTTGGAACCCACACCTAGCCAAGCATGTAAAGAAACTAGAGAAAGTGAAGAGGTTTGCAACAAGACTAGTTCCATAGCTAAGGGGTATGTCCTACTAGGAGAGGTTAAGGTAAATCGACCTGACGACACTAGAGGACAGGAGAGATTGGGGGTACATGATAACGACATATAAAGTACTGAGAGGAATTGACAGGGTGGACAGAGACAGAATGTTATAGAGATGGGACACAACAACAAGGGGACACAGTTAGAAGTTGATGATTCAGATGAATCACTGGGATGTTAGGAAGTATTTCTTCAGCCACAGGGTAGTCAGGAAGTGGAATAGTCTGGGAAGCGATGTAGTGGAGGCAGGGTTCATTCATAGCTTTAAGCATAGGTATGATAAAGCTCATAGTGCAGGGAGAATTATCCAGTAGCGACCAATGAAGAGGAGGGCCAGGAGCTATGAATCGACCCCTGCAACGACAGCTAGGTGATTACACACACAACACACACACACACACACACACACACACACACACACACCACACACACACACACACACACACACACACACATACACACACACACACACACATACACACACACACACACACACACACACACACACACACACACACACACACACACACATATACACACACACACACACACACACACACACACACACACACACACACACATACACACACACACACACACACACACACACACACACACACACACACACACACACACACACACACACACACACAATACAACATACACACACATACACACACACACACACACACACACACACACACACACACACACACACACACACACACACACACACACACACATACACACACAGGAGTTAGGACTCGATCCCTGCAATCACAAATAGGTGAGTATACACACACACACACACACACACACACACACACACACGTGCAAAATATTCTCGAATAAGTTGGACCATTGTTGAGCCGTCATTTAGTGACAACAGTAAAGCGACTATCAACAAAGACTGATACGATACATTACTGACAGGTAGATGAGTGAAACACGTGTTCAACACTGTGGTATCTTAACTGAAGTTCAGTAGGCTTCTTCAGTCGAAACAGAGAACACAGCAGAAGTCGCCATGGAGATGTAAGTATGAGAAAGTCAGTCCCTCAGCCTTGGTCTGGGAGCACCTAATATCTACATCTCCATAATGAATCCTGCTGTCTACTCTGTATTTTAACTGAAGAAGTCTGCCAAGCTGGCGAAACGTCTTGTCAACAAAGATACCAAACAGCCACACAGAGATTAAAGTTATTTATACAGGCCATGAGCGGAGATCAACCATCTCTTCACAAACAATAACTGAAAAAATATTCCGTTATGTGAAGGATGAAAATCCAGATGGAATACGAAATGCAAACTACACAAAGGCATATATATGTTATATATATATATATATATATATATATATATATATATATATATATATATATATATATATATATATATATATATATATATATATATAGAGAGAGAGAGAGAGAGAGAGAGAGAGAGAGAGAAGAGGACAGCGTGAAACAAGCTTTTATGCCACAAGACGGGCAGAAAACAGCAACTTCACTCTGGCTGTACCCTTCTCCAGAACATCACTCCATCTGAGATCATACATACCCAGGATGACTCGAGTATGGAACACATTCGTACAGCATAATGATGTCAACGAGATAAAGTCAGTTGATCAAATGAAAATGCTGGCCCACAGATGGCTCCAACTTCATCCTGTTCCCTGCTTGTATGTCTCATAACAATAAAAATGCTTTCAAATGAGCTGATGTAGGTAACAGCTCTTAACTTGCCAATAAAGTTAGGAATCCTTAACCTGTAAATAGCTTGTCAATAAAGCTAGGGATCCTTAACCTTGTCAAACCCTGCGTAAAAAAAGAAAAAAAAAAAAAAAAAAAAAAAAAAGACATTGGTAGATGAGGTCAATATTAGGAAAGTAACAAAACCAAAAAAATTTAGCATGAAATTCAACAAACAAGTCACATTATCACAAAATAATTTGTCAACATAATTATTAGTAACAATATCCTATTTAAACAAGGTGGTGAACCCTTTTTGGGTCATTAAGCACAAGCATTGGTGAAGGCTTGATCCTCTGTTCACTAATCACGACCTCGGTCCCTCTCTCCAGTCATGTTGCTGGTGGCAGCCTCGTCAAGGTAAAGAGTTGTAAAACGAATGGAATATAATGAATGACACAGTTAATTTAGGTAAGATTAATCAGGAAACAGGACAGTTGTTTCCTGACAGTTGTTTCCTGACAGTTGTTTCCTGACAGTTGTTTCCTGACAGTTGTTTCCTGACAGTTGTTTCCTGACAGTTGTTTCCTGACAGTTGTTTCCTGACAGTTGTTTCCTGACAGTTGTTTCCTGACAGTTGTTTCCTGACCACTTTCGCTGTGACACGCCACAGTGAAAGAGGTCTGTATACTGAAGCTCAAATCACATATGAAAACTATTTCACATCAGTCAGCCATAGGTTAAGAAGTGAGACCAAGAGCTTGAGCTCACTTTTTCCCCTTCCAAATGCAAGAGGTAATTTTTGAATACCCAGAAACTTCCGTGTTCTGTGAAAGTGACAACTTTAAGCTAATCCACTACGTCCCCTCCCACTAGTTTTCCCGAGGGTTAAATAAGGTAATAGTAAGAGCAGCATAGTATGGTACACAACACTCTGATATGGTACAAAGCATCATAGAATGGTACAGAGCATCACAACATGCTATAAAACACCATAGCATGGATTGTAATATATATAAATATATATATATATATATATATATATATATATATATATATATATATATATATATATATATATAATATAAACACTGATCTCCGGCCGAAGGAGACTCGAACCTACGAACCTTGGAACAAGGTACGCAGTCCTTTACCATTCTCACCACACTGGACCAATACCTTGGCGCCCAGCTTGCGCTAGACGTTAATCCAAGGCAGCCAGCTTTCAGAGAGAAGGCTTACAGGTTTTCATTTCATCCCCTGCATGCATCAGCCTTACTAGAGATTTTAACAATGCATTGTTAAAATTTCTAGTAAGGCTGATGCATGCAGGGGATGAAATGAAAACCTGTAAGCCTTCTCCCTGAAAGCTGGCTGCCTTGGATTAACGTCTAGCGCAAGCTGGGCGCCAAGGTATTGGTCCAGTGTGGTGAGAATGGGAAAGCACTGCGTACCTTGTTCCAAGGTTCGTAGATTCGAGTCTCCTTTGGTCAGAGATCAGTGTTTGTGTATATTTCGCCTGCACTTGCGAATTCCTTGCACATATATATATATATATATATATATATATATATATATATATATATTATATATATATATATATATATATATATATATATATATATATATATATATATATATATATATATTGAGAGCAAGAGGGTCGCGTGCCTAAAAAAAATGGAAAGAAAAAAAGAAGTGTAACACCTCAAGCCCTGTGAAAGAAAAACCCCAGGCCAGGACCAGCTGCCATAAATCAGCAGCACGACCTCTCTCTCCTCCTGCCTTACAATTTCCATTCATAACCCGACTTTACAATTATTATCCCCCAGGACTCTGGTTTTTTGTCTGTTTGTCTCTGTCTCTGTCTGTCTGTCTGTCTGTCTGTCTGTCTGTCTGTCTCTCTGTCTGTCTGTCTGTCTCTCTCTCTTTCTCTCTCTCTCTCTCTCTCTCTCTCTCTCTCTCTCTCTCTCTCTCTCTCTCTCGCTCGGTCTCACGTAACTTGACCTTATAATCCAGACTGGCAAAACTCCCTGGGGTAGTAGGAGGAGGTCAACACGTCCAGGATAATTTTCGAAATAATTATTATGGGTAAGGTTGTGGTGGTGGGCTGGAGGGTCCCGGTGCTCGCGTATTATCTTACTCGTTTTCTCTCCTCCTCGTAATTGTATCCATGGAACACGGGAGGTGAAAGGAAAAAAAAGGGGAAGGGGAGGGAAATGGATAGAGGAGAGGGAAAGAGGAAAGATGAAAGATGATAATGGGAGGATGAGAAGATAGATTTGTCATTTCTCAAACAATGAGTTGCCGACTCGCTCCTCTTGTTATTAGTTTGACGAATATATTTATGCTTAAGTAACAGAAAATCTGACAGCACTAGAAATATTGTTATAACTCAGTTACTCTATAAATTACTTTTTGATGAATCAAAAGGTAAAATAAAGAATGTATCTATATCAATGTGAAGTGTATCTTAAACTGACTAGCATTCATACATTTACTGAGAGTTGCTATCATTTTATGTAAGTATCATTTAGGTTATGCAGATTAGTGAGGCTCTGGAGAGAAAGGGACTATATTCCTCTTAAAGTAGGCCTTGGACAAGGATGTGTGGTGCTTCCATGACTGTTCATTATATATTTTAACGTGGGCTGTAAAAGAGGTAAATGCTAGAGTGTTGGGGAGAGGTGTGAAATTTAAAATATATGATACGAAGTGAGAGTTGTCACAGATTTTTTTTTTTTTTTTGCTGATGGAATAGTTCTTTTGGGAGAGTTTGAAGAAAAGTAAAACCAGTGGTCGATGAGTTGGAGGAAGTGTGCCAATGAGGGAAATTAGGAGTGAAAATATAAATAAGCAGGTAATAAGAGTAACGAAAAGATTATGCAGTGAAAGACTGGGTGTCAGTTTTGTAGTATGGTGAAAGTGAATGAACGATTTGGAGACTGGGTATGCTGGCCAGATGGGATTATGAAAGACAAATGAACCACTGAATCGGTCAAGGGAGAAAAGGATATGTCCTGTGTTAAAGCATCTGTGGAAAGAAGAAATTTTTTTATATGGAGGAAAAAAAAGAGAGAAATGCAAAAGAGAATAGTGGTATCACACTTTTATGTATGTGAGAGGCATGATCTTTACAAGATGCAACGAAAAGAAGATTGGAGGCAGCGGACATATGTTTAAGAGCAATGTGTGCTGTGAATATTAAGCAGAGAATTAGCAGAGCAAAAATTAGCAGACCTTGAAGCTATAAAAAGTATAGTTCAGAGGGTGTCGTAGTGGTTGTTGAAGGTGTCTGGCCATTTAGAAAGGATAGAACAGCATAGGATAAATTCGAAGTGGATGGAAAGAGGGATATGGGTCGTCCTGAAAATGATTGAAGGGTGGGAGGAAAACGAGATTTAAAATGATATCCGCCTGAGCCTCCAAAAGGCGTGTGTGAGCGTGTTAGATGGGAGAAAGTGGAAACAAATTCTTTTCAGAACTGTTGGAAAGTTTTCCAATGTAACATTTATGAAGAGATTCAGAGAAAACTGCTTAACTAAGCCTGAAGTACACTACCTGCCCTCTGAAGGAGGGGCGAGGTTGCCACATTTCAAAAGAGCCTTTGAACTGTGACATCTGTGCACTTCTAGCATGAGAGATATTGAGGGAAGACTGATGAACGTATTTACATTTTCTTGGTGGGTTCACCCTACATTGGTGGCAGACTGCCGATGTTAAAAAAAAAATCAAACTAACTTTTATCCATCGTAAATATCATTCTTGAAAACAATAATGCAAGAAAATGTATTAAAAAATCTTCAAAGTACAAATGTATAAATAAATCCCTACAGAGAGTGTAAGTCTTTTAATATTTGTTTTAACACAGAGTGCAAGATTGTATAATTATATCACTTAAGAAGTATCATTGGAGCGAATATGATCTCAGGAACGAAAAGTTCATAAAATATTTTAAGTGATTTACACATTTCTTCAATGTATTTATCATTCACTGGGACAAACATGCATACTCATGGCGTGAAAAAACACCAAACTTACTTACTATTAAACAAAGAGACAGATTATGACATTGGCTGGAAGCAGCAATCATCAACACGATAGGATGGATCATAATATGAACGATATCGTTCCAGACCATGGAGCTGAATTCTTCTCCAGGCTGAGGGACAGACCACCTCAAATACTTTTTCTCCAAGATTGATGGACTAATTACATCATCTTTACTTCATTACTACTGCTACCTTTGTATATGACTGAAGAAGCCTACTGTGTATTCTTGCACATGTGTATTAATCATCAACTTGTCGGTATTTTATACCATTTTCAACAATACCTAAGAGTTCGTGAATAAAACATGCGCAACACCTGAGTATCTTTATTTTGAAAAAGTTCAATACCCGAGGCCGTAGAACATGAGGCAATCTGTCCCTCATCCTTGAAGGTATCCACCAACTTAAGTATTGATAAGGAACTGATTAACCCTAATGAAACCCTGGTTGGGAAAACATCTTCAGAAGAAAGCTACCCAAGTCCGACTCACCAGACACTACAGAACAGGGCCAGAGTACCTTCAGTCTAACCAAAGCCATGACACACACGTTACCTTACACGGGGAACACCCCTGCCTGTAATTCAACAACAGCAATGAGCTGCATAATGGACCCGTAGACCCACTGCAGTGTTCCGCTACCTGCATCGCAGGCACCTGACGTACGATGCTTCATTGATCATGCCTCAGTCTCCCCGACAATATATGCGTAGAAAAGTTTCCGCTGTTTGATTTGGTAAAGTATACGCTAAACCAACTCCCAATAAAAATTGGCTCTGCAATACTGTCAATAAATCTTTACAGAGAGTGCAAGACTATGTATAAATATTCACAGAGAGTGCAGAAATTTTAATAAGTCTTTTCAGAGAGTGTAGAACTATTTATAAATCGTTACAAAGACTACAGGACTACTGATAAATCTTCACGGAGAGAGTGCAAGACTATGAATGCATCTCACAGAGAGTGCAAGAATATAGGAAAAAACTTCACACAGAGTGCTGAACTTTCAGTAATTTCCTTCGCAGGGAGTGCAGGATACGTATCCTTCGTTACTTAAGAGTGAATCAATATCGATAAATCTTCACGAAGGAGTTCAGGATAACTGACAGATCTAAACATTGAGTGCAGGACAAATATTACCCATTTACAGGGAGTGCAGGACAAATATTACCCATTTACAGGGAGTGCAGGACAAATATTACCCATTTATAGGGAGCGCAGGACAAATATTACCCATTTACAGGGAGCGCAAGACAAATATTACCCATTTATAGGGAGCGCAGGACAAATATTACCCATTTACAGGGAGCGCAAGACAAATATTACCCATTTATAGGGAGCGCAGGACAAATATGACCCATTTATAGGGAGTGCATGACAATTAATAAAAGTTTACAAAGGTTAAGAAAAAACAAAAAGGCCCTGTACCGTGATTCGGCACGACGACGATACGGTTCGACTTGGACCATTTACAGTGTGACTTTGTAAATGGTCAAAGTAGGACCGAAACATCGTCGTAGCTCCTCTCCATATGCGAGTTATTTATGTATTACAAAGGTCAGTCATTATACACTTGAGACTGTCTCAAAACGCATCAAGAGGGAAGGAGGGGAGGGGAAGACCTCCGAGTAGATGACTCCATATATAATCTTTTCTGGCCTATAATTACACTTAAACGAAGCTGACACCAATATTAAAGGAACGCTAATTTATAGTCTCGTTCCGGATTAAGGAGGGGAATTATTATATTTTATATTTTTCCATTTGGGTGAGCGATAATAGCTTGGCTTCTAATTATCGGCGATTATACCTTCATGAATATTATAATCGCAGCAGTAACTTTATTTTGTATTTGCCAGGGCAGAGAGTCAAGGTAAATAGGAATCAGGTGGAGAGAGAGAGAGAGAGAGAGAGAGAGTGAGAGAGACAGACAGACAGAGAGGAGGGGGGGGGGCACAGCGTCAGAACTCACTGACCTGAGAGAAGTTTACCCTCAGTCTATCTGATGCAATGATGCAAGTCTTGCAACACTGCTTATCTCTTGACGAAACACGAGAGTGTGTAGGTCTTTGAACTAATAGTTTTCATCTCTCTGTGGCATGTTTATATATATATATATATATATATATATATATATATATATATATAATATATAATATAATATATATATATATATATATATATATATATATATATATATATATATATATATCAACAACCGAGTGAGTACGTGGAAAACGGAATCTTATTGTAAACAGTAGAACCAACGACTGGACAAAAAAAAAAAAAAAAATCTTTAACAATGTTTCGAGACTTTCTATTCTCTTCTTCAGGTCTGCCAAAGAAAAGATATTGAGAATTATAAAAGTGCAAAAAGAAAAAAAATCAGTAGATTTTTTAAGTAGCATTTTAAATTTTGTAAATTTGAAGGTAAAACTAAAACTAGACATAAAAACATTAATTTAATTAAAAACAAAAGCTCGCAGGTTCCCTCATAAGTGCCGAACTTTGACTTTAGAGGAAGAGGAGACTGGTTCGAATTTCCTGGATCAAGAGCCCTTAACCAGCATCATAGCATTCCTGTTATGAGGATGTCAACTCTGAGATATCAAATTTTTCCAATAAGGCTGAAACTAGAGTCACTGATAAAAACTAGAGGCGCTCTTACCACAGGGTCCGCGGACCTGCTGCCCTATTAGGAGGAAACGCTACTGATGCTTCTAGTTGAGTTATGAGCGACGCCTCCCTCTCCCTGCTGGCACACACTAAAGGGGATGTAGATGTCAACCAGAGTGGATACGCATGTGTAGTCCCATACCAGCTGAGTCATTCTTCAGGGGATATAATTTAATCTAGCCGGGGCAACAGGCAGGATTATCAGGATTTCAGGGAACAAGGACTAGAGGTTGTGTCTCGGCCCAGCCCTGAGCTGCTGCAAGGCTTTTCTTGATGACGTCCGTAATGTTATTGTCTTACGAGTCATCCCCTGCAACGTGCACAGCTCAGACCACGTACACCACATTTGCCGTCTTCGACCTTCCCACAGATACACTCGGGCCAGTCCGTAGCCAAACTTATACCTTCAGGGAGACATCTAAAAATTTCCGAGAGCACATGCAATCCTTTCCTGCACCTACCTTGCCATAAGAATATATTGACAATAAATCTTGAACACATTTAAGGTAGGTTCCAACTTCAGATATAATTACGTACGTCATATTAAGAAATTAAGAGTAAACTAATAATTATTATTTGTCCCATTTGCATATTTAAAAAAAAACGCTTGTGTTAAAAATATCCCAATAAAAGAAACATCTCTATTGACAGTGCTGTTGTTTCCTCTTCAAATTCTAACTGGACGTGTTGACACTTGGTCTTAGTAACTTGTATCACGAGGGTGTTAAAAGAATGTAAAGAGGAACTTAGCATACCTTTGGCTAATCTTTTTAACATATCACTACAAACTGGCATAGTGCCTGATAAGTGGAAAATGGCAAATGTAATTCCTATTCACAAGGCACGTGACAGGTCCTTGGCTTCAAACTATAGACCAATAAGCCTTACCTCCATAGTGGGAAAAATTATGGAATCAATAATTGCCGAAGCAATTCGAAGCCATCTTGATAGGCACAGATTGATTAATGATTCTCAACACGGTTTTACAAAGGGGCGTTCCTGTCTCACGAATTTACGAACTTTTTTCACTAAGGTGTTTGAGGAGGTAGATCATGGTAATGAATATGATATTGTGTATATGGACTTCAGTAAGGCTTTCGATAGAGTTCCACACCAGAGGCTATTGAGGAAACTTAAGGCACACGGAATAGGAGGAGAAATTTTTTCCTGGGTAGAGGCATGGTTGACAAATAGACAACAGAGAGTTTGCATAAATGGGGAGAAATCAGAATGGGGGCACGTCATAAGCGGTGTTCCTCAGGGGTCAGTGTTGGGCCCGTTGTTGTTCACAATTTACATAAACGACATAGATGAGGGAATAAATAGCGACATAAGCAAATTTGCTGATGACACCAAAATAGGCCGTCCAATTCATTCTAATGAGGACACTAAAGCACTCCAAGATGATTTGAATAGACTGACGCAATGGTCGGAGAAGTGGCAGATGCAGTTTAATATTGACAAATGCAAAGTTCTAAATGTTGGACAGTTAAATAACCATGCCACATATAAACTAAATAATGTAGATCTTAATACTACTGATTGCGAAAAGGATTTAGGAGTTCTGGTTAGCAGTAATCTAAAACCAAGACAACAGTGCATTAGTGTTCGCAATAAAGCTAACAGAATTCTTGGCTTCATAACTAGAAGTATAAATAATAGAAGTCCTCAGGTTGTTCTTCAACTCTATAAATCCTTGGTTAGGCCTCATTTAGACTGCTGCTCAGTTTTGGTCACCGTATTACAGAATGGATATAAATGCTATGGAAAACGTACAGAGGAGGATGACAAAGATGATCCCATGTATCAGAAATCTTCCCTATGAGGATAGACTGAGGGCCCTGAGTCTGCACTCTCTCGAAAGGCGTAGAATTAGGGGGGATATGATCGAGGTGTATAAATGGAAAAGAGGAATAAATAAAGGGTATGTAAATAGCGTGCTGGACATTTCCAGCCAAGACAGGACTCACAGCAATAGTTTCAAGTTGGAAAAATTCAGATTCAGGAAGGATATAGGAAAACACTGGTTTGGTAATAGAGTTGTGGATGAGTGGAACAAACTCCCGAGTACAGTTATCCAGGCTAAAACGTTGTGTAGTTTTAAAAATAGGTTAGAAAAATTTCAAAAGTGAGTGTGGGGGGTGTAGTTGGGGCTGACTACTTGTGCGCTGGGTCGGGCAGTGCTCCTCCTTGAGTTTAGGTGCCAACTGGTGGGTCTTTGGGGGTAATCGGGGGGTCATTGGTTTTATGGGGGGGGGGACAAAAAATGACCTGCCCGATGGGTCAGAAAGGCCTGTTGCAGTGTTCCTTCTTTTTATTTTTTTATTTTTCTTATTATCAAGCCAAAGAACGCAGTATTATTATACAATCTCAAATAGTTAAAATAAACAAAGGGGCAACTATGATGAGAAGGAACAAAAATATATGGGGGGGCATGTGCCCCTTCCCCTAGTACCTCCCCGTAGTAAAACCCCTAAATAAAATTTTGGTATACAAGACGGGGTTACGACAAATATTGTAGAATTTGCTTTGTCAACAAACCTTTTTTTCAAGTATTTGTTTGCAAAAGAGTTTGACTTTTTAAAAGCTTTTTTTATAAACTTTCCCCAGAGAGAAACGTCGTCAGTAATGAGCTTGCTCCGCACCGGTGTCTTAGTATGTGGCAACATTACTCTAATGAATGTATAATGCGTTCCTCACGCCCAGGGCGACGAGCGCTAGCATGTCTGGTGTTATACGCGTCATTATCACGTTAAACTAACTTCTATGTAGGGGAAAATTTTTGGCTAATCCTGAGAGAAAAAGAGACCGCTTCAACACAAATTTTGAGCTCCAAAAGTGTCAAACCCAAACATATTAACATTCCCAAAAGCGAGTGTCTAAAGCCAGGGAGGCCTGGCCGATGCGACCCATCTTCACCAAATAAAAATACATTCCTTGATAATTCAAAGTCCAAAATCGTTGGAAATTCACTATTTTTCACTGGGTTATTTTGCATATTGTGATATCCCCTTTTTTACTGTGGTTTTTATGACAGATCCCAAAGAGGGTCAGCTTCAGTGGATAATATACGATGAGCGTTTACGTTTTTTTCTTCTTAGGATCGTATTTTAATGGAGGGTAAAAAGGGTGTTATGCACCCTTAGTGACCCTGTTAGTCGATAGGTTTTTTAAAACCCCTTAACCAACCAACAAGCAACCTTTTTGTTCGGGTCTTTCTGCCTGAAGTATACTTGAGAAATATTGCTTGAAAAGTTTTGGTGTTTGAGCTTGATATATTTTCCCCTCCCCTCTCTCTCTCTCTCTCCTTTTCCTCCCCTCTCCTCTCCTCTCCCCCTCTCCTCTCTTCCCTCTTCTCTTCTCTCTCTCTCTCCCCCTCTCCTCTCTCTCCTCTCTCTCTCTTCTCTCTCTCTCTCTCCCCCCTCTCTCCCCTCCCCTTTCCTCTCTCTTTTTTCCCCTCTCTCCCCTCTCTCTCTCTCTCTCTCTCTCGCCCAGCTCACATGAAGCATATCCCAAAAAAGTTTTTTTATGTTTAAAATTTAAAAAACGAGCAACTAAGAATGCGAACTTTGTTTTTTGTTCATGCCTTGTGCATAAACCTTTTCCCCTTTTTCATAAACCCTTCCACTTGTTGCATGAACCTCTTCCACTTGTTGCATGAACCTCTTCCACTTGTTGCATGAACCTCTTCCACTTGTTGCATGAACCTCTTCCACTTGTTCTGAACCTTCCCTTGTTGCATAAACCTTTCACATGTTGCATAAACCTCTTCCACATGTTGCATGAACCTCTTCCACTTGTTGCATAAACCTCTTCCACTTGTTGCATGAACCTCTTCCACTTGTTGCATGAACCTCTTCCACTTGTTGCATGAACCTCTTCCACTTGTTGCATAACCTCTTTTCCCCTGTTGCAGAAACCCCTTTCCCCTTGTTGCATGAACCCTTCCCTTTTGCAAAAAAATTTCCACTTTTGCATGAACCTCTTCCACTTGTTGCATAAACCTCTTCCACATGTTGCATAAACCTCTTCCACATGTTGCATGAACCTCTTCCACTTGTTGCATAAACCTCTCCACTTTTTTGCATAAACCCCCTTCGACAGTTGCTGAACCCCCCCCTTTTGATGAAACCCCTTAACTTGTTGCATGAACCTCTTCCACTTGTTGCATGAACCTCTTCCACTTGTTGCATAAACCTCTTCCACTTGTTGCATGAACCTCTTCCACTTGTTGCATAAACCTCTTCCACATGTTTCATGAACCCTCTCCACAGTGCAGAAAACCTTTCCCCTTGTTGCATAAACCTCTTCCACTTGCTGATAAACCTCTTCCACATGTTTGCATGAACCTCTTCACTTTTTGCTAAAAACCCCTTCCACTTGTTGAAAAAAACCCCCTTCCCTTTTGCATGAAACCCTTCCACTTTGCATAACCTCTTCCTTGTTTCATGAACCTCTTCCCTTTTGCTGAACCTCTTCCCCTTGTTGCATGAACCTCTTCACTTGTTGCATAACCCTTCCACTTTTTGCATGAACCTCCATTTTGCATGAACCTCTTCACTTGTTGCATGAACCCTTCCCCTTTTTGCATAACCTCTTTCCCCTTGTTGCATAAACTCTTCCACTTTTTGCTGAACCCCTTCCCCCTTGTTCATAAACCTCTTCCACATGTTCATGAACCCTTTCCCCAGTTGCTGAACCCTTCCACTTGTTGCATAAACCTCTTCCCTTTTGCATAAACCCTTTTTACATGTTCTGAACCTCTTCCACTTGTTGCATAAAACCCCTTCCACTTGTTGCAAAACCTCTTCCACTTGTTGCATAACCTCTTCCCCTTGTTGCTAAACCTTCCACTTTTTGCATAAACCCCTTCCCTTTTGCATAAAACCCCTTCCACATGTTGCGAAACCTCTTCCCATGTTGCATAAACCTCTTCCCTTGTTGCATTTAAACCCCTTCCACATGTTGATGGCCTCTTCCACATGTTGCTGAACCTCTTCCACTTGTTTTCATAAACCCTTCCACTTTTTCATAAACCTCTTCCCATGTTGCTGAACCTTTCCACATTTTTTCATGAACCTTTCCCCTTGTTGCATAAAACCCCTTCCACTTTTGCATGAACCCTTCCCTTTTTGCATGAACCTCTTCCACTTTTTCATAAACCTCTTTCCCCATGTGCATAACCCCTTCCACTTGTGCATAAAAACCCTTCCCCTTTTTGCATAAACCTTTCCACTTTTTTGCATGAAACCCCTTCCCCTTGTTGCATGAAACCCCTTTTTCCCCCTTGTTGCATAAACCTTTCCACTTGTTGCATAAACCTCTTCCCTTGTTGCATAAACCTCTTCCACTTGTTTTCATAAACCTCTTCCTATGTTCATGAACCCTTCCCTTTTCTGAAACCCCTTCCTTTTCAAAACCTTCCATTGGCATGAACCTTTCCACTTGTTGCATAAACCTCTTTCCCCTTGTTGCATAAACCTCTTCCCCCTTGTTTTATAAACCTCTTCACATGTTTTCATAAACTCTTCCATTTTTGCATAACCTCTTCCATAGTTGCATGAACCCTTTTCCCTATGTTGCATAAACCTCTTCCCCATGTTCATAAACCTCTTCATTGTTGCATGAAAAAACCCCTTCCACATGTTCATGAAATTTCTCCAGGTTGCATGAACCTCTTTTTCCCTGTTGCTTTAACCTCTTCTCCATGTTGCAGAATCTTCTCCTTTGCTGAAACCCTTCTCCCCGTTGCTGAACCTCTTTCCATGTGCTAGCCTCTTCCCATGTTGAAAGAAATATTACCCGTTGCATGAACCCCTTCCTCATGTTGCCTGAACATTTCCCCCGTTGCATGCCCCAACCCATTTGCATATTTTACCCCTGTTTGCATGAACTTTTTACTCTGTTGTGAACGAAATTTCCCAGTTGCATGAACTTATTTCCCATGTTTCAGAACTTTACTCATTTGCAGAATAATTACCCCCCTGTTCATGAACAATTTCCCCGTTGCATGAACTAATTTCCCTGTTGCATAAATAATTTCCCTGTTTTCTGAACTAATTACCCATGTTGCATGAACTTATTACCCAGTTGCTGAACTAATTTCCCCTGTTGCATGAACTTATTTCCCATGTTGCATGAACAATTTTCCCATTTCATGAACTTTTTTACCCCCGTTGCATGAACTAATTTTTCCCCCTGTTCTGAAATAATTACCCCGTTGATGAAATAATTTCCCGCGCAAAGAACGAATTTCCCTGTTGCATGAATAATTTCCTATGTTCATGAACAAATTTCCCCGTTGCATGAACTATTACCCATTTGCATAATAATACCCATTTGCATGAACAATTACCATGTTGCATGAACTAATTTTCCCATGTTCTGAACTAATTACCCTGTTTCCTGAACAATTTCCCATGTTTCATTAACTAATTTCCCTGCCCATGAACTTATTCCCCTGTTGCATGAACTAATTACCCCCGTTTATGAACTAATTACCCATTGCTGAACAATCCCATGTTGCATGAACTAATTTACCCCGTTGATGAACTAAATTTCCCCCTTGCATGAACTAAATTTCCCATTTGCATGAAACTTATTACCCATTTCTGAACAATTACCCTGTTTTATGAACTTATTACCCCTTTGCTGAAACTTATTACCCCTGTTGATGAACTTTTACCCATGTTGCATGAACTTTTACCCTGTTTTCATAACTTATTACCATGTTGCAGAACTTATTACCCTTTGATGAAACTAATTACCCATGTTGCATGAACTAATTACCCATGTTGCATGAACTTATTACCCATGTTGCATGAACTTATTACCCATGTTGCATGAACTAATTACCCATGTTGCATGAACTAAATTTCCCCTTTTGCATGAACTTATTACCCTTTTTGCATAACTAATTACCCATTTGCAGAAATTATTACCCCTGTTGCATGAACTTATTACCCCTGTTTCATGAACTTAAACCCCTGTTCATTAACTTATTACCCATGGCATGAACTTATTACCCATGTTGCATGAACTAATTACCCATGTTGCATGAACTTATTACCCATGTTGCATGAACTTATTACCCATGTTGCATGAAAATTTTTACCCCTGTTGCATGAACTAATTACCCATGTTGCATGAACTTATTACCCATGTTGCATGAACTTATTACCCATGTTGCATGAACTAATTACCCATGTTGCATGAACTTATTACCCATGTTGCATGAACTTATTACCCATGTTGCATGAACTTATTACCCATGTTGCATGAACTAATTACCCATGTTGCATGAACTTATTACCCATGTTGCATGAACTTATTACCCATGTTGCATGAACTTATTACCCCTGTTGCATGAACTAATTACCCCCTGTTGCATGAATTATTTCCATGTTCTGAATAATTACCCCTGTTGCATGAATTATTACCCCTTTTGCATGAACTTATTCCCCGTTGCAGAATAATTTCCCAAAGTTTCATGAACTTATTTCCCTGTTCATGAACTTATTACCCTGTTGCATGAACTTTTTACCCATGTTGCATGAACTTTTTACCCCCGTTGCATGAACTTATTACCCAGTTCTGAACTAATTACCCATTGCATAATTATTACCCCCTGTTTTATGAAACTAATTACCCATTTGCTGAACTTATTACCCATGTGATAAATTATTACCCCTGTTGCATGAAAATAATTACCCAGTTCATGAACTTTTACCCATTTCTGAACTTATTACCCATGTTCATGAACTAATTACCCCCTGTTGCATGAACTTATTTCCCCGTTTCATGAAATTTTTACCCATGTTGCATGAACAATTACCCATGTTGCATAACTTATTTCCCATTGCATGAACTTTTTACCCCTGTTGCATGAACTTTTTAAACCCCTTTGCTAACTAATTACCCATGCTGCTTAAATTTTACCCATTTGCTGAACTATTACCCATGGCATGAACAAAATTTCCCATGTTGATGAACTTATTACCCCCGTTGCATGAACTAATTACCCATGTTGCAGAACTATTACCCATGTTTTGCTTATTCCCCCTTTGCAGAAATAATTACCCAGTTGCATGCTTATTTCCCCTGTTTCATGAACATTACCCTGTTGCATGAACTTATTACCCCTGTTGCTGAACTTATTACCCCTGTTGCAGAACTTATTACCCATGTTGCTGACTAATTCCCAGTTGCTGAAAATTATTACCCATGTTGCATGAACTAAATTTCCCCTGTTTCAGAATTATTTCCCTTTTTGCATGAACTTTTACCCCTTTTTGCAGAACTAATTACCCATGTTGCTGAACTTTTTACCCATGTTGCATGAACTTATACCCATGTTTCTAACTAATTCCCCTGTTTTCATAACTTATTACCCATGTTGCATGAATTATTACCTGTTGCATGAACTTTTTACCCATGTTGCATAACTTATTACCCATTTATGAACTTTTTACCCATTTGCTGAACTTATTTCCCATGTTGCATGAACTTATTACCCTTTGCATGAACTTATTACCCAGTTGCATGAACTTATTACCCATTTGCATGAACTTATACCCCCGCCCATCTTCATGGGGGAAAACATCTCTCGGAAAAGAGCTGACCGGGATATTATTTTTAAAAGACGAAAAAATATAAATTCATATTAAACCTACCCCATGTGGGTATTTAGGAGGCTCGATCCTCCGTCTGCTGAGCACGGGCGGGTGGGTTTTTTTTGATCACCCAAATCCTTTAAAAAGCGGGAAAAAGGGTACACGAGAAAACGGTGGACGCCAAAAGCACAAAAAAATGGTAAGGCACTTAACGTGCTGGCGCCCGTCTTGTGGGGATTAGCTTCTTCGCTGTCCCGGGGGTTTTGGATAAAGTTGATTAGTCGTTATTGTTTTTTAAGGAAAATGCTAAGCCCACCGGGACAGGGAGCGCTTGAGAAAGGATGTAATGGGGGTCATCCAAAGGGGGGAGGGAGGCACTCCGCCTTAATCAAGATCATTTCCCACATCAGTGGGGGAGAAGCTTAAAAACATAGCATTGTCTGAAGTAAAACATCTGAAAACTCTTCCCCTTTCCTTTGTTCTCTCCTTGTTTCCCTTCCCCTTTTTCCCTTTACCCTTCTCCCTGTTTCCCTTCCTTCTCTTCCTGTTTCCATCCCCTATTTATTTTTACCTCATCTTTTTCTCTCCTTTATTTTTTTCCCTTTTGCTATCTTACGCTCCCTTTTTCCCCTCACTTCACACATTTCTCCCTTTCAAAAAAATTTTGATCACCTAACTTTTGCCCTTTTATTTGGCCCCCCCATCCCTTTCTCAGAGAAAAAATCTCCTCTCCCCCTCTCTCCCTGTCCCCCCTCTCTCTCTCTCTCTCTCCCCCTCTTTCTCTCTCCTCCCTCTCTCTTTCCCCCTCTCTCTTTCCCCTTTTCTCCCCTCTCTCCCTTTACCCCCCACCTTTCCCTTTCCCGGCCCCCCAGAGGGGGGGATCTTGCGGCCCCTGCAGCCTCCTCCATCTCCTCCTCCTTCTCCTTCCTCTGTAGTCACTACCACTTAACCTCTCATAGATCTCACTACTTTATGACACCCAACATGTGTGACGGAATGTGTCAGGGGGGCTATAGTTACCGTTTT
>NC_069425.1:35521980-35539480 GCF_026875155.1 Cherax quadricarinatus | reverse complement strand
TGGTGTCTTTTTCTGTCTCATAAACACGCTGGATAACAGGGATATCTTGCTACTCCTACTTACAGTATGGTCACACTTCACAGACACGCACATGCATATGTATATACATACATCTAGGTTTTTTCTCCATTTTCTAAATAGCTCTTGTTCTTCTTTATTTCTTCTATTGTCCATGGGGAAGTGGAAAAGAATCTTTCCTCCGTAAGCCATGCGTGTCGTATGAGGCGACTAAAATGTCGGGAGCAATGGGCTAGTAACCCCTTCTCCTGTAAACATTTACTAAAAAAGAGAAGAAGAAAAACTTTATAAAACTGGGATGCTTGAAAGTGCGTGGATGTAGTGCGGATGACAAGAAACAGATGATTGCTGATATTATGAATGAAAAGAAGTTGGATGTCCTGGCCCTAAGCGAAACAAAGCTGAAGGGGGTAGGGGAGTTTCGGTGGGGAGAAATAAATGGGATTAATTCTGGAGTATCTGAAAGAGTTAGAGCTAAGGAAGGGGTAGCAATAATGTTGAAGGATCAGTTATGGAAGGAGAAAAAAGAATATGAATGTGTAAATTCAAGGATTATGTGGATTAAAGTAAAGGTTGGATGCGAAAAGTGGGTCATAATAAGCGTGTATACACCTGGAGAAAAGAGGAATGTAGAGGAGAGAGAGAGATTTTGGGAGATGTTAAGTGAATGTATAGGAACCTTTGAACCAAGTGAGAGAGTAATTGTGGTAGGGGACCTGAATGCTAAAGTAGGAGAAATTTTTAGAGAGGGTGTGGTAGGTAAGTTTGGGGTGCCAGGTGTAAATGATAATGGGAGCCCTTTGATTGAACTTTGTATAGAAAGGGGTTTAGTTATAGGTAATACATATTTTAAGAAAAAGAGGATAAATAAGTATACAAGATATGATGTACGGCGAAATGACAGTAGTTTGTTGGATTATGTATTGGTAGATAAAAGACTGTTGAGTAGACTTCAGGATGTACATGTTTATAGAGGGGCCACAGACATATCAGATCACTTTTTTGTTGTAGCTACACTGAGAGTAAAAGGTAATGGGATACAAGGAGAATAGAAGCATCAGGTAAGAGAGAGGTGAAGGTTTATAAACTAAAAGAGGAGGCAGTTAGGGTAAGATATAAACAACTATTGGAGGATAGATGGGCTAATGAGAGCATAGGCAATGTGTTCGAAGAGGTATGGGGTAGGTTTAAAAATGTAGTGTTAGAGTGTTCAGCAGAAGTTTGTGGTTACAGGAAAGTGGGTGAGGGAGGGAAGAAGAGCGATTGGTGGACTGATGATGTAAAGAGAGTAGTAAGGGAGAAAAAGTTAGCATATGAGAAATTTTTACGAAGTAGAAGTGATGCAAGGAGGGAAGAGTATATGGAGAAAAAGAGAGAGATTAAGAGAGTGGTGAAGCAATGTAAAAAGAGAGCAAATGAGAGAGTGGGTGAGATGTTATCAACGAATTTTGTTGAAAACAAGAAAAAGTTTTGGAGTGAGATTAACAAGTTAAGGAAGCCTAGAGAACAAATGGATTTGTCAGTTAAAAATAGGAAAGGAGAGTTATTAAATGGAGAGTTAGAGGTATTGGGAAGATGGAGGAAATATTTTGAGAAATTGTTAAATGTTGATGAAGATAGGGAAACTCTGATTTCGTGTATAGGGCAAGGAGGAATAACATCTTGCAGGAGTGAGGAAGAGCCAGTTGTAAGTGTGGGGAAGGTTCGTGAGGCAGTAGGTAAAATGAAAGGGGGTAAGGCAGCTGGGATTGATGGGATAAAGATAGAAATGTTAAAAGCGGGTGGGGATATAGTTTTGGAGTGGTTGGTGCTATTATTTAATAAATGTATGGAAGAGGGTAAGGTACCTAGGGATTGGCAGAGAGCATGCATAGTTCCTTTGTATAAAGGCAAAGGGGATAAAAGAGAGTGCAAAAATTATAGGGGGATAAGTCTGTTGAGTATACCTGGTGAAGTGTATGGTAGAGTTATTATTGAAAGAATTAAGAGTAAGACGGAGAATAGGATAGCAGATGAACAAGGAGGCTTTAGGAAAGGTAGGGGGTGTGTGGACCAGGTGTTTATAGTGAAACACATAAGTGAACAGTATTTAGATAAGGCTAAAGAGGTTTTTGTGGCATTTTTGGATTTGAAAAAGGCATGACAGGGTGGATAGGGGGGCAATGTGGCAGATGTTGCAGATGTTTTTACGAGAATAGTGAGGCTCAAGTTAGAGTATGTAGGAAAGAGGGAGATTATTTCCCAGTAAAAGTAGGCCTAAGACAAGGATGTGTGATGTCACCGTGGTTGTTCAATATATTTATAGATGGGGTTGTAAGAGAAGTAAATGCTAGGGTCTTGGTAAGAGGTGTGGAGTTAAAAGATAAAGAATCACACATGAAGTGGGAGTTGTCACAGCTGCTCTTTGCTGATGACACTGTACTCTTGGGTGATTCTGAAGAGAAGTTTCAGAGGTTGGTGGATGAATTTGATAGGGTATGTGAAAGAAGAAAATTGAAAGTGAATACAGGAAAGAGTAAGGTTATGAGGATAACAAAAAGATAAGGTGATGAAAGATTGGATATCAGATTGGAGGGAGATAGTATGGACGAGGTGAATGAATTCAGATATTTGGGAGTGGACGTGTCAGCGGATGGGTCTGTGAAAGATGAGGTGAATCATAGAATTGATGAGGGGTAAAGGGTGAGCGGTGCACTTAGGAGTCTGTGGAGACAACGAACTTTGTCCTTGGAGGCAAAGAGGGGAATGTATGAGAGTATAGTTTTACCAACGCTCCTGTATGGATGTGAAGCATGGGTGATGAATGTTGCAACGAGGAGAAGGCTGGAGGCAGTGGAGATGTCATGTCTGAGGGCAATGTGTGGTGTGAATATAATGCACAGAATTCGTAGTTTGGAAGTTAGGAGGAGGTGCGAGATTACCATAACTGTTGTCCAGAGGGCTGAGGAAGGGTTGTTGAGGTGGTTCGGACATGTAGAGAGAATGGAGCGAAACAGAATGACTTCAAGAGTGTATTAGTCTGTAGTGGAAGGAAGGCGGGGAAGGGGTCGGCCTAGGATAGGTTGGAGGGAGGGGGTAAAGGAGGTTTTGTGTGCGAGGGACTTGGACTTTCAGCGGGCATGCGTGAGCGTGTTTGATAAAAGTGAATGGAGACAAATGGTTTATAATACTTGACGTGCTGTTGGAGTGTGAGCAAAGTAACATTTATGAAGGGGTTCAGGGAAACCGGCAGGCCGGACTTGAGTCCTGGAGATGAGAAGTACAGTACCTGCACTCTGAAGGAGGGGTGTTAATGTTGCAGTTTAAAAATTGTAGTGTAAAGCACCCTTCTGGCAAGACAGTGATGGAGTGAATGATGGTGAAAGTTTTTCTTTTTCGGGCCACCCTGCCTTGGTGGGAATCGGCCAGTGTGATAATAAAAAAAAATATATATATATATATATATATATATATATATATATATATATATATATATATATATATATATATATATATATACATATATATTATATTATAAATATAAATGTATATATATATATATATATATATATATATATATATATATATATATAATATATAAATATATATATATATATTATATATATATTTATATATATATATATATATATATATATTTTATTATATATTATTATATATATATAATATATATATATTTATATATATATATATTATATATATATATATATATATATATATATAAATATATATATATATATATAATATTATATATATATACACAACACAGACACACACGCACACACACACACACACACACACACACACACACACACACACACACACCACACACACACACCACACACACACGCACACACACACACACAGACACACACCACACACACACACACACCACACACACACACACACACACACACACACACACACACACACACACACACACACACACACACAGAGACACACACACACACACACATACACACACACACACACACACACACACACACACACACACACACACACACACACACACACACACACCCTCGACACAGCCATGCGCAATAATCTCAAAACAGTATAATTAAAATGCAATATATTTTGTTTCGGTAATTGTTTTTATTAAGCAGCTGTTCTGCAGGCAAAGCTACGTAGCAATTAACCTTTCAGTACTTGATGAATTTTATGGAAAATCTAATAACGGAAATTCTACATTTAAATCACGAGCTTGATAACACATCAGAGTATTTTCCCCACTGATGTTAGTGTAAGGTGACGCGAAAGCCGATGATCATCCACTGACAACTTATTTGAGGCATTTTACAAAATTGGGTGAAATCTGCCTGTCTACCCGTGGTAGCTGATTTTGGGGGATCATCGCCTGATCAGTCAGGTTGTTATTGATAACAGTACGCAGTCTAAAACTGGGTTCCGCGGTTTGATTGACCAGGGACTATTTCAATGAGTTTACGAAATTCCAGTGAATCACAAAGAATCATTATTTACATTCAAGAATTAATTTACGAATCACTGTTTTTGTTTTATTGCCGGAAGTTTGCATCACTTTCACTTATTCCTTATTCTGTTGCACAATGTTGCAGTGTTGCCTCAAGTTCCGTGCCATGTATGGTGAATGTTTCATTCTAGACATCAACAATCTTGCATTTATTTCCTTTTTCAGTCTCTGTTCTCCGTATGAATGCGAAGACTACAGTAAAATCTCATTTTAAGCCTTGATAATACCGATTTTATCTGATACACTCATAAAGAACTGCTGCAAGTTAAAGTACCTCTATAGCTGTTGCAAGTCAAAGTACTTCTATAACTGTTGCAAGTTAAAGTACCTCTATAACTGTTGCAAGTGAAAGTACTTCTATAACTGTTGCAAGTGAAAGTACCTCTATAACTGTTGCAAGTGAAAGTACCTCTATAACTGTTGCAAGTGCAAGTACTTCTATAACTGTTGCAAGTAAAAGTACCTTTATAACTGTTGCAAGTGAAATTACATCTATAACTGTTTCAAGTGAAAGTACCTCTATAACTGTTGCAAGGTTTAAAGTACTTCTTTTAAAATGTTGCAAGTTTTAAAATACCTCTAGAAACTGTTGCAAGTGAAATTACATCTATAACTGTTGCAAGTGAAAGTACTTCTATAACTGTTGCAAGTTAAAGTACCTCTATAACTGCTGCAAGTGAAATTACATCTATAACTGTTGCAAGTGAAAGTACCTTTATAACTGTTGCAAGTGAAATTACATCTATAACTGCTGCAAGTGAAAGTACCTCTATAACTGTTGCAAGTGAAAGTACTTCTATAACTGTTGCAAGTTAAAGTACCTCTGTAACTGTTGCAAGTGAAAGCACTTCTATAACTGTTGCAAGTGAAAGTACTTCTATAACTGTTGAAAGTTAAAGTACCTCTATAACTGTTGCATCGAAAGTACTTCTATAACTGTTGCAAGTTAAAGTACCTCTATAACTGTTGCAAGTGAAAGTACTTCTATAACTGTTGCAAGTGAAAGTACTTCTATAACTGTTGCAAGTGAAAGTACTTCTATAACTGTTGCAAGTTAAAGTACCTCTATAACTGTTGCAAGTGAAAGTACCTCTATAACTGTTGTAAGTGAAAGTACCTCTGTAGCTGTTGCAAGTGAAAATACTTCTATAACTGTTGCAAGTGAAAGTACCTCTATAACTGTTGCAAGTGAAAGTACCTTTATAACTGTTGCAAGTGAAATTGCATCTATAACTGTTGCAAGTGAAAGTACCTTTATAACTGTTGCAAGTGAAAGTACATCTATAACTGTTGCAAGTGAAAGTACCTCTATAACTGTTGCAAGTGAAAACACCTCTATAACTGTTGCAAGTGAAAGTACCTCTATAACTGTTGCAAGTGAAAACATCTCTACAACTGTTGCAAGTGAAAGCACCTCTATAACTGTTGCAAGTGAAAGCGCCTCTATAACTGTTGCAAGTGAAAACACCTCTATAACTGTTGCAAGTGAAAGCACTCTAAAAACTGTTGCAAGTGAAACAACCTCTACAACTGTTGCAAGTGAAAACACCTCTATAACTGTTGCAAGTGAAGCACCTCTATAACTGTTGCAAGTGAAAGCACCTCTATAACTGTTGCAAGTGAAAGCACCTCTATAACGCCAGACAATGGAACAGACTCCTCACCGAAGTTGTTCGTCCACAACCAATAGAACTTTTCAAGAACTGGTTGGACAGAAACTTTCTTAATATTGGTGGCACCTAGGAACAATGAAGGGGCTATCATTGTGAGAAAGAGAAGAGGGAGAGCTTTCTCCTCTGTTGCTGACAGGGAGTGAGGTAGAAACAGGTTTAACTCTCTCTTTAATAGACACTGAGACAGAAATGAAAGTTTTGCTCTCTAATATGTGTGTGTGTGTGTGTGTGAGAGAGAGAGGAGAGAGAGAGAGAGAAGAGAGGAGAGAGAGAGAGAGAGAGAGAGAGAGAGAGAGAGAGAGAGAGAGAGATGAGAGAGATGAGAGAGAGAGAGAGAGAGAGAGAGAGAGAGAGAGAGAGAGAGAGAGAGAGAGAGGGAGAGAAACGCTACGGAATGTCCGCTATAACGCTCTGCTTCACCACAGCCAATAATCCCTCCCCTATGCATGACTACCTTCAAGCACACTTGTCAACCTGCAGCTGCAGCTGCCTGTGGCAAGCCATACTTGGGGTAAGCCATGCCCAGGGCATGTCCCAAGACGGCAAATCATACAGGGTTACATTTGCTACTGATAAAACAAAAGCTGATGATCTCTACACAGCTTTTAAAGCGAAGGGAAGATTTAGTAATCAGAGAAAGATGTATAATCCTTAAAGGTTATATTAACATCTTGAGAGGCTAAAATAATATCCCGAGGGAATAAATAATAATTCTGATTGGTTTAATTTAACACTGCAGTGTTAATTAAAAATGTTATGTTGATCATTTTAATATTTTTGCGAAACTATTTCTTTCTTACCACTCTCTCTACCTCATTATTCCGCTAGACGCTCATCGTCCTACCCGCACCCACCCTCCCGCACCCGCCCTCCCGCACCCGCCCTCCCGCACCCGCCCTCCCGCACCCGTTCACCCACACCCACCCTCCCGCACCCGTCCTCCCCGCACCCGCCCTCCCGCACCCACCCTCCCGACCCCCCTCCCGCCTCCCCCCCGCACCCGCCCTCCCGCACCCGCCCTCCCGCACCCGCCCTCCCGCCCCCCGTTCACCGACACCCACCCTCCCGCACCCGTCCTCCCGCACCCCCCTCCCGCACCCACCCTCCGCACCCGCCCTCCCGCACCCGCCCTCCCGCACCCGCCCCCCTCCCGCACCCCCCCTCCCGCACCCGCCCTCCGCACCCCCCTCACCGCACCCCCTCCCGCACCCGCCCTCCCCCCACCCGCCCTCCCGCACCCACCCTCCCGCACCCGCCCTGCCCGCCCCCACCGCCCCCCGCACCCCTCCCGCACCCCCCCGCACCCCCCCCCGCACCCCCCTCCGCACCCCCCTCCCGCACCCACCCTCCCGCACCCGCCCTCCCGCACCCGCCCTCCCGCACCGCCCTCCCGCACCCACCCTCCCGCACCCGCCCTCCCGCACCCGCCCTCCCGCACCCGCCCTCACCGCACCCACCCTCCCCCCCGCCCCCGCACCCCCTCCCGCACCCGCCCTCCCGCACCCGCCCTCCCGCACCCGCCCTCCCGCACCCGCCCACCTGCACCCACCCTCCCGCACCCCCCTCCCGCCCACACCCTCCCGCACCCGCCCTCCCGCACCCCCCCCCGCACCCGACCCTCTCCCGCACCCACCCTCCCGCACCCACCCTCCCGCACCCGCCCCTCCCGCACCCGCCCTCCCGCACCCACCCTCCCGCACCCACCCTCCCGCACCCACACCCTCCCGCACCCACCCTCCGCACCCGCCCTCCGCACCCGCCCTCCGCACCGCCTCCGCACGCCCACCCCACCCCCCTCCCGCACCCACCCTCCCGCACCCACCCTCCCGCATCCCACCGCCCCCCGCACCCACCCTCCCGCACCCGCCCTCCCGCACCCGTCCTCCCGCACCCGCCCTCCCGCACCCACCCTCCCGCACCCGCCCTCCCGCACCCGCCCTCCCGCACCCACCCTCCCGCACCCGTCCTCCGCACCCGCCCACCCGCACCCACCCTCCCGCACCACCCTCCCGCACCCGTCCTCCCGCACCCGCCCTCCCGCACCCTCCCTCCCGCACCCGCCCTCCCGCACCCGCCCTCCCCGCACCCACCCTCCCGCACCCGTCCTCCACACCACCCACCCTCCCGCACCCACCCTCCCGCACCCACCCTCCCGCACCCGTCCTCCCGCACCCGCCCACCCGCACCCACCCTCCCGCACCCACCCTCCCGCACCCACCCTCCCGCACCCTCCTCCCGCACCCACCCTCCCGCACCCACCCTCCCGCACCCACCCCTCCCGCACCCACCCTCCCGCACCCACCCTCCCGCATCCACCCTCCCGCACCCACCCTCCCGCTAAATCGGTATGGAGGTTTTCAATCTCCATTCGCTGATCTTACAGCATCATAGCATATATATCTTACGTTCTCGAAGAAAAATATTGATTTCATAAATTTGTAAGAGATATTTATAAACTGTTACCTTGATTACTTACAGTCGTTCAGGATGGCCCGATTACCTTATCTCAGATTACCTGGTAAAGTTAGGTTACCATCCGAGGATTCTATTCTATATCTCTAATCCTTCTAGGTTGGATCAATCACTTCAGTAACCGTCTACCAACTGAAATACAGAGAATAATGCGCTTTACTGTCCTTATCTCAAATATGTAGATAATGAAGATTATTATTATTATTATAATCAAGAGGGAAGCGCTAAACCCGGAGGATTATACAGCGCCTGGGGGGGGGGGATGTGGAAGGCATTCAGGCTTAATTCGGGGAACTGGAGCACAGATCCAATTTCCTAAATCAAGAGCCCCTTACCAACATCAAGGAACCTTCCTTGAGGGGAGATAATGAAGAACAAAATGGTACAATACCAGGGCTGGAACAATACACAAATATCTAGCACATAGGAGAGAGAGAACAGCTTTTCTCTATGTACAGATTATTTGTGTATGTAGATAATACATGATAGTCCTTAATCCAGATAAAAGTAGATAGTTTATCTCGACAGACAGCCTCGGTCTGGATTTGTTAATCGGTGGCCCGTGGCCTGGTGGTAAAAACTTTCGCTTCACACGCTGACCGTCCTGGTTCGATTCTCGGCAAGGGAGGAAACATTGGGCGTGTTTCGTTACACCTATTGTCCATGTTCACCCGTCCGTAAAAATGGGTACCTGGGTATCAGTCGACTGGTGTAGGTCGCATCCCAGAACAAAATTGACCAAATTTGCCCGAAATGCTCTGCATAACGAGTGTTTTACTATAGTATGTCACTGATGTCAACTAAGACTGTATACCTTGTACATGTACTTGTAGAAATAAAGATATTATCATTATAATCCTGTGTTATCAATTTCATCTATGCACTCCCTAGTAGCGTAGGTATAACAACACTTTAAGAAACGACGGTGGTTTCCCTCGCTGCCAGAGGTAAGTCGCTTGTAATATCCTGATATCGCTTCTAACGGTTATAATTATGTAATTAGAAGTTCATTTAATACAATCTAATCTAACCTAACCTAACTAGAATGATATGTAAAAACATCGACGCCTTGTTTCGATGGTCAAGTTTCCTTTCAGTGGTTTTCAAAGCTGATGAGAGAGAGAGAGAGAGAGAGAGAGAGAGAGAGAGAGAGAGAGAGAGAGAGAGAGAGAGAGAGAGAGAGAGAGAGAGAGAGAGAGAGAGAGAGAGAGAGAGAGAGAGAGAGAGAGAGAGAGAGAGAGAGAGAGAGAGAGAGAGAGAGAGAGAAAGAAAGAAAGAGTTGCTCCCCGTGTCTTTTGTAAAGTTTACAATACTGGAATTCCTGGTCTTACTTTACACTGGCTCATTTTTATTGCAGGCGTTCATTAATAAAGTCTCTTGTAAATAATGACAGACTCTGGCCCAGATCCTGAGTCACTCCCAAACTGGGAACACCAGGGATTAACACAGGAAAGTAATGTGTAATGCATAAGAAGGAGAAGTAGGAAACGAGAAGTGAAAGGAAAAACAAGAAAGAAACGAGAGAGCATGTTATCTTCACTGTCATATTATCTTCGTTATACTCACTGTCATGTTATCTTCAGTACACTCACTGTCATGCTATCTTCACTACACCACCATCATATTATCTTCACTACACCATCATCATGTTATCTTCACTACACCACCATCATGTTATCTTCACTACACCACCATCATGTTATCTTCACTACACCGTCATGTTATCTTCACTACACCATCGCCATGTTATCTATTTATAAACCTCTGAAATTTACTGAGGCCGAGGCTTGGCAAATGAGCTCAACTTTGCATCAGCGTAATTAATAGACCCCGTGCGTTATTTTACACAGCGTGTTTCTTCCCCGAGGAAAAATACGCCCCTTTTAGATTACAATATAATCGCGTCCGAGATTGTACTTTGGCTATTAAAAGTCTTCACAATTTCCTTACATTGATCCAAATTAATACGCGGTCTTGTTTTTTTTTTCCAGGTGGAGTGAATGAGGCGTGAAGGTCAGGGAAGGTCGGTGGTTATTCGAACTAGCGGCGATGTGTGAGTCCAGCCAGCAGGAATTGGATTTACCTCGAGAGAGATCAACTCCTTCGTCGGAAACCAGATCACGCGAGATCTAGACAAACGATCTCGAGCGCTCGAGGTCGTACATCTTCCACGGCTTGACTAGATCTGAGGAAAAATGAAGGACCCTAAGCTAGACAGGTACCATTTGTTTTGGTTTGTTCCGGCGGCCATCACCGCCATACCCAGGGGAAGTTCTAGGCATCCCCCACCTTCCCTGGTGGCGTTGATAATGGTGCCTCTGGCACTCCTCGCCCTCTTGGCTCCCAGGGTCGAGTCACAGAGTTCTACGAAAGTGTCGGAGACGTTGGGGTCTACCTTCCACCACAAGCGGGACCACTGGTACGGTGAAATCAAAGACCAGCCGCATCTGAAGATTGAGTCCAGCGTGAGAACCATCCCAAGTCAGACGTCGGGGTGGAGAAACGATGTCAAAGGTTCCTTTGGAGGTTCTTACGTCAACTCCAAGTGGCAGGAGACAGTCAGGACTACCCATAACTCCCTCCCCAAGACTGCCTCGGAACACGAAGCTGCGACTTCTGAAGAGGAAGACGAGGAGGAGGAGGAAGAAGAGGATCTCACTGACCGGCAGAAGCGGACTGAAACGGATCACTCGTCCACGAGCACCTGGGAAGGGAGCTTCCATCTCACACTGAAGGATGGAGGCTACGAGGGTCTGGTCGTGGACGTCAGCGACAAGGTCCCGCAGGACGACTGTCGCACCGTCATAGATGGATTACAGGTGAGTCTAACCTCTTTCTTCAGGCGTTCTTCGAGACGGATAAGGTCTCCCTGAAGGGCGGTCTTTGGGTCCGTGTCCCCGCAGCCCAGTCTTTGAATGCATTGATTCCAGGCTCTTGATGACAGGGGTTAAAGCTTCCCTCCTTTCCCCTGGATCAAACCTCTTCTTATTTAAATAATTATTTTCATCAGAGGGGAGCGATAAACCCGTAGGGATTTTACAGAGCCTCTGGGGAAGGGGGGGGGTGAATGGAAGGCATTCAGCCTCAGCCCAGGGAACTGGAGCACAGATCCAGGGAACTGGAGCACAGATCAAGAGACCTTCACCAGCATCAAAGAACCTCCCTTGAAGGGAGGTTCCTTGATGCTGGTGAGGGGCTCTTGATCTAGGGAATTGGATCTGTGTTCCAGTTCCCTGAATTGACCCTGAATACCTTCCATCCCCCCAACATGCGCTGTATAATCCTACGGGTTTAGCGCTCCCCCATAATTATAATAATAATGTTGTAAGTAACCCACATGTGTCATTATATGTGATATACAATAAGAAGCTGATCAATAAAACACATGTGCAACACCTGCGTATCTATATTTTAGGCAATAAAGGTAACCCAAGTGTTGCACATGTGTCTTCTTCAGCAACATACATGTGTCAGAACTGACATCCGGTAAAAACAAATTCCAAATTTCAATTTGATTCCTTCATTCATGCGTGTTGAGCTATCCCTGTAATAACAAATCCCTTCATATGAGAGATATTTATTCAATATATATGTAAAACCGTCCAGTATGTATGCATCAGGTATTTTTTTTTTCAGGTGTCTAAAACTAATATAAACTCAGGTTTAGAAAAATAAGAGCGTAAAAAAAAAAATAAGATAAAAGATGGAACTTGCCTAATTAACTTTACCAGCCATGTCTGGAAGGAGTCATTTCCTTAATTAAATAGGCAAGATAATGAACTCGGAGAGGTGGGCAGCATATCGATTTTTATTTCAGTTAAATTTATCTTAAAACTGTAAGGAGTCTTGTAAAAACGACGCCTCTTCCTTATTGGCCACTTTGAGGAAGGAGGGGCGGAGCCAAGTTCCCTTTTGACCAATTATATTGCACAGACATTAAAGTTACTTTCACATATACAATATTTTTAAAAATATATTTCGCAAGAGAAAGTATATTACAGTTACCCCTCCCGTCCCGTCCCAACCTCCTTGGAGGCTAAACTAAAGCAATTCTTACTCCCTGTCTACGAAACGCTGATAAAAATATAAATAAATTAACAAGGCAAATAAGCTAAGGAAAAAAATGTAGGAGAATTACACGTGACGCAAATTTGATTACGGAATGTAAATATTTGGGTTTCATTAATCTTCATGTAATGTTTTAAAGAAACTCCCGCAAGACTTAAGAATAAAATGAAGATATTTCCTTTGATTTTCGCTCATACAAAATTTTAAATCATTTATGTTAGGGATAACATATCGCCATGTTATTATCTACTGTCCAGGGACACGGGGGTTGCCTGGGGATGGGTCAGGATTCCGGCATCCTCTGTTTCCAAGTTTGGCTCATGTTTCAAGTTTCTCTTTGAACTTAAGGGAGACAGATTGCTGGGTATTCTCAACTTTCTACCCTTGCAATCAACACGAATAGATAAATTAATACTTTTTGTTCCCATCAATCTTTGTTTTTAAAGGGAACGCGGGTTGTGTGTGTGTGTGTGTGTGTGTGTGTGTGTGTGTGTGTGTGTGTGTGTGTGTGTGTGTGTGTGTGTGTGTGTGTGTGTGTGTGTGTGGATGTGTGTGTGTATGGTGTGTGTGTGTGTGTGTGGTGTGTGTGTGTGTGTGTGTGTGTGTGTGTGTGTGTGTGTGTGTGTGTTGTGTATGTGTGTGTGTGTGTGTGTGTGTGTGTGTGTGTGTGTGTGTGTGTGTGTGTGTTTGAGTATTCTCATTTAGTGTCTTGGACCATTTACAGAGTCGTAAGCTCTATTTCACCTGTCACCTGTGTTCCCTGGCTTCCTCTTCTCTAGTCTCAAACAGCCTGTCCCTACCTCCTTTATCTGATATCCTGGGTATTTTGTATATTATGATTATATCTCTCATGATCCCTCTTTCTTCTTGTTGATCGGTTGAACTCCCTAAGCCTCTGCTCGTAACCCATTCCCTTCATACGCGATAAGAATATGCAGGAATCTACATTTTGTATCATGTTTACACACTCCCTTACTAATTCTCATTAATTTGCTCATATTAGGATTGAACTAGAACAGCCACTTTTCTGAGGCACTTTTACAGTTCGTGTAAGTCATCTTGGAGTCTCCGTCCAGTTCTCTCCTGTTATCGTCCTCATTAGTTTTGCATCAGCTCAATTTACGTACAAACAATTTAGGGAAGTAGAACCACATTCTGAACGAACATTTCTAATTAAATTTTAGACGCAAATTTCTATCGCGTATTTCAAGGCTAACATTTTTGTGTAGATTTAAAAAGGGACGAGGCGAATGAAAACAAACATTGGGATTCTATAAACAATGTCATTAATTCACACACACATAATTAGAGAAAGTGCAAAGGTTAGCAACGAAACTAGTCCCGGAGCTAAGGAGCATGTCCTACGAGCAGAGGTTAAGGAACTCGACCTAACGACACTGGAGGACAGGAGGGACAGGGAAGAAACATGATAACGACTTATAAAATACTGAGAGGAACTGACAAGGTGGACAGAGACAGAATGTTCCAGAGATGGGACACAGGAACAAGGGGTCACACTTGGAAATTGGAATTATCAGGAAGTGGAATAATCTGGAGAGTGAAGTAGTGGAGGCATGTTCAATACACAGCTTTAAGAAGAGGTTTCATAAAGCTCTAGGAGCGGGGAGAGAGTGACCTACTATCGGCCAGTGAAGAGGTGGGGCCAGGAGCTATGAATCGACCCCTGAAACCACATATAGGTGAGTACACTAGCAGGCAGCTTTAACCTATGTGTACTGAAATCCTTACAGTGGCAACTACCTACCAAGGGGCAACACTACCTACTTGCCTTCCCAGAAATGACTGTGCGTGAGGCCCTAATTTAAACTTGGCCAGGTTTTCGTGAGTAAGATTTTTGTGAAAAAAAAAGTACGCGGTAACAGCTGATATTTTAAATTGCAATTTTCTGCAATAGTTTTTCCTTCACGTAGTATGTGATAATCTATTATGGAGTTGACATGTCGTGTCTAAGGTCAATGTGTGCAGGTGAATATTATGCCCACAACAAGAAAAAAAAGAATTTAATAGACTAAGTAGGTGAGTGAACTATTCAGAATGAGGGAGAGGAGATGTTGATATGATTTAGACATGAAGTGAATAAGACACATATACAACACTTGGGTATGAGAAATGGTAGGGTGATACCGACAGGATGTGGATACACACACTTGTGTACTGTACACTTGTGTACTTGTGTACTGTACGTTTCGCCACTCGTGGCGAAACGTTCCTTTAATAAAGTTCCTGAACTGTGTTTATTGTGGAAAAGTCTCTCCAACCAGCAGCTTCGTTAAACCAGTACAGAGAATGAACGTTTGTTCTTTGTATTGATATGATAGTATAGTCACTTGGATGGCGAAGCATCTCTACAGTATAGATGACCAAGAGCTGCACTCACATGTTATGGTAGAGGATTTCAGAGTCGTAGCTCATGGTCAGCCAGACAGCGACCTCCTGATGGTGCAGACACTGTTTACACATCGGCATTGGAGAGAAGGAAAATTTCTTTCAGTTACTCTGTTTTTGGTATGACTGAAACTCCCAGGCTGTGTTGTCAATTATTTGAAGTAATTTTTGAGTCATGTATGTAATTTTTCTTAATGGTCCTAAGATTACGTTGTACAACTCATCCCATTTTTCTCTATTGCTCCCTGTAAAGCGTTATATTCGTGAGTCAATCTACAGTTGAATCTTTATATTCCGTTTGGTCAATTGTTCGTATTGCTTAACATTTACATGTCTTAGAGTTACTGTATTCTAATATAAGAATTCTTTCTGATCGCACCATTTATTGATATTGTACTGTAATTTATGTTGCATATTTCATTTCTAATTGATAGATTCTGATGATGCAACTGGTGTGCTGCGAAACACAAATCACTATAATGTTTGTTTCAGAGGTGATATTGATTTTCATCACACGTCTGAGTTTTCCAACAAGTAACTCATTGCTGCTATTATATATATATATATATATATATATTATATATATATATATATATTATATATATATATTATATAAATATAAATATATATGCAAGGAATTCGCAAGAGCAGGCGAAATATACACAAACACTGATCTCTGGCTGAAGGAGACTCGAACCTACGAACCTTGGAACAAGGTACGCAGTGCTTTACCAATCTACCCACACTGGACCAATGCCTTGGAGTCCAGCTTGCGCTAGATTTTGTTCCAAGGCAGCCAGCTTTCAGGGAGAAGGCTTACAGCTTTTCATCTCATCCCCTGCATGCATCAGCCTTACTAGAGATATTAACAATGCATTGTTAATATCTCTAGTAAGGCTGTAAGCCTTCTCCCTGAAAGCTGGATGCCTTGGATCAAAATCTAGCGCAAGCTGGACTCCAAGGCATTGGTCCAGTGTGGGTAGATTGGTAAAGCACTGCGTACCTTGTTCCAGGGTTCGTAGGTTCGAGTCTCCTTCAGCCAGAGATCAGTGTTTATATATATATATATATATATATATATATATTATATATATATATATATATTATATATATATACTTCATTAAAATAGTAGTGATTTACATCGTCAAAGGCACCGTTTAAACTATGTTAATTTTATCGTGCAGCTAAATCAAGTCATTTCTTTGCGGTGGATTTTAATGAGATACGCAAGAAGTCAAACTCATACTCCAAGACACATTCACACACTCAATAGCCCACACACACACTCCAGGACACACGCACACGCACTCTCCATACTAGACTCACACACTCTAAAACACTCACTCACATTCCAAAACATACTTACCACACACGAAGTCAAGCAACCAGGATAAAATCGTTGCGGAGTTAAACACAGATAATTAGCGAGAGTGTCTGGATCGATCAGTTGTAACGCTTACCAATATTAAGTGGCCTACCCTCTTGGCCAAGTCGATATCGTAATTCGAAGAGGAGAGGTCTCCATGGATGGGTTACCGAGCATCAGCCGATTGCAGATTGGTGAACGTCCCCTTGTAGCAAAACAGATGTGGGAGACGGTGTTAGCAAGATGCAGGTAAACGCAATACATCAAGAATTTGATTAAACCTCTTAGGTAGAATGAATCGTTAGAGGATCTCTGAGGCACGCTTGAAGGCAACTCAGTGGTTATACAGAGAGGAGGACGTGCTCTGCTCGAAGCTGCTTTGTACAGTAATACCAGTTTAGTCTGACTGGAGAGACAGCGGGCTACGATTAGAGGAAAAGTGGATGGAGCCTCCACAACTCCTTGCTCTAAATTACCCACGAGATTGCTGTACTACGTGACATACAATACAGTGCGTATTGCCTATCGTGTCGATGCTGCAGCTTCCTAGGCGATGGCATCTCATTGAGAAATTAGCGGTGGATGACAAAGTTGTTCTTCTCATTGTTGATATCCACTCTCTTCGTCTCCAGATTGCCACTGAAGTTTTCCCATCGATAGATTGCAAGTAAATCACAGTGGGGAAATGAAACTACTGACGACATGACAGTTCACATCTGGGTTGTCGATGCTAACTGTTCAGGAAGGATCAAAACGTTACCTAAAGTGCCCTCGCATTGCTGAGGAAATGAATCCAAGTCTAATACTGCGAAGGGAGAGACTTGCGGACAAATATCCTAATACAAGTCAGGGTAGTACCCCCCACCCCCACCCCCTGAGAAAGAATCACATTCACCATCAATCATTCAGTAACTATCTTGCCAGAAATATGCAGAAATGACAATTCGAATAAGCCTCCGAATTGCAAAATCCTCACATCTCGTTCA
>NC_069425.1:35504480-35506980 GCF_026875155.1 Cherax quadricarinatus | reverse complement strand
TGAAATATACGATTGTTTTTTGTTCTATATATCACATATAAATGCAAGTAAAATTAAGAAATTTAGAGTGGAAAAAAATATTAATCGACCAAAATTAACTGCGTGTTTGACCAGCAGAAGTAACGAAAAAAAAAAAACATCGAACAGAAGCTGGTTTTACTGGATCTTTATCACTGGTTAGAGAAATCTGCTACATCTATACATCAGCCAGGAGCTGCAATATTTCAGGTGTGCCGACTCCTTTGTTGCTACTCCAAGAAGACACTCGCAGTCAGGTGACCAGACCAACACTTCATCGACCTGACTCATCCCACATCTGACATCCCTTCCCCTTCCCCTACACATAGGTGGGAACTTTATGAGTTCGACTCTGGCTGTTGCTGCTTCAAGGGAACGTCTCCGTAGTTCGATCTCTTCACCAAGTCATGGCTTGATAAAGCTCTACCGCAGAGAAACGTTGACCCAGTGAAGGCTTGTTCTTCAGTGTGTTTCGTTAAAACAAATTTAATACAGGTAAAGAAAGACAAATGCAGTTACGAGGAATTTTTTAGTAAGGACAAACTGCGTGGGCAGAAAGTCGACAAGAAAAGGTTCCTTATATTGTAACAACGCACCTGTCTCTACGATGGTGTGGGACGCGCACCATCATTACCTACCATCTTTGCTACCGTGTGGGTATTTCATACCATGTCCAGTCATCTCTGCTATCGTGTGCGGAGGTGCCCCACGCCACTAATATATACTACTAATATACCCACGCCACTAATATACCAAAAAGAAAAAAAATCAGCTACTTCTAAAGGAATCGATGTTGGGAGAGAGAGAGAGAGAGAGAGAGAGAGAGAGAGAGAGAGGAGAGCAACATCTGGCACTGTGTACAGTGTAATGATTACACTGATGAACGGTGACATGCGGGAACCACCGCTAAATCACACTAACGACCCCCCACCTACATAGATTTATCGCGAAAACTTACAAAGCAAATTCCAAACTCATGATGAATACGGCAACTTTTTTTTTAATGTCTGAATCTACCAAACAGTGTCTGGAAGAATTTTAATTAGCTTTCTTTGTACTTTCCCAACTTGTGTCTTGCAGGTTATTAATTGCATATTTATAAATCAGCCAAGATAGGCATAAACCATTTACACATTCAGGGCACACAGACAGACACACACACACACACACACACACACACACACACACACACACACACAAACACACACACACAAACAAGTGTGTGTGTGTGTGTGTGTGTGTGGATGAGTGGATGAGCGTCTAGGAAATGGATCATCCTGTTTATTTTACGGTGCAGGTTGCTTCTATGACTTTTACCATGAGATCTTCAGCAAGGTCAGAGATTAAAGTCTGTCTGGTGTAAGAGTGAGAGTTTCTGACCGCGTCGATGATCCTGATGTAGAAAACTGAAGACTAACTTAATAACTAATTAAGAACATGAGAACATAAGAAAGAAGGAACACAGCAGCAGGCCTACTGGCCCATGCGAGGCAGGTCCAAGTCTCCTACCGGCTTAAGCCAATGCCCCAACCTGGTCAGGTGAGGTCACATTCACCTAAGGAAGGAGCATGGCATCTGACCTAGTAGCACAAGCTAGTCAGGTCCAACTCACACCCACCCACACCCACTCATGTATTTATCTAACCTATTTTTAAAACTACACAACGTTTTAACATCTATAACTGTACTCGGGAGTTTGTTCCACTCATCGACAACTCTATTGCCAACCCAGTGCTTCCCTATATCCTTCCTGAATCTGAATTGTTCATTCTAGTAAAGGTTCCAGCACTACAACAACAATAATAACAACAACAACAAGTACAACAACAAAACAAAAAAACAACAACAAAAGTTAACAGATTGACGAAGTTGAAAGTGATAATGATAAAGGTAAATATGATAATAATGATGATAATAATGAGGAGGAGGATCACGATGATGAAGATGATGACGATAATAATGAAAATGATAGTAATGATGATTATAATCATGAAAATGGTGACAAAATCCAAACTTTTAATGAAAATGCACAGCCTCCGCCCTCACCCCAACCGGAGGCAAGTGAAGGGCTCTTGATCCAGAGAATAGAGGCTACTTTTCAAATCCTTGGATCAAACCTGATTGTCTCTCTGTTTGAAGGTATAGTGATTCCCCATAAAAAAAAAATAAACAACGTCTCCATCCTCCAAAAATCAAGTTGTAAATAACGCCACATTGTCATATTGTAAATGACGCCATTTTGTAAATGACGCCATTTTGTAAATGACGCCATTTTGCCATGTTTCTGATGTCATGTTATCAATGATACGACTTTGGATATGCTGCCACTTCGTAAATGGTGCCACAGTGTAAATGATGTCACAATATAAATAATGCAAATAAATTCGGTTTAAAAGTTGTTGCGGCGTAAATAATGACATAACTGAAAATGTTATCACAGTGTAATGAATTTCAAATTGTAAATATTGTCAGTGTAAATACC
>NC_069425.1:35496980-35499480 GCF_026875155.1 Cherax quadricarinatus | reverse complement strand
AAACAGACTTTAAACGTTACAGCGAGGAGGAGAAGGATGGAGGCAGTGGAGATGTCGTGTGTGAGGGCAATGTGTGATGTGAACAAATAATGAGAAGTTTGGGAAGCGTGGAGTTAATAATAAATATTATTCAGTGGACTTAGGAGCAAAACAGGATGACCAGGAGGTACAAATCAAGAGTGGAGAGAAAGAGGAAATGGGTCGTCCTAGGAAAGGTTGGAGTGGGGTGAAAAGTAAGAAAGGTTTTGAGTGCTAGGGGCTTGTACATCTAACATGCTTGTGTGAGAGTGTTAGACCGCAGTGGAGACAATGATTTTTATGACTTGACATGCTGTTGGAGGGCCAGCAAGGTAATATAAAGGGATTCGGAGACTAGTTAGCTGAAGGCGAGAGGTACAGTACCTGTGCTTAAGAGAGCTTTAGCTTTGAGGTTCAAAGATCAGCTGAAGTGCTAGATCATCACGTTTTAGGCAAGACATGAACTGAATAAGTGATAGTGAATGTGTTTGTGTGTTTTCCTGGCCACATTACTTCGAAGAGAAATGGCAGCACACACACACACACACACACACACACACACACACACACACACACACACACACACCACACACACACACACACACACACACACACACACACACACACATGCAACCTGTGTGTCACCTCTCATAATCACACATGCAACCAGTGAGTAGTATGCTGTATAATTTGAGAACATAATCCCTTCACCTGATCCTAGGCTTGGATGCCATGATACAAAGCTATGATCTTAGGCTCAAACCTCCCGTTATTCTACCAGAAGCTATGATCCTAGGCTGGTGGATTAAGCTTCTTCGGTGTATTTCTCGCTAGATTTACCACATGATTCTTTATGGATATTGCTGAGTACTATTTCACGCACTCTCTCTCTCTCTCTCTCTCTCTCTCTCTCTGCCTCCTTCCCCACCGTCGTTGTAACTCTCCCAAGAGCCTCGGGGAGAAGGATGGTTATTCTCCCCGTTTCTTATTACCTAAGTGCTGCTATCTTTTCTCGGTCTCAAGTCTGCTTTATTCAGGTTCTTTATTCCTGCGAGACCTTACCCTAGGGATACATATTTTATGCTCACACGGCAATACATTTTGATATGTCTGTATGATGCTTCCTGTGAATCATAAGTATCAGAACCTCTCTGAAATGTGAGTGTATGTGTGTTGTGTGTGTGTGTGTGTTGTGTGTGTGTGGTGTGTGTGTGGTGGTGTGTGTTGTGTGTGTGTGTGTGTGTGTGTGTGTGTGTGTGTGTGTGTGTGTGTGTGTGTGTGTGTGTGTACTCGCCTATATGTACCCACATATATGTGGTTGTATGGATCGAGTCACAGCTACTGGCCCCGCCTCTTAGCTAGTCGCTACTAGATCACTCTCCGCTTCAAGAGCCTTACCATACCTCTTCTTAAAGCTATGTATACTTCACTCTCCAGATTATTCCACTTTCTGACAACTCTAAGGCTAAAAATACCTCCTAGCATCCCAATGGCTCATCTGAGTTTTCAATTTCCAGATGTGACCCCTTATTTCTGTGTTCCATCTCTGAAACATTCTAGCACTGTATAGCTTGTCACTTCCTCTCAGTATTTTATACGTCGTTATGACGTCCCCCCTATCCCTCCCATCCTCTAGTGTCATCAGGATAAATTTCCTTAACGCAGCGCTGTATAGCCCGCTTGCCGCTCCAAGCCTTAGGCCTTCTTTTTGGATTAATAGATTACTTAATAATAATAAAATAATGCCTTAATTCTGCTTCTCATAAGACATACCCCTTAGCTCCGGGATTATTTCCTTGTTGCACCACATACTTTGCTACTTTGTCCTCCATGTTTCTGTGGACAGGCTATTTGGTCACAGGGTAGCTGATGGGATCTGTATCTCCTGAGTGCTGGCATACTTCCATATGGGCCTGACGTACACGGTGCTTCATGTCGGTGAATGAATCATTACTAGAGTGAAATGCTATCTCAGGTTTATCAGGGCCGTTCGCAGCATTGATTGATGGGCCGTCTAGAAGGACGTGTCGGTGTAAATTCTCATCCAAGTGAACTTTCCTTTAAGTGAGGTGTTGCAAGCCTTGGATCCTAGCCAGTATTCCCGTCATACGAGTCTCTTTGTCCTTCCAACCTTCATGACTTTGACAGTTTGATGGAATTAGAACCCAGTGATCATTTATGGACCATGTTGCAGCCTGGTTCTATGAGCCAACTTTAACTTTCCTGATACCCATTGCCTGTGTCTCATTAATTATCATCATCGATGAGGGACACCTCTGAACTATTCTTTCCAACATATCATTCACATATACAAGAAACAGCACAGGACCTAGAACTGACCCTGGTGGAACCCCACTCGACACATGGGCTCACTCTGACACCTCATCACATACCAACACTCGTTGTTTCGTTCTTGTCAGATATTCCCTGATCCATGGCAGTGTTTTCTCTAATATTCCTGCTTGCTCCTCTAGTTTTTGTA
>NC_069425.1:35480104-35486480 GCF_026875155.1 Cherax quadricarinatus | reverse complement strand
GAAGATTGGTGTTTAGTTGTGAAAATTTATTTCAAAATGAATGAATAAAAAAAAAAGAACTCTGATATGGAGACTGTTTTATTTTATCACACTCCATATGAAGAACTCCACTTGAAGAACTTCACTTGAACTCCACTTGAAGAACTTCACTTGAACTCCACTTGAAGAACTTCACTTGAACTCCACTTGAAGAATCAGCCTGGACCCTGCCAGACTGCGGTGTATGCACTCTTGTCCTGTATCTCCTACACATCCGCAAAATATTACCCATGAGTTAAGTTTGCCACAAAGCTTGCCTGAGGACTCCCCGCTGCTATAACCTCTAACGTCTGGTATTTAGTGTCTGACTTTGACACAGTGCCGTGAAAATGCCTCATCAGCTTGACCACCCAGCAATGGGTGAGTCTAAGAGGCAGGACTTGACCGAGTGTAGTGGTGTATTGATCGCGCACTGGTCATTACAAATAGGGACAGCCACCACACAGTACTCTCGTGGGTCCACCAGTTTTACCAAGATGAATTACCCTTTAAAGTGAGTGTAATGATGAATGAATGGCTCTTGATCTGAGGGAGTGGAAACTACCTTTCCAGGCTTCGATCAGACCCTAATCACCTCCCATTTTCCCAGGTCCTCTATGGCCCCCTACAAATTAATTTTAGTAACGGAAGTGAACTCCATAATCATAAATAGTTTTTAAGTGAATTAATGTTTTTTTTTGAAAGTCAAATGACATATACCTCCTTCAAAATCAGATAAAACAGATTTTTTCAAAGTAAAATTAAGTACTGACCTATAATTGTTATTCCCTAACTTCTAAACCAATGCTAATTAAAATGAAATATCCCGATTTTTTTGTTCTATATATCACATATAAATGCAAGTAAAATTAAGAAATTTAGAGTGGAAAAAAATATTAATCGAGGGCCCAAAATTAACTTGCGTGTTTGACGCATCAGAAGTAACGAAAAAAAAAACATCGAACAGAAACCTGGTTTTTACTGGATCTTTATCACTGGTTAGAGAAATCTGTACATCTATACAGCAGCCAGGAGCTGCAATATTTTCAGGTGTGCCGACTCCTTTGTTGCTACTCCAAGAAGACACTCTCGCAGTCAGGTGAACCAGACCAACACTTCATCTACCTGACTCATCCACATCAACATCCCTTTCTTCCCCTTCCTACAACATAGGTGGGAACTTTATGAGTTCGACTCGGGCGTTGCTGCTTCAAGGAACGTCTCCGTAGTTTTCGATCTACTTCACCAAGTCATGGCTTGATAAAGCTCTACACGCAGTGAAACGTTTGACCCAGTGCAGGCTTGTTCTTCAGTGTGTTTTCGTTAAAACAAATTTAATACAGTAAAGAAAGACAAATGCAGTTCGAGGAATTTTTTTAGTAAGGACGAACTGCGTGGGGCAGAAAGACGACAAGAAAAGTTCCATATATTGTAACAACGCAACCTCTCTACATGGTGTGGGACGCGCAAGCCATCATTACCTACCATCTTTGCCTACCGTGTGGATTTCATACCATGTCCTGTCAATCTCTGCTATCGTGGTGCGGAGGTGCCCCACGCAACTATATATATACTACTAATATACCCACGCCACTAATATACCAAAACAAAAAAAAATCAGCTAATTCTAAAGGAAACGTTTTGGGAGAGAGAGAGAGAGAAGAGAGAGAGAGGAGAGAGAGAGAGAGAGCAACATCTGCACTGCGTACAGTGTAATGTTTTACACTGATGAACGGTGAATAGAGCGGAACCACCGCTAAATCACACGAACGACCCCCACCTACAAGATTTAATCGCGAAAACTTACAAAGCAAATTCCAAACTCTTGATGAATACTGCAACTTTTTTTTTTAATGTCTGAATCTACCAAACAGTGTCTGGAAGAATTTTAATTAGCTTTTCGGGGTCTTTCCCACGGGTTCTTGCAGTTATAATGCATATTTATAATCACCAAGATAGCATAAACCCATTTACACATGTCAGGGCACACAGACAGACACCACACACAACACGACACCACACGACACACACACACACACACACACACACACACACACACACACACAAACACACACACACACAAACAAGTGTGTGTGTTGTGTTTTTGTGGATAGTGGATGAAGCGTCTAGGAAATGGATCATCCTGTTTATTTTACGTGCACAGTGTTGCTTTCTATGACTTTTAACCATGAGATCTTCAGCAAGGTCAGGGATTAAAGTCTCTCTGGTGAGTAAGAGTGAGAGTTTTTCTGACCGCGTCGATGATCCTGATGTAGAAAACTGAAGACTACTTAAAAACTAATTAAGGTACATGAGAACATAAGAAAAAATGACACAGCAGCAGGCCTACTTACTGCCCATGCGATGCAGTCCAAGTCTCCTACCGCTTAAGCCCAATGCCCCCAACTTGGTCAGGTGAGGTCAATCACCTCAGGAAGGAGCCATGGCATCCTGACCTAGTAGCACAAGCTATCAGGTCCAACTCAAATCCCACCCACACCCATCTCATGTATTACTACCTATTTTAAAACAAACACAACGTTTTAACATCTATAACTGTACTCGGGATTTGTTCCACTCATCGACAACCTATTGGCCAACCCAGTGCTTTCCCCTATATTCCTAGTCACTGAATAGTCTGAATTTTCATTCTAGTAAGGTTCAGCACTACAACAACAATAAAACAACAACAAGTTCAACACCAAAACAAACAAAACAACAACAAAAGTTACAGATTGACGAAAGTTAAAGAGATAATGATAAAGGTAAATATGATAATAATGATGATAATAATGAGGAGGAGGATGTTAGGTAAGACACATATGCAACAGTTAGACACCTTTTATTCCGAAACGTTTCCCGCTACACAGTGAAGGCATCTCAGTCGAATACAGAAAGTAGGCAGAACAGTAGAGGATGTGAAGACGATGTAAGCAGTCCATCACCCTTAAAGTCGTAGAATTTTGAGGTTGTCAGTCCTCGGCCTGGTAGAAGTTCAGTTCCATAGTCAGGACTAGCTGAAGATCCAAGCGACAGAGTGCGAGACTTAAATACTGTCGGAAGGAGAGGTGCAGGGTAGTAGTAGTAGTATAGTAGTGTGGTAGTAGTAGTATTAGAAGTAGTGAGAGGCAACTGAGATGTCCATGACCCTCTCAGATCCAACCCTTCTCACTTGAAAAGCTTGTCCAAGTGTTTTCGTGTATCCAAGATGCCACGTGTTGCAGTGTCTGACAGATGACCATCAAAATGGATACAATGACAGACAGGTTGTTAGGTAATACGACTATGCAACAGTTAGACAACTTATTCCGAAACGTTTCGCACACCGTAGGCTTCTTCAGTCGAATACCGAAAGTAGGCAGGAACGTATATATGTGAAAACCCCCCCCGGAAATGTAAAATCATCCACACCCTTAAAGTCGTAGAATTTGAGGGTTGTCAGTTTCCAACGGCCGGGAGATTCAGTTCCATAGTCAGGAACTCTCTGATCAAGCGACAGTGCGGAGACTTAAAATACTGTCGGAAGGAAGGTGCAAGGTAGTAGTATAGTAGTAGTAGTGTGGTAGTATAGTAGTATATATTGAGAGCAACTGAGAGTCATGTCCCTCTCAGATCCAACCCTACTCACTTGAAAAGCTTGTCCAAGGTGTTTCTGTACCAAGATGCCACGTTTTGCCTCTCACACTACTACTACTACTACCACCACTACTACAACTACTACTACTACCTGCACCTCTCCTTCCGACAGTATTTAAGTCTCACGCACTGTCGCTTGATCTTCAGATAGTTCCTGTACTATGGAACTGAACTTCTCCATGCCGAGGACTGACAACCTCAAAATTACAACGACTTTATAAGGTTGATTGACTGATTAACATCGTCTTCACGTCTCTACTGTTCCTGCCTACTTTCTGTATTCGACTGAAGAGCCTACTGTGTAGGCCAACGTTTGGAATAAAGTTGTCTAACTTGTTGCATATGTGTCTACCTAAACAACCTGTCGGTTATTGTATACCATTTTGATGTTTAATCTGTCAGACACTGCAACACGTGGCATCTTGTACATAAAACACCTTGGACAAGCTTTTCAAGTGAGGAAGGTTGGATCTGAGAGGGACATGAACCTCTCAGTTGCCTCTCACTACTAATACTACTACTACTACCACCACTACTACTACTGACCACTACTACCCAGCACCTCTCCTTCCACAGTATTTAAGTCAGCCGCACGGGGGGGACTTGATCTTCAGATAGTTTCCTGACTATGAGGAACTGAAACTCTCCAGGCCGAGGACTGACAACACTCAATTCTACACTTAAGGTTGATGGATCTGATTACATCGTCTTCAATCTCTACTGTTCCTGCCTACTTTCTGTATTCGACTGAAGAAGCCTACTGTTAGGCGAAACGTTTACGATAAAGTTGTCTAACTGTTGCATATGTGTCTTACCTAACAACCTGTCGGTATTTGTATACCATTTTGATGTTCATCTTGTCAGAAACTGCAACACGTGGCATCTTGGTACAGAAAACACCTTGGACAAGCTTTTCAAGATGAGAAGGGTTTGGATCTGAGATGGACATACCTCTCAGTTGCCTCTCACTACTACTACTACTACTACTACCACCACTACGACTACTACTACTACTACCCTGCACCACTCCTTTCCGACAGTATTTAAGTCTCCCGCACGTCGCTTGATCTTCAATAAGTTCCTGACTATGGAACTGAACTTCTCCAGGCAGAGGATGACAACCTCAAATTCTACGACTTGAAGGGTGATTGACTGATTATACATCGTCCTTCACATCTCTACTGTTCTGCCTACTTTCTGTATTCGACTGAAGAAACCTACTGTGTAGGCGAAACGTTTCGGAATAAAGTTGTCTAACTGTTTCATATGTGTCTTACCTATACAACCTGTCGGTATGTATAGCCATTATTGATGTTCATCTTGTCAGAACACTGCAACACTGGCATCTTGGTATCAGATAAACACCTTGGACATGCTTTTCAAGTGGAGAAGGGTTGGATCTGAGAGGGACATGACCTCTCAGTTGCCTCTCACTACTACTACTACTACTACTACCGCACCACTACTACAACTACTACTACTACCCTGCACCTCTCCTTCCGACAGTATTTAGGTCTCACGCCACTGTCGCTTGATCTTCATATAGTTTTCCTGACTATGTGAACTGAACTTCTCCAGGCCGAGGGACTGCCAACCCTCAGAATTCAACGACTTTAAGGGTGATGGACTGATTACATCGACTTCACATCTCTACTGATTCTGCCACTTTCTGTATTCGACAGAAGAAGCCTACTGTGAATGCTAAACGTTCGGAATAAAGTTGTCTAACTGTTGCATATGTTGTCTTACCTAACCACCTGTCGGTCTAGTAAAACCATTTTAAAGTAACATCTAGTCCAGACACTGCACCACGTGTGCATCTTGTACAGAAACACCTTGGACCAAGCGGTTGCAAGGTGAAAGGTTGGATCTGAAGGGACCAGACCTCTCAGTTGCCTCTCCACTACAACTACTACTACTTACTACCACCACTACTACTATACTACTACTACTACCCTGCACCTCTCCTTCCGACAGTAATTTAAGTCTCCGCACTGTCTCGCTTATCTTCAGATAGTCCTGACTATGAACTGAACTTCTCCAGGCCGAGGACTGACAAACCCAAATTCAACGACTTTTAAGGGTGATTGACTGTTAACATCGTCTTCACATCTCTAATGTATCCTGCCTACTTTCTGTATTCGACTGAAGAAGCCTACTGTGTAGGCGAACGTTCGGAATAAGTTTGTCTATCTGTTTGCATATGTTTCCTTACCTAACAACTCTGTCGGTATTGTATACCATTTTTGATGTTCATCTTGTCAGACACTGCAAACACGTGGCATCTTGGTACAGAAAACACCTTGGACAAGCTTTTCAAGTGAGAAGGGTTGGAATCTGAAGGGACATGAACCTTCTCAGTTTGCCTCTCACTACTACTACTACACTACTACCAACCACTTACTACTACTACAACTACTACCCTGCACCTCTCCTTCCGACATTATTATAGTCTCCGCACGTCGCTTGATCTTCAGATAGTTCCTGACATGAACTGAACTTCTCCAGGCCGAGGGAATGACAACCTCAATCTAACGACTTTAAGGGTGATGGACTGATACATCGTCATCACATCTCTACTGTTCCGGTTGCCTACGTCTTCTGTTATTCGACGGAAGAAGCCTACTCAGAGTGTAGGCGAAACGTTTCGGGAATTAAGTTGTCTAACTGTTGCATATGTGTCTTACCTCACAACCTGTCGGTATTTGATATACCATTTTGA
>NC_069425.1:35460104-35472604 GCF_026875155.1 Cherax quadricarinatus | reverse complement strand
GTGCTCTTTGTATTGTTTAAATAATAGTGGGGCCAGATTTGACCACTGCAAAACAGAAGTAAGACCCACGCACGGAAAACTCTCTATACCGCCAAAATGGGATCTAAAAAAAATAAAAAATAAACCTCATGATTCAAAAACTAAATCCTAACAATTGAGAGTAAAATTCCTGATGCTGAGAAGGATTTTTGTTTAAAAGAAATATGCTCCACTTCCCATTCCTCGAATGAAGCCGGATTTGCCTCCTTTACCCCAGGAGCTGTATCACTCCTTACGAGTTTAGCGCTTCCCCATCACTATAAATGACATAGGAAGGAACAAGGTGATAAAGAAAAAAATGAAAGTCAATGAAAAATTGGAGGGAGGGAATATGGAGGAAGCAAATATGTTCAGATACCTGAGAGTGGACATGCCCCAGCTGATGGGTCTTTGAAATATGGAGGTAAACCATTTAAAATGACGAGAGTAAAACGTGAGTGGTGCACTGAGGCATCTGTGAGACAAGAACTTAATCCTTGGAAGCAACAAGGAGAATTACCAGAATATAGTGGTACCATCACCTGTTTATAGATGTGAAACAGACTTTAAACGTTTACAGCGAAGGAGGACAAGAAGGATGGAGGCAGTGGAATGTCGTGGTGAGGGCAATGTGTGATGTGAACAAATAATGAGAAGTTTGGGAAGCGTGGAGTTAATAATAAATAGTTTTCATGGACTTAGGAGCAAAACAGGAATGACCAGAGGTACAAAATCAAAGAGTGGAAGAGAAAGAGGAAATGGGTCGTCCTAGAAAGGTTGGAGTGGGGTTGAAAATGTAAGGAAGGTTTATGAGTGCTAGGGGCTTGTACACTAACATGCTTGTGTGAGAGTTTAGACCGCAGGGAGACAAATGATTTTTATGACTTACATGCTTTGAGGCCAGCAAGGTAAAATAAAGGGATTTCGGATACTAGTAGCTGAAGTCGAGAGGTACAGTAACCTGTGCTTAGAGAGCTTTAGCTTTGAGGTTCAAAGATCAGCTGAAGTGCTAGATCATCACGTTTTAAGGCAAGACATGTACAGAATAAGTGATAGTGAATGTGTTTGTGTGTTTTTTCCCTGGCCACATGTACTTCTGGGGGGGGGGTTACGAAGAGAAATGGCAGCAGGCACACACACACACACACACACAACACACACACACACCACACACACACACACACACACAGACACCACACACACACACACTCACACAACACACACACATGCACCTGTTGTGTCACCTCTCATAATCACACATGCAACCAGTGAGTAGTAACTGTATAATTTGAGAACATAATCCCTTCAACCTGATCCTAGGCTTGGATGCCATGATACAAAGCTATGATCTTAGGCCTCAAACCTCCCTTAATCTACCAAAGCTATGATCCAAGGCTGGTGGATTAAGCTTCTTCGGTGTATTTCTCGAGCTAGTTTACCACATGATTTCTTTATGGATATTGCTGAGTACTATTTCACGCACTCTCGTCTCTCTCTCTCTCTCTCTCTCTCTCTGCCTCCTTCCCCACCGTCGTTGTAACTCTCTTCAAGAGCCTCGGGGAAAGGATGGGTTATTCTCCCCGATACTTATTACCTAAGTGCTGCTATCTTTTTCTCGGTCCTCAAAGTCTGCTTTATTCAGGTTCTTTATTCCTTGCGAGACCTTACCCTAAGGGAACAATTTTATGCTCCACACGGCAATACATTTTGATATGTCTGTATGAATGCTTCTGTGAATCATAAGTAATCAGAACCTCTCTGAAATGTGAGGTATGTGTGTGTGTGTGTGTGTGTGTGTGTGTGTGTGTGTGTGTGTGTGTGTGTGGTGTGTGTGTGTTGTGTTTGTGTGTGTGTGTGTGTGGGTGTTGTGTGTGTGTGTGTTGTGTGTGTGTGTGGTGTGTATGTGTAACTCGCCTATATGTACCCACATATAATGTGGTTGTATGGAATCGAGTCACAGCTACTGGCCCCCGCCTCATAGCTTAGTCTCTACTAATCCCTCTCCGCATCAAGAAGCCTTACCATACCTCTTCTTAAAGCTATGTATACTTCACTCTCCAGATTATTCCACTTTCTGACAACTCTAAGGCTAAAAATACCTCCTAGCATCCCAATGGCTCATCTGAGTTTTCAATTTCCAGTTGTGACCCCTTATTTCTGTGTTCCATCTCTGAAACATTCTAGCACTGTATAGCTTGTCACTTCCTCTCAGTATTTTATACGTCGTTATGACGTCCCCCCTATCCCTCCCATCCTCTAGTGTCATCAGGATAAATTTCCTTAACGCAGCGCTGTATAGCCCTTGTGGCTTAGCGCTTCTTTTTGATAATAATAATAATAATAATAATAATAATAATCCTTAATCTCTCTTCATAAGACATACCCCTTAGCTCCGGGATTATTCTTGTTGCAAACTTTTGCACTTTCTCCAGTTTCTTGACGTATTTGTCCGGGTGTGGGATCTGTACTGGTGCTGCATACTCCAATATGGGCCTGACGTACACGGTGTACAGTGTCGTGAATGACTCCTTACTTAGATGTCGAAATGCTATTCTCAGGTTTTTCAGGAGCCCGTATACTGCAGCAGTTATTTGATGGGCGCCTCAGGGGACGTGCTCGGTATAATTCTCACCCCAAGATAACTTTCCTTAAGTGAGGTTTGCAGCCTTTGATCCCATAGCCTGTACTCCGTCTACGGTCTTCTTTGTCCTTCTCCAACTTTCATGACTTTGCACTTGATGGAATTAAACTCCAGGAGCCATTTATCGGACCAGTCTTGCAGCCAGACCAGATGTCCTTCTAATCTTACCTGATCCTCATTCGCCTGTATTCTCATTAACTTCACATCATCATCGAAGAGGGACACCTCTGAATCTATTCTTTCCATCATATCATTCACATGATAAATTAGACACATGTGCAACTCTTGGGTATCTTTATTGAGGAAACGTTTCGCCACACAGTGGCTTCATCAGTCCATACAAAGGAGAATCTTGAAGAACAGGAGGAGAATGAGGTAATCAGTCCCTCAACCTTGAGTCGATGTGGTCAGTCCATCAATCTTGAATAGAATACGGCATACGTGCTGAGAAGGAGCTTATAAACCGTTGGCAGGAGAGGTGCAGCAGTCATAAGGTCTTGTAACATTTGTTCAATGTTGAAGTAGGTCGTTGCCCAAAGAAATTAGGCTAGCGAAGAAATTCCCAAGTATTAAGATCCCAAGAATTTTGCAGTGTCTGACTGGACAGGTTTTGAAGATGAATGGTTCAGAGAACCCGACATGTTGATAAATTAAGACCACATGTTGCAACTCTTGGGTATCTTTATGGAGGAAACTTTCGGAAACGTTTTCCTCAATAAAGATACCCAAAGTTTTGTCACATGTGTCTATCTGAAATTTATTAACCTGTCGGTTCACTGAACCATTCATCAACAAACATATCATTTCACATATACAAGAAACACACAGGACCTAGCACTGACCCTGGTGGAACCCCACTCGACACATGGGCTCACTTCTGACACCTCATCATCAACAACCAACACTCGTTGTTTCGTTTCTTGTCAGATAATCCCGTGACCATGGCAGTGTTTTCTCTAATATTCCTGCTTGCGCTCCTCTAGTTTTTGTACCAGTCTCTTGGTATGGTAACCGTGTCCAACGCCTTCTTACAGCCCCCAAAGATGCAATCTACCCATTCCTCTCTCTCCTGTCTTACTTCTGTTACCTAATCTTATAACTCAAATAGATGTTTGTGTGTGTGTGTGTGTGTGTGTGTGTGTGTTGTGTGTGTGTGTGTGTGGTGTGTGTCTGTGTTTTCACTGTCAGGAGCGTGTGGTCGCAGGTGGTGTCTTCCTGTCACTCCCTGTCTTTCATTCCACAACATGCAACTCCCGGACAAAAACATAATCCTCCGGGTCGATCGTTGCTTTGCACTGTCGCGTTGCACGTGTCTGTGTGTGTGTGTATGGCAGGTTATATGTGTGTGCAGCAGGCGTGTACACAGGCTGCATGTGTGCCAGAAGAGGGGAATACAGATTCTCTGTGTATGTGGTTAGGAAGCAGGTTACAGGTGAGTATGTATGTGAAGTGAAACACAGGTTACATGTGTGCTGCCGATGTGTATGCAGGCTATATGTGTGTGTGTGTTGTGTGTGTTGTGTGTGTGTGTGTGTGTGTGTGTGTTTGATGTGTGTGTGTGTGGAGTGTGTGTGTGTGTGTGTTGTGTGTGCGTTTGTGTGTGTAAAAGAAAACATGAAACAGAAACTTTCTCCATGAGGTGTTGTTCTATAATTCTGGGTTTATTTCTCCTTACTTTCTCATCTTATCTTATCACTATGTTTCCATCTGTCTTCCTTTCACAGAAAGGGAAAACAGATTTAAGTTTAGTTTTCATAGAAGTGGCAATAATTTTTTTTGAAAAAAAAAAAATGGGAACAAAACAACAGGGAGCACTGCAATAGGCCTACGATAAGGCTGTCATATTCAAGACAAGTCCGGACCGGACTTGAAGGAACAGCTAGCTTAGCATGGGACAGAAGGCCTACAAGAGTGCTCGACCATTCCTTTTTCTATGTTTTCAACTATCTTTTAAACACTCACCCAACATTTAGACAATCAAGAACCCATACAAGGGCAACCTGATACTAGAATAATCAGAACACCTTCACATCATTAAAAAAAAAAAGGATGGCACCCACAATGAGGACGTAAGAGGTTCCACCCTGGCCCCTCATTCTTTTGTAATTACAAACAGATCTCAAGGCTGGAAGTAGACTTACAACACACACACAAACACACACACACAATATCATCTACATATATATATATATATATTATATATATAAATATATATATAAATTTATAAATATATAATATATATATTATAATATATATCTTCTGGTTCAACAAACCGGGCTCGGACGGGACGCCACCAAGGCAGGTGGGTGGTTGTGGGTCTGTGTCCGTAAAAGGAAAACGAAAGTTTCTCCTTTTTAAATTTAGTAATATGTACAGGAGAAGGGGTTACTAGCCCCTTGCTCCTGGCATTTTAGTCCCTCTTACGACACCATGGCTTACGGAGGAAGAAATTCTGTTCCACTTCCCATGGAGGTAACAGGAAATAAAACAAAGAACAAGAACTAGTAAGAACATAGCAGAAACCCCATAGGGGTGGTGTAATATACGCTTGTACACGTATGTGTAGTGGACCTAAGTGTAAGTAGAAGTAGCAAGACGTACCTGAAACCTTGCATGTTTATGAGACAGAAAAATGGACTACCAGCCCATCCTACCACATGTAAAACAATTACAGGTTTCCGTTTTACACTCACTTGGCAGGACGGGTAGTACCTCCCTGGGGGTTGCTGTCTACCAACCATACTACCTAGGATATATATATATATATATATATATATATATATATATATATATATATATAATTAATATATAAATATATAAATAATATATATATAAATATATATATTGCTAATCAAGCCTAGTGAGGGAGGAGGCCCAAAAGTTATCTTATTAGTTTTAATTCTACGTAATGCTGAGTTTTTTGTTTTAACAGCACGTCACCCGCATTCTGGCTCTGAGCTGAGAGAGTCAAGGTATATGATACCTGGGAACTATCTGTAACTCAACCTAATTGGGTTGTAAGTGTCGAGACTCAGCTCCACACCCCGTCCTCTTCACAGATGGCTAACTAGGAGCATGTGATAAAGATCCGGTATTATAATGCATGAGGGCAAAAATTAACATTAAGGTTCCACTGACTTTGGGATATGTTATGACTATGATATGTGTCTAACAGTGCTGAGAACAAAAAGAAAAATAGTATAATAGCTGCTCTCTGTTTTGAATGTTTATTGAGATTCAGTAAATTGGAAAATCTTCGTCATTTTTTTTCCACTTATTAACATAGCGCAAAACTTTTTTTTTTTCATATCATTTGGAATTTATCTGTGTTCTATTTTACGTGATTTTCAAATTTCCGTTTTCAACGTCCTAATATTTACTTTATTAATATACAGGAAATTTTGAATAGAGTCTGGGTTATTTCCAGATACAGGTGTTTAAGTTCGTGTGCCGATAATAGTTTGTTAAGTCTTTGAGATAAAAAGGATTATATTAACTATGTTCAGATTTTCTCAGGATATGCTGAGTTTGGTTTATCATCAGAGGTCCATCCTCTTGTGGGAAGAAGTTTATAACGGTTTATTATTCCCTAAGTTGAGTTTTTTTTTGAATATAGACTCGGTACTCAAGTATCAGAAAACGTGGCCGTGAGGAGTGAGAGCTCCTGTTCATGTTCGATTCTAATGACTGAAGTTGTCATCACTCACGAGCATTACAAGCAGACATCTGCGTTATCAAAAGAGACAGAAACAGAATGAACAGACAGAACAACAGTGCCAACAAAAGAGAGGCGAACAGAATGAGGAGAAATAATATATGTATTCAAAAAAATAAAAAAAAAAAAAAGAATACTAGACGAAGCTGTTAAGATAAAAAAATACAATATAACACCAGATTCCTCCGTCCCCTCCATCCCCACCGCTAACCCATCCACCAACAACAACCCACCTCACCTCATCCTCAACACATCCATCCCCCACGCACCCCAACAACTTTCCGTAACCCTGCAACTCCATCCCCCGTTTGTTAAATGGGGAAAACACTACCACAACCATGAATGTATTTGGCAAATTTTCGCGGAGACACCCACCAGAGCACACCGCGCAAGTAATGGAATGTGGAGTCGACCTGAGGCGAGAATTATTAATGGTGGGGGCCCCAGACGGGCAGCAGCGATCCCCACCTGCGACCCCCGTTAACCACACACTTTCATCCTTATTTTTTTTACTTTTTTTTTCCTTTTTTTTATTCTTGGTGGGTGGGTGGGGGCGGTAAAGAGAACAGGGGCAGAGAGAGCAATGGGAGAGGGGAGGGTTAGGAGAGAGAGACATGGTAAAGTCCCCGTTTTGGAATTTTTGAGAGTACCTGAACACACGATTGTCATTTCAGTCTAATCTGTCTCTTACGTTTTTCCACTCAGCACGCTGCTGTAGCTGCTGCTATTGCTGCAGTTGTTTGTTGCTGCTGTTAATTGATGATGCTGGTGCTGTTGAATGCGCTACTTTGCTGCTGCTTTTATTCCCATCGCCATGCGAGGTACAACTGCTGCTTTGTTGTTGTTGCTGTTATTGTTAATACTACTGCTGTTGCTGCTATATCCATCACTATATGGAAGTTACAGCTGCTGCAGCAGCTGCAGCAGCTGCTACATTCACCAACACGTGAGTTGCTCCTATATTCCACTTCCTTTCAAGAAAATCCAGTGTAAAACGAGGCTGAGGAAAACTCAGATCTCTTGGCAAGGTAACATCGATACATACTCACAATGGATCATCATATAACCCTCCTATATATAAGAGATAAACCCGTAATCAAACACATGGAGGCTGAAACACAAGAAAATATAGTTGGTCCAGTATATTTCGAACACCATCTGGGTCCTCTTCAGAGGATTTTGGGGATTAAAGTTCCATAACTGGAGTCAACCTTCCAGAAATTTTCTATTTTTCTCTAAATTTCTATTTCTCATTTTAGTTGATTAAAATAATTTCCGTTAGGTTTACTTAGGTTGTCAGTATATCAAGTAAAAATGTTGCATACAACACTCCTTCGGTGCAGAGATAATAAGGTATTAAGGACCTAAGTAGGAGTCCAAAAGTCTTACATATTGACTCTCTGCATCAACCATACATTCCTCTTCAGTGCCATTAAAATAAACAAACTTTGGCACCACCCACGCCAGTGTGAATTCCAAAGATATTATAAGAAGAGAAGGAGAGTCAGTAACATAGAGAACAACGGATTAGAGTGAAGCAGCGTCCCACACCTGCAGTAATGTGGCAAGAACTACGACAGAGTGAAGTACACTGCAATCATCATATCAGTTAATGAACAGAGTCAAATGATCATGTAGCAGTGACTTTGAGGTATCTAATGATTGTTTATAGCATTGTACGCGTATACAGGTGCGACTGTATACAATATTCGGAAGAATGTCCCTGGCGTTTCAAACTTATTACACCGCATGCTGCTGACGCATTGCATGGAATTGGGTATGACTGAAATAATGATAATCAGTGATGTGTTTTGCAAATACTGTCAGTATTTATTTTCCTTCGAATGTTGAGGTTCCACGTTTATAATCTCTGTAGTTGAGCCTAGAAATTAATAGCCACGGAAACATTCCAGGTGCTGAGTCAACCATCCCCACACACATACATACATACACACACACACACACACACACAGACACACACACACACACACACACACACACACACACACGCCACACACCACACACACACACGAACACACACACACACACACCACAAACACATATCTCCCAACAGGCTGACACACACACACACACACACACACACACACACAACACACACACACACACACACACACACACACACACACAACCAAATCACACACAACACACACACACATAAATCAACATCATAAAACATTTAATACAACTTTAGCTGACACTTGGCAATTATGAAGCAGAGGAAGATTTCAGTAAAAGAAATGTGTGTAGTTGAGGATTTAACGATAAGTTCGTTAGTCACGAAGCTTAGGTATCACACTCGCGGTGAGGTTAAACGGCTATTGAAAGGTCTAACGACGTCGTTAAAGGTGGCATAATGAGTTGGTAAACGTGAAAAAGAGTTAAAGTTTAACAAATAGCGACGCAGTACTGTATGACTTCCGGGTTTAGCGCTTAGTCTGATTATGACAAAAATAACGAATAGCGGAACTCAACACTATATTTAAGCACACACTTCCTTTCCTCGGATCAAACTTGCTGACCTCCCATTCCCCCATGTATTGAACGGCTCCATACGGGTTTATGGATAACTTATATTAGGAAAATGGGAGTTTAATAATAACCATTTTCAGGGGAGAAAACACGAAACCCTTAGGGGCCATGCAGCATCTGGGGAATGAGAAGCAATCTGGTTTAATTCGAGGAAATGGGGGATAGCTCCAATTCCTTGGATCGAGAAGTAGTGAAAGGCTGGTGAGTAGTGTCGAGATGAACAGAGAGTATAGAATATATTAGAAGATATATTCTGAAGGAAACTGATTAACGAGTGATTAACGAGAGGGGGGAAAACGAGAGGAATTACGAGACCGGGTAGAACGGATGTTTACCGAGGTTTGTACGAAAGGGATTAAACAAGAAAAATATAGAGAGGGATTAACGAAGGAAATTAACAAGGATAAACGAGGGGAATAACGATGGAGTTAACGAGAGAGATTAAAGACAGAGATATTTGAGGGATTAGATGCTAGCAGAGTAACGCCTAAGTCAGAGTAGAAGATGGCGATAATCACGATGTTAACGAGGAAATCGAGTAGAAGGGTGAAGGGCAGGGAGAGGAAAGGTTAGGATGAATGAGAGGGAGTTTACAGAAGATTTGAGGGGAAAAATGTTGAGATTTAGAGGTAAATGAGTTGGTTGGATCTTGGGGAGGGAGTGGGGAGGTGATGGTGGTTGAATGTTGGTCTCTAACTGGGGGGGGGGGGGCGTAGTTCTGGGGAGATGGGAGGTTGGGGTTCCCGGGTGTGGTGGGGGAGGAGGAACTCTGCTGCTATTACAAGAAGTATCGGGGCGAGAAACGGTTAGTGATTAATTTACTTTGATTGATGCTTAGTGGGAGAGAGAGAGGGAGGGAGGGAAGGAAGGAAAAGGCTGAAGGAGTATGAAATGCGTCTGCCAGTCTTGTCCTCTGTCTGCTGTCTGTCTCTGTCTGTCTGTCTCTTTCTGTCTGTCAGTCTGTCTGTCTGTCTGTTTGTCTGTCCTGTACTGTCTGTCTGTCTGTCTGTCATGTCTGTCTGTCGTCTGTCTGTCTCTGTCTCTGTCTCTGTCTGTCTGTCTGTCTGTTCTGTCCTCTCTCCCTCTCTCCTCTCTCCTCTCTCCTCTCTCTCTCTCTCTCCTCATCCCTCTCCTCTCTCTCCTCCTCTCTCTCCTCTATCCCTCTCTCCGTCTTCCTCTCTCTCTCTCGCCTCTCCCCTCTCTCTCTCTCTCCTTTTCTTTAACTTCTCTCTCTCTCTCATTTCATCCTCTCTCTCTCTCTCTCATCTCTCTCTCTCACTCACACCTCTCTCTCTCTCCTCTCACTCTTCCTCAACTCACTCATAAACTCTCATACTCTCACCCTCTACACACACACTCACCATCACACTCACACTCCACACACCACACATCCACCACACACCACACACACACACCACCTCCCACCTAACACCCACACAACCCACTCCACACACTCACATCCCATTATCTCCCCTCCCTCCCTCTTTACACAATGAATATCATAATTAAACAAGCCATGATATACTACCTTCCTTCACTAGCTATGAGAAGTTACCACCTCAGCTCACTTAAAAGTCTTCCCTAACATCATCTATCAGTGTCCATACGAATCTGTAGCCTGAAGCACACTCCATATTACATAACCCGAAAAGAGGGTAATAATTTCCTTCCGGGAATCAAACAAAACTTTCAACTTGGAAGGGGTAATAATACAACTAAGAGGCAGATACAAAGCATTGGTGTTGTTGTTAATACCAGAAGTATTTAATTAGCACAACTGTTACAGTTATATATATATATATATATATATAATCTATATATATATATATATAAATATATAATATATATATATATATATATATACCATATATATATATATATATATATATATATATATATATATATATATAATATAAATATCTAGATATATATATATATATATATATATATATAATAATAATATATATATAATATTCAATAAAGATCACATTAAACAGGTATTTTCAAAATAAGCAAAACAACCACCTGAAAGAATAGAAGAAATTCCAAGCCATTTCGTGAGTAGTCCGAAAGCGCTTGGAATTTCTCTATTCTTTCAGAGTGGTTGTTTTGCATATATATATATATAAAAATAACCGATTTCGGGTACCATGTCTTGTGTGCCGTAAATTCCGAGGAGAAAGATTGAAAGACATGAGGAGTTAATAACATTATCAATAGGAGCCCTCAACAACAGCTGGATGCCCACAGTAAGGGACCACCCCAACTATGCAGAATACTGATGGCAGCCAGAAGCGTCCAGATGTATAACCCTTCAGCCTGGAACAGATGGGAAGCAGGTGGTGTGTGACTATACATGTGGGCATCTACCTTGTCTGAACCTATCTCCAATACACCAGGGAGGAAGGAGGGGCACTGCCAGCTCAGGGAGTCCCAAAAGTCTAGAAAATATGGAGAACTTGCCCATCATTATATGTTGTCCCATAGTGCCAGAGACCCTTGGCTCATGGGGAAAGAGTGCATCTACATTCCTTAAGGACTGGGACAAAGACATCATCAGGGTAACGTAGGGATCCCAGGGCCAGCTAGTTTATCCTGCTCCAGCGGCCTACAGTGCGGCTGTTCTAAGGGTAATGCCAGCTGTATTTTGGGCACACTCCCCAGCTCTGAGGAGCTGGATGAGATTTTCTCGCCATATAATCGGTGATACACACGTTAACAACATGTAACCTTATATGCCACCTTTTATATCAACAATGTATCTCTTACATCTTCTGTACCATATTTGTAAAAAATTCCTATTGGTAAAAAAAAATATATACTAAAGATGGGGTGGAAGGGGAAGTGATATTCAAACGGCTTCAGAAGAAATCCAAATATTCTTCCTTGAAGCCTTTTTATCCACGTCACCGAGGCTGTGGGTCCCCAATTTACACCAGAGGTGTAAACCCATCCCTATATATATATATATAAATATATATATATATATAATATATATATATATATAGTATATAATATATATATAAATATATATATAAAAATATATATAGTATATTTATATATATATATAATGGTATAAACCTAGGTAATAATACCGAAAAGTTGGTTTAGAAATACACGAAAGCAAACACTAATAACATATTTTATTAGAAACGTTTCGGTCCTGGGACCTAGATCACTTCTAACATATAGAAGTTGATCAAGGTCCCAGGAACCGAAACGTTTTCTAAATAAATTATGTTATAGTGTATTGCTTACGTGTCTTTCTAAATCCATATATATATATAATATATATATATATATATATATATATATATATATATATATATATATATATAAATATATATATAATATAATATATATATATATATATATATATATATAATATATATATATATATTAATATAATATATAAATATAATATATATATATTATATATATATATATGTCGTGCCGAATATTGTAAAACTGGTCAATTAGCAAGAACTCATTTAAAATTAAGTCCTTTCCTAAAATTTCCTCTTGTACGTTTAAAGATGATATTTTTTTTCATTAATGTTAATGTTAAAAATTTTA
>NC_069425.1:35447604-35455104 GCF_026875155.1 Cherax quadricarinatus | reverse complement strand
TATATATATATATATATATTATATATAGATATATATATATATATATATAATATATATTATATATAGATATATATATATATTGTATATATATAAATATATATATATATATATATATTTTATATATATATATATATATATATATATGTATATATATATATATATATATATATATATTAATATATATATATATATATATATATATATATATATATATATTAAAAATAAAGCGTCACATGTTACTCTTCTTAAAAATGAAATTTATAGTAATAATTATAATAGAATAAAGCATGCAGGATGAACTACGATGAAAGGTTAGACTTAGTAAAGAAAGCTGAATAAACTGGGACGCACGCTATCCTGGGTAAATAATTGAAAGCCGGACTTACACCACTAGGTTATTATACGGCTTATGGGGAGAGAGAGAGAGAGAGAGAGAGAGAAGAGAGAGAGAGAGAGAGAGAGAGAGGGGAGAAAAGAGAGAGAGAGAGAGAGAGAGAGAGAGAGAGAGAGAGAGTGAGAGAGAGAGAGAAATATAATACCATGTAATATTAATTATTTTAAATGATGTTAAAAATTATGATACTCTTTACAAAGTAATAACAATAGAATTGTTAGGTAAGACACATATGCAACAGTTAGGTATCTTTATTACGAAACGTTTCGCCTACACAGTAGGCTTCTTCAGTCGAGTACAGAAAAGTTGATAGAAGCAGAAGAGACTTGAAGACGATGTAATCAGTCCATCACCCTTAAAGTTTTGAGGTGCTCAGTCCCTCAGTCTGGAGAAGAGCATTGTTCCGAAGTCTGAAACAACCTGTCGGTATTTTATACCATTTTAATGTTCAACAATAGAATTATAAGCAACAATATAATAATAATAATAATAATATTAATAGCGATAACAATAATAATAAAAATAATAATAATAAAACTGTAAACAATGTTATTAGTAATAGTAATAACAATAATAATAATAGCACGAAGATCATTATTATTGTAATAATCAATAATGTTCACATTGAATTTATTATTATGGACACAAAAAATTAAGTGCACTAGAGAATGGAAAAAGTACAGAAGACAAAGGACCCAGGAAAATAAAGAAATTAGCCGAGGAGCCAGAAACAAATATGCACGGATAAGACAGGAGGCTCAGCGACAGTACGAGAATGACAGCATCGAAAATCAAGTATGACCCGAAGCTGTTGTATAACCACATCAGGAGGAAAACAACAGTCAAGGACCAGGTAATCAGGCTGAGGAAGGAAGGTGGGGAGTTCACAAGAAACGACCAAGAGGTATGTGAGGAGCTCAATATTAAATTTAAAGAAGTATTTACAGTGGAGACAGGTAGGACTCCAGGAAATCATAACAGGGACGTACACCAACAAGTGCTGGATGATGAGGTACACATAACCGAGGAGGAGGTGAAGAAGCTGCTATGTGAACTTGATACCTCTCTGTGGGTTCTTAAAGAGGGAGCAGAGATGCTGTGTGTGCCACTAACAAAAATCTTCATCACATCCATTGAAACTGGGCAACTACCTGAGGCATGGAAGATGGTAAATGTAGTCCGAGTTTTTAAGACCTGTGTCACTGACGTGAATAGTATGCAAAGTCATGGAAATCAGGAGGAGAGTGGTGTAGCACCTATAAAGATGCAAGCTTATAAACGACAACCAGCACGGTTTCAGGGAAGGAAAATCCTGTGTCAAAAACCTACTGGAGTTTCATGACAAGGTAACAGAAGTAAGACAAGAGAGAGAGAGGGTTGGATAGACTGCATTTTCTTGGACTGCAAGAAGGCCTTCGACACAGTTCCTCACAAGAGGTTAATACAAAAGCTAGAGGATCAGGCACGCATAACAGGAAAGGCACTGCAATGGATCAGAGAATATCTGACAGGGAGGCAACAACGAGTCATGGTACGTGATGAGGTGTCAGAGTGGGCACCTGTGACGAGTGGGATTCCACAGGGGTCAGTCCTAGAACCTGTGCTGTTTTTGGTATATGTGGATGATATAACGGAAGGGATAGACTCAAAAGTGTCCCTGTTTGCAGATGATGTACAGTTAATGAGGAGAATTAAATCGGTCGAGGATCAGCCAGAGGCAGGATTACAAGCCTGGTTCAGCAAGTGGCTCCTTGAATTTAACCCCGCCAAATGCAAAGTCATGAATATCGGGAAAGGGCAAAGAAGACCGCAGTCAGAGTATAGTCTAGGTGGCCAAAGACTGCAAACTTCACTCAAGAAAAAAGATATTGGGGTGAGTATAATACCGAGCACATTTCCGAAGGCGCACATCAACCAGATAACTGCTGCAGCATACGGGCGTCTGGCAAACCTAGGGTTTGCAGGCGCCCGTAGGCATAAGGGTTCCGATACCTCAGTAAGGAGTCGTTCAAGACTCAGTACACCATATACGTCAGGTTCATATTGGAGTATGCAGCACCAGTTTGGAATCCACGCCTGGTCAAGAACGTCAAGAAATTTTGAGAAAGTGCAAGGGGATTGTCCTACGAAGAAAGGTCAAGGGAAATCGGCCTAACGACACTGGAGGACAGGAGGGTCAGGGGATACATGATAATGGCACATAAAATATTGCGAGGAAATGACAAGGTGGACAAAGACAAGATGTTCAAGAGATGGGACGCAGAAACGTGGAGTCACAATTGGAAGCTGAAGACTCCTATGAACCAATGGGATGTTAGGAAGTATTTCTTCAGTCACAGAGTTGTCAGGAAGTGGAATAGCCTAGAAAGTGACGCATTGGAGGCAGAAACCATACATAGTTTTAAGACGAGGTTTGATAGAGCTCATGGAGCAGGGAGAGAGGACCTAGTAGCAATCAATGAAGAGGCGGGGCCAGGAGCTGTGAATCGACCCCTGCAACCACAATTAGGTGAGTTCACACACATACACACACACGCCAGGACCAGTTTGGAACCTACTCCTGGTGATGAACGTCAAGAAATTAGAATAAGTGCAATGATTTGCAACGAGACTAGTCCCGGAGGTAAGGGGTATATCCTACGAGGAGAGGTTAAGGAAAATCGACCTGACGACACTGGAGAACAGGAGAGATAGGGGGGAACATGTTAACGACATATTGAATACTGAAAGGAATTGACAAGCTGAACAGAGACAGGATGTTCCAGAGATGGGACACAACAACAAGAGGACATAATCGGAAGTTGAAGACTCAGATAAGTCAGAGGGATGTTAGGAAGTATTTCTTAAGTCATAGAGTTGTCAGGAAGTGGAAGAGTCTGGAGAGTGATGTAGTGGAGAGCAGGATCCATACAAAACCTTAAGATGAGGTATCATAAAGCAGTGAGTGAGTGTGCCTAGTAGCGACCAGTGAAGAGGCAGGACCAGGAGTTATGAATCGACCCCTGCAACCACAATTAGGTGAGTACACACACACACGCACACACACTACTCAATGTATATACACAGACATATATACATATCTCCACACATGTGTAGTGTGCAGAAGTCAGAAAACGCCGTCAAGAAGTCAAAGGAAACAAACAATGACCCGTGAAGAAGCAGTTGAACAGCTGGAGAAATAATCTCTCGGTGAGACAACATCAATATTTTGAGACAACTGATGCTGAGATACAACAAACAACCGAAAGTGTGTGAGGGATAAACAACAAAAAAGAACAAAGAAATGATCTACGAGAGAAGTATAGAAGAAGGAAGAGAGGGAGCGAGAAACATGCCTAACGAAGGAAGGAATATCAAGAGAAATAATGAAGGAAGAGAGAGAGAAACATGGCTAACGAGGGTCTAACAGAGTGTTCAAAAGTGCAACGATGTGCTTAAACCGCGGCTAACGAGGCCTGGATGGTTAGTACTGGCCGCTGCTGGTAGGAGGGGTCAGGGGTCTGGAGTCAGTATTCCAGGGGTAAGGGAGTAGGGGGAAGAAGGTGAAGGGTTGAGGAAGAGGAGGAGGGGAAAGAAAGGGGTAGCAGAAAGAAAGAAAAGGGCTGAGGTCATTTCCAAGACACTTTTAGTAAGTGGTGCTTTATTACCGATGTTTCGCCCACAGTGGTGAATTAGTACACGTATCACTCTTGAAGGGAAATATACCACGTTTTACCCCCATATTGGGGCTTTATTTGACCTATTTTTCCATTATTTTATATATATTATATATTTATATATATATATATATTTTTATATATATATTATATATATATATATATATATGTACATATATATATTATATATATATATATATATATATATATATATAAATATATATATATATATTATATATATATATATATATTATATATATATATATATATATATATATATTATATATATATATATATATATATATAATGTAAGAAAGTAAGCAAGCAAAAGTAAATAAAGCAGGTCAGTATGAATAGAAAAAAAAATACATAATTTTGATGAAATGTGGTAAGAGTAAATTTAAGAAAAAGAAAAATCTGAGAAAACGTTATTGTGAGAAAGTGTCAGTGGGAAAATGTAAATACAGTGTTTTACTCCGTGAGCTATTTTTCTAGCAGGATGATCGAGGGGAAGTTAGTTTCAGACGGAGTTAGTGGTTAGCTAAATAAGGTGAGGGAATAGGTGTGTCGCACGCCATCCTGGGGAAAATATTGGGGTGACAAGCAATTGTTGCTTGGGGGGGGGAGGAGGGGAGGGAGGGAGGGAGGGAGGGAGGGAGGCGAAGGAAGGAGGGAGGAAAGAAAGAAGGGGAGAAGCTAAATAGGAATTGAAGGAGGAGCGGAAAGAGGTAGAGGTAGAAAAGACAGAGAGAGAGAGAGAGAGAGAATAGAGAGAGAGAATAGAGAGAATGAAGAGGGGATACATATAATATGAACCGGCCAACACAGACACAAGAACCATCACCAAGAACACTCACAGACAAGCAGAAAGAGGAAGCACCAGAAATAGAGAGAAACACAGAAAACAAAACCAATGACAACAAATGCTCGCGCACAGACACACAAGCAAAGACGATTACCCAGGCTCAGGGCATTAGATCACTCTCCAGGAAAGGCCTGAACAGAATCCCGAATACTCACGAAATATCACGGTTAATACCTCTCCTAATCACGCGACTGCATGGCCTCATTCTCACCTCCGTCGCTGTGTTTAGTCAGTAATGTCTTCCCGTCCTTGTGGGACCAACAACGAAATTGCCGTCATTGATCACGACTGGTGGGATCGTCGACGACTCTATCAAGTCAATTAGCATTTTTTTTTTGGGGGGGGGGGGGGAAGCTATTCTTTTATGTGCCAAGAATCCGTGCATTGTTGACTCTGTCTGGGTCTCTGTCCGTCGTCTCTGTTTGCAGTCAGTAATAACGATATTTGCTTTGTTTATTAGGTTGTAAGCTTGTCACCAACACAGGGGTCATTGAGAGGTGTATGTTACCTGTTCACCACCAACCCAAAACATTTCAATCTCTTACACGAATTGAAATAAACGAGTCATGATGGCGGCTTTGGAGGAACTTGAGCTAGAGTTCGTCACGGCCACGCTGGAGGGAGATTTGCCTATAAAAACTTGCATTTGTGATCGCAATGGGGCCATACTCACCTCTCTATGGTGTATAAATATACCTAGTTGGATGAATCTTATTGCTGCCAGCTGGCCTAATGGCTTACTGGCCTGGAGTTTTATGACTTGCTCGCCATGGGTTCTAACCCCAACCGGACCTTGATATATAACTACTCCAGCTGCTGCTCCTCTCGGAGCCTTCTCAAAAGAGATGTGCTCTAAAGTTTACTGAGGCTTCCAGTCTCCTCTTTGTAACTCTTACAAGTTTTTACATGCGACCTACAAGGATTGACTAACTGCCAGTTACTTATTTACTGCTAGGTAAACTGGGACAACAGGTGTATTGACTTGTTTCTCTAAATACTTGTCTAATGCTTGCAGTAACTTTTTTTTTTGTAGAGGTTGAGTCACCGATTCAGTGTGTGTGTGTGTGTGTGTTTTGTGTGTGTGTGTGTGTGTGTGTGTGTTGTGTGTGTGTGTGTGTGTGTGTGTGTGTGTGTGTGTGTATGTGTGTGTGTGTGTTGTGTTTATAATTAGGTATAAATGCGCCTTACTTTCCAGATTTGTTCATATCACTCTCAACGACACATCACAGCAAGGGGAAAGAGATGGGGGAAAGAGTATGGGAAAGTGGGGATGAGATGGTAAATGGGAGTGATAAGGTTAGGTTAGGTAAGGTTCGTCAGGAAACAGGACAAATGTTTCCTGACGCGGGTCTTAGTCAGATGATGACCCGCCTTTGGAGCTTTTGGTCATCTGACCGAGGCCTTCCGCTGGCTTACCGGTCCACCCCTTTAAAAATTATGGTCATTTATAACCATTGTTATATTAATAATTGGGAGTGATAAAAAGAGAGAGGGTACGACTTAGGGATAGGCAATGGACGGATTTTCTGTTGATGGTTCCAGGGATCGAGTCATTGCCCTGGTGGCCCCGTCTTGAATGAGACCTTAAGATTCAGGGTCCGACTAGATGTACTAGCAGATTGGTATTACTGTGTACCACAAGACGGATATGACTCAAAAACTTTATAGGACTTTATACGAGAGAGGGAGAGAGAGAGAGAGAGAGAGAGGAGAGAGAGAGAGAGAGGAGAGGAGAGAGAGAGAGAGAGAGAGAGAGAGAGAGAGAGAGAGAGAGAGAGAGAGAGAGAGAGAGAGAGAGAAGCTACGCCGGTGCACAGAGGTTTACCTGCTGGAACATAAGCACATAAGCCCAGGTAATTACCCGGGCGTCACCGTGTTGGAGACTTGCCAATTCTCTGTCTTCTGCCACACCACCACAACACCCACCACCACCACCACCACCACCACCACCACCACCACCACCACCACCACCACCACACCACCACCACCACTGCCACAGCCCCAACCCCACCCCAACCCCCACCACCAACAACACCACCACTACTACTGTTTCCCAACGTAAATTTTGTCTGAAGCACCTGCATGTAACGCTATTCAGAAGATAATTAAAAATAATTGAACTTTTTGTTCATTGTGTCAGGTGTTGCACCGTGCCTGAGACTATAATGTCATTGTGTCAGATGTGCACCGTGCCTGAGACTATAATGTCATTCTGATATGTAACAGGATGTTCTCTGAATATAATTGCAGAAATTGCATATTTGGCCACATATTATATATGTATATAAATATATATATATATATATATATAATATATATATATATATATATATATATATATATATATATATATTATATATATATTTATATTATGAACAAGGAGGCTTTAGGAAAGGTAGGGGGTGTGTGGACCAGGTGTTTACAGTGAAACACGTAAGTGAACAGTATTTAGATAAGGCTAAAGAGGTCTTTGTGGCATTTATGGATTTGGAAAAGGCGTATGACAGGGTGGATAGAGGGGCAATGTGGCAGATGTTGCAGGTGTATGGTGTAGGAGGTAGGTTACTGAAAGCAGTGAAGAGTTT
>NC_069425.1:35405104-35442604 GCF_026875155.1 Cherax quadricarinatus | reverse complement strand
AGTGTATTGATGAAGTCACCTCATAACGGAGTCTTCTAGTGGTAGTACCAAGTTGGCTAGCGCAAATGACGCATTGAAGCTACTGTATTTTTGGATTAACGTGTTAGAAGCGGCAATCAGTGATGCTTCAAGGGAGCGTCTTTTTTTTATCGGTTTCTGATTATGACCCTGGCTTCTTCCCTCTTCATCATATAGTGTTGTAAATAACGATGAATCACTGAGGCGTGGTTCATGTCATGCATGATACGGTCATATTTATGCTCTAAAAGGCGTTGTTTCTTTATTTACTTTATTACTGCCACCACATTGGATGACAGGAACATAAGAATGGGGGAACACTTTAGCAGTCCTATTGGCCCATACAAGACATGTCCTTCACAAAATAATCATTCCAACCCATCTATTTGTCCATCCTTATTCCAAAGCTACCCAAGACTTTGCTTCAAGGCCTTGCGTTGGAATCTACAGGTGTGGTTGTGGCCTTCCCAGCCCAGGAACACGTATATTCAAGCCCTATACTATTTTCTTTCTTGCTGTCAGCTTTATCAGAGAGATACTTTATTCCCAACTCCACCTGCTGATGACCACTAATTAACACACAGCAGAAACCAGGATGTGTGTTCTGCCCCCAACCCTTAAAATGAGATGAGATTGTGATACATGGATTTGAAAACTGACAAGTTGCAGAATGAGACACTTATGGAACATATAGGAATCTTTATTGAGGAAACGTTTCGCCACACAATGGCCTCATCAGTCCAATACGAAGAAGAACGGTGTAAGGATAGGAGGAATTTGAAGTAATTAGTCCCTCAGACTGAAATCGATGTGTGTAATCTATTAGTCTTGAGGAAAGTACAGCATATAGCCGGAGAAGTGGCTTATATACCGTAGTCAGGAGAGTTGAAGCAGGAGGAGGCGGGATCACAGTGGGACCATCCAGTAGTGTAAGTAGGTCTTCGTCCAAAGGTTGGACAAGTGTTGAAGTATTCCTTGTATCAAGATCCCATGATGTTGTAGTATCTGACAGATGTGATAAATGAGATGAGATTGTCATAATAATTACTTTCATTCTGTGTGCACACATTAAATGAGCATCATGGGCAGACCTGAAAATATTAATAACACTACAACAAAATTATATATATATATATATATATATATATATATATATATATATATATATATATATATATATATATATATATAAATATATATATATATAAATATATATATATAAATATATATTATATTATATATATATATATATATATATATATATATATATATATATATATATATATATATATATATATATATAAGGAAGTACCACCTCTATAGCTGGAATGGGGACCCTCATCCTCAGAGAAGACAATAAACGTACCTCAGGGAAAACTCAAGGTTCTCCCCGGAGCTGTTTGAATATTTTCTTCTCCTACCACTCCCTATATTTTATATTCTGTGTGAACATTTATTAATAAACAGAATACAATATATATATATATATATATATATATATATATATATATATATATATATATATATATATATATATATTATATAATATATATATATATATATAATATATATATATATATATATATATGCAATAAGATCACAGTAAACAGGTGATTTCAGAATATGCAAAACAACCACTCTGAAAGAATAGAGAAATTTCAAGCGCTTTCGTGACTACTCACATTATCAAGGAACATAGTTCTTTGATAATGTGAGTAGTCACGAAAGCACTTGGAATTTCTCTGTTCTTTCAGAGTGGTTGTTTTGCATATATATATATATATATATATATATATATATATATATATATAATATTTATATATATATTATATATGTATATATATATATTATATATATATATATATTTTATATATATATATATATATATATATGTATATATATAAATATATATATATATATAAAAATATATATATAATATTTATAATATTATATATATATATATATATATATATATAATATTATATATATATTATTATCACACTGGCCGTTTCCCCCCAAGGCAGGGTGGCCCGAAAAAAAAACTTTCACCATCATTCACTCCATCACTGTCTTGCCAGAAGGGTGTTTTACACTACATTTTTTAAAAACTGCAACATTAACACCCCTCCTTCAGAGTGCAGGCACTGTACTTCCCATCTCCAGGACTCAAGTCGGGCCCTGCCGGTTTCCCTGAACCCCTTCATAAATGATATTTTTGCTCAACTCCACAGCACGTCAAGTATTAAAACCATTTGGTCCCCATTCACTCCTATCAAATACGCTCACGCATGCCTGTGGAAGTCCAAGCCCCTCGCACACAAAACCTCCCTTTTCCCCCTCCCTCCAACTCTTCCTGGCTGACCCTACCCCGCCTTCCTTCCACTACAGACTGATACACTCTTGAAGTCACTCTGTTTCGCTCATTCTCTCTACATGTCCGAACCACCTCAACAACCCTTCCTCAGCCCTCTGGACAACAGTTTTGGTAATCCCGCACCCCCTCCTAACTTCCAAAATACGAATTCTCTGCAAATTTTATTCACACCAAACCTTTGCCCTCAGACACGGCATCTCCACTGGGCTCCAGCCTTCTCCTCGCTGCAACATTTATCACCCATGCTTCACACCCATATAAGAGCGTGGTAAAACTTTTCTCATACATTCCCCTCTTTACCTCCAAGGACAAAGTTCTTTGTCTCCACAGACTCCTAAGGGCACCACTCACCCTTTCCCCCCTCATAAATTCAAATGTTTCACCTCATCTTTCTTTAAACCCACCCGCTGACACGTCCCATTTCCCAAAAATTTTCCAAAAATACATTCACCCCTCCATACCCCTCCCTCCAATCTAAACCCAAATTTTTTCATCCCCTAATCTTTTTTTTAATCCTCATTCCCTTTTACTTTTTTCCTGTTTTCCCTTTTTAATTTTTCTTTTTTTTGGGCACCCCCTCCCAAAATTTCTTTCCACCAACCTCGCAACTTCGTTCAAAATCCCCAAGGGGGCACAGGCCATCACAAAGAGCAACTTACAACCCCCACTTTATGTGGGGATTTTTTTTTTTTTAACCCCACCCTCTTCCCAAAAAACCCCCCGCATTTACTTCTCTTACCCCCAATTTTAATAAATATATTAAACAACCACGGTGACATCACAAAATCCTTGCCCTAAGGCCTTTTTTACGGGGAAAAAATTTCCCCCCTTTTTCCTAAAATACCCCTAACTTGAGCCTCACTATCCTGAAAAAAACCCCCTTCACGCTTCAGAAACCTACCCCACACCATAAAACTTGCAACATCTGCCACATTCCCCCCCCTATCCACCCTTCATACCCCTTTTTTCCCAAATCGATAAATCCCAAACAAAGACCTCTTTAGCCTTATCAAAAATGCTTTTCACTTATATTTTTTTCCCTGTAAACACCGGGCCCACAACCCCCCCAAACCTTTTCCTAAACCCTTTCCCTTTTTCATCCCCTATCCATTTTTCCTTCTTACCTTAATTCTTTAAAATTAATAATTCAAACCAACACTAAAAACCGGGAAAACTCAACAGACTTATCCCCCTATAATTTTTTGCACTCTCTTTTGCCCCCTTTTTGGTTTTTAAATTCAAAGGAACTAGGGATGCCCTCCAATCCCAGGTAAACCTTTCCCCCTTTCCATACATTTATTAAATAATTTCACCCAAACCCCTCCAAAAACAATTCCCCACCTGCTTTTAACTTTTCCCGTCTTTATTTCCCCTCCAAACCCCCGGGTGCCCTTTCCCCCTTTCATTTTTCCTACTGCCCACGAACTTTTTCCCCCACACTCAAAAACTCTTTTCCCCACTCCTACAAGATGTTATTCCCCTTGCCCTATACACGAAATCACCGCTTCCTTCTTCATCAACATTTAACAATTCCTCAAAATATTTCCCCCCATCTTTCCCCAAAACCTCTAATTCCCATTTTAAAAACTCTCCTCTTCTATTTTTTAAACTGACAAAACCATTGTCCAAGGGTTCCTTTTAAATTGTTAATCTCACTCCAAAACTTTTTTTTTATTTTTAACAAAAAAAGTTGATAACATCTCACCCACTTTTCCCCATTTGCTCCTTTTTACATTGCTTCCCCCACTCTCTTTAAACCCCTCCTTTTTCTCCAAAATACTCTTCCCTCCCTTTCATCCCTTTTACTTTGTAAAAAATTCTCAAATGCTAACTTTTTTCCTTTCCCCTTTCTGCTCCTTTTAACATCATCATTCCCCCAAACCACCTCTTTCCCCCCCGCAAACCCCCTTTTTCCCCGTAAAACCCCAAACTTCTGCGAAAACTAAAAACTACATTTTTAAAACCTACCCCAAAACCCCTTCGACCCCATTGCCATGCTCTCCTTACCCATCTATCCTCCCAAAAGCTGTTTATATCTTACCTAACCCTCCTCTTTTAGTTTATAAACCTCACCTTCTCTTCCCTGAAGCTTCTATTTTCCCTTAAAAACCCCATCTACCTTTTTAAATCTCATGTAGCTAAAACTAAAAAATGATCTAATATCTTGGCCCCTCTATAAACAGTACAACCTGAAGTCACTCAACATTTTTTTATCTACCAAAAACATAATCCAACAAACCCACTGTCATTTCCGGCCCCCACACATTTTCTTGTATACTTTTTTATCCTCTTTTTCTTTAAAAAAGTATTACCTAAACAAACCCCCCCTTTTCTATACAAAGTTCAATCAAAGGGCTCCCATTTTCATTTACAAACCCGGAACCCCCAAAAATACCCACCACACCCTCTCAAAAGTTTTTCCCCACTTTTTGCATTCAATCCCCTACAAAAAATTACTCTCTCCCTTTGGTTTTAAAGGCCCTATACATTCACTGAACATCTCCCAAAAATCTCTCTCTCTCCTCTACATTCCTCTCTTCTCCAGGTGCATACACGCTTATTATGACCACTTTTTACATCCAACCTTTACTTTAATCCACATAATTCTTGAATTTTACACATTCATATTCTCTTTTCTCCTTCCTTAACTGATCCTTCAACATTACTGCTACCCCTTCCTTTGCTCTAACTCTCTCAGATACTCCAGATTTAATCCCATTTATTTCCCCCACCGAAACTCCCCTACCCCTTCAGCTTTGTTTCGCTTAGGGCCAGGACATCCAACTTCTTTTCATTCATAACATCAGCAATCATCTGTTTCTTGTCATCCGCACTACATCCACGCACATTTAAGCATCCCAGTTTTATAAAGTTTTTCTTCTTCTCTTTTTTAGTAAATGTCTACAGGAGAAGGGGTTACTAGCCCATTGCTCCCGGCATTTTAGTCGCCTCATACGACACGCATGGCTTACGGAGGAAAGATTCTTTTCCACTTCCCCATATATATATATATATATATATATATATATTATATATATTATATATATATATATATATAATTATAATATTATATATATATATACATATATATGCCTTTGTGTAGTTTGCATTTCGTATTCCATCTGGATTTTCATCCTTCATATAACGGAATATTTTTTTCAGTTATTGTTTGTGAAGAGATGGTTGATCTCCGCTCATGGCCTGTATAAATAACTTTAATCTCTGTGTGGCTGTTTGGTATCTTTGTTGACAAGACGTTTCGCCAGCTTGGCAGACTTCTTCAGTTAAAATACAGAGTAGACAGCAGGAGTGATTATGGAGATGTAGATATTAGGTGCTCCCAGACCAAGGCTGAGGGACTGACCTTCTCATACTTACATCTCCACGGCGACTTCTGCTGTGTTCTCTGTTTCGACTGAAGAAGCCTACTGAACTTCAGTTAAGATACCACAGTGTTGCACACGTGTTTCACTCATCTACCTGTTAGTAATGTATCGTATCAGTCTTTGTTGATAGTCGCTTTGCTGTTGTCACTAAATGACGGCTCAACAATGGTCCAACTTATTCGAGAATATTTTGCACGTGTGTGTGTGTGTGTGTGTGTGTGTGTGTGTGTGTGTGTGTGTGTGTGTGTGTGTGTGTGTGTGTGTGTGTGTGTGTGTGTGTGTGTGTATGTGTGTGTGTACTCACCTAGTTGTACTCACCTAGTTGAAGTTGCGGGGGTCGAGTCCGAGCTCCTGGCCCCGCCTCTTCACTGATCGCTACTAGGTCACTCTCCCTGAGCCGTGAGCTTTATCATACCTCTGCTTAAAGCTATGCATGGATCCTGCCTCCACTACATCGCTTCCCAAACTATTCCACTTACTGACTACTCTGTGGCTGTAGAAATACTTCCTAACATCCCTGTGATTCATCTGTGTCTTCAGCTTCCATCTGTGTCCCCTTGTTACTTTGTCCAATCTCTGGAACATCCTGTCTTTGTCCACCTTGTCAATTCCTCTCAGTATTTTGCATGTCGTTATCATGTCCCCCCTATCTCTCCTGTCCTCCAGTGTCGTCAGGTTGATTTCCCTTAACCTCTCCTCGTAGGACATACCTCTTAGCTCTGGGGATAGTTTTTTGCAAACCTTTGCACTTTCTCTAGTTTCTTTACGTGCTTGGCTAGGTGTGGGTTCCAAACTGGTGCCGCATACTCCAATATGGGCCTAACGTACACGGTGCAGAGGGTCCTGAACGATTCCTTATTAAGATGTCGGAATGCGGGTTCTGAGGTTTGCTAGGCGCCATATGCTGCAGCAGTTATTTGATTGCTTTTGCGCTTCAGGAGTTTGTGCCTGGTGTTATACTCACCCCAAGATTTTTTTTCCTTGAGTGAGGTTTGTAGTCTCTGGCCCCCTAGCTGTACTCCGTCTGCGGTCTTCTTTGCCCTTCCCAATCTTCATGACTTTGCACTTGGTGGGATTGAACCCAGGAGCCAATTGCTGGCCCAGGTCTGCAGCCTGTCCAGATCCCTTTGTAGTTCTGCCTGGTCTTCGATCGAGTGAATTCTTCTCATTAACTTCACGTCATCTGCAAACAGGGACACCTCAGAGTCTATTCCTTTCCCGTCATGTCGTCCACAAATACCAAAAACCCAGCACTGGTCCTAGGACTGACCCCTGTGGGACCCGGCTGGTCACAGGTGCCCACTCTGACACCTATCCACGTACCATGACTCGCTGCTGTCTTCCTGACAAGTATTCCCTGATCCATTGTAGTGCCTTCCCTGTTATCCCTGCTTGCTCCTCCAGTTTTTGCACCAATCTCTTGTGTGGAACTGTGTCAAACGCCTTCTTGCAGTCCAAGAATATGCAATCCACCCACCCCTGTCTCTCTTGTCTTACTGCTGTCACCATGTCATAGAACTCCAGTAGGTTTGTGACACAGGATTTCCCGTCCCTGAAACCATGTTTGCTGCTGTTGATGAGATCATTCCTTTCTAGGTGTTCCTTTCTAGGTGATTTTGCATACTATACATGTCGGTGACACTGGTCTGTAGTCTAATGCTTCATGTCTGTCTCCTTTTTTAAAGATTGGGACTACATTTGCTGTCTTCCATGCCTCAGGCAATCTCCCTGTTTCGATAGATGTATTGAATATTGGTGTTAGGGGTACACATAGCGCCTCTGCTCCCTCTCTCAATACCCATGGGGAGATGTTATCTGGCCCCATTGCCTTTGAGGTATCTACCTTCTGTCTCCTCTGTGAACACTTCTTTGAATCTCTTGTTGAGTTCCTCACATACTTCACAGTCATTTCTTCTTGTCTCTCCTCCTTCCTTCCTTAGCCTGATTACCTGGTCCTTGACTGTTGTTTTCCTCCTGATGTGGCTGTAAAAACAGTTTCGGGTTCAGTTTTGGGCCCTTTCTCTGCTTGTCATTTTCATATTGTCTTTGGGCCTCCCTACTTATCTTTTGCATATTCGTTTCTGGCTCTACGCCCTGCTCTCCTTATTCTCCTAGGTCCTTTGGCTTCTATATTTCTTCCTTTCCCCTAGCACACTTGGTTTTTGCCCCCCTGCACCTTGGGGTAAACCAGGGGCTCATCCTGGCTTTTTCATTATTCCTGTTCCCCTTGGGTACAAACCTCCCCTCAGCCTCCTTGCATTTTGTTGCTACATATTCCATCATCTCATTATCTGGTTTCCCCTGCCATTTTCTCTGTCCCACTGAAACCCCGTTCAGGAGTTCCTCATTCCTGTGTAGCCCCCTTTCTTGTAGTTTGGCTTCATTCGTCCTGGGCCTTCCTGCTTCCCCCTCCACTTGTAGCTCTACTAGTGTATTCGAAGCTTAAAAACCAAAATGGTCACTGGCCCCAAGGGTCTTTCATATGTGATGTCCTAGATATCTGCACTACTCAAGGTGAATACTAAGTCTAGCCTTGCTGGTCATCCTCTCCTCTTTCTTGTAGTGCCCCTTACGTGTTGGTACATGAAGTTTTCCAGTACCACCTCCATCATTTAGCCCTCCATGTATCTTGGCCCCCATGAGGGTCCAAGTTCTCCCAATCGATCTCCTTGTGGTTAAAGTCACCCATGATCAGGAGCTTTGCCCTGCATGCATGAGCTCTTCTGGCCACTCTAGCAATGTGTCAACCATCGCTCTATTGCTCTCGTCGTACTCTTGCCTTGGGCCCCCTGCTGTTCTGTGGTGGGTTATACATCACTGCTATTACCACCTTGGGACCTATGTAATCACTTTCTTCTCCGCTGTCTCCTCTCTCCTGCTCATCAAAATTCCAGCGATTTTTGATCAGCAATGCCACTCCTCCACCCCCCCCCTGTTCCCTCTGTCTTTCCTCAGGATTTGATATCCCATTGGAAAGATGGCATCTGTTTCATACCTGTAAGCTTGGTTTCTGTGAGAGCTATGATGTCCGGTGATGCCTCTTTGACTCTTTCATGCCACTCCTCCCACTTATTTGCTATACCATCAGCGTTTTTGTACCATACCTTCAGTTTCCTTTTCCAAAAACTGTGGTTTGTGGGCCTGTGGGGTGGGAACCTGGTGGCATACTGTGGGATTCTATAGCTTGGTGTTGGGTGGAGGCTGTGGGTATGGATTGTAGTGTGTGTTGGGATGGTTTTGATAGGTTGTATGGTTCTGAGAATAGTTGTGTGTGTGCTTGCCTTGCTGTTCTGTTCGCTCTGTCTGACCTTCTGCTGGTTCCCTCCTTGTCTCTTTTTCCCAGCTCCTTTCGCTTTTTTTGTCCTCTCCCTCAGTGCTGTCGTTCTGATTTTGTTATGTCTCTGTCTAGGAACACCCTCTTGTACTCTTCCGAGTATTTCATCGTGATTTCTCTTGGGGATCCTGTTCTGCAATGTTTCCGTCCTGAGAATCAGCTTGATTGGTCGGTTTCTCCCCTTCGGGGTACCCCCTATTCTCTGAAAATTTACAATCTCGTCCATCTCTTCACCTATTTCCGTGATTGATTTCTCAATCTCCTTACTTTCTTCCTGCTGCCCCCTTTAGTGTGTGTCCTTCCTCTCTCTCCTGAAGCCCATGGATAAACATGAATTTGCCCTTTCCTCCTCCCATTGCCTCACCCTCTGTGACTCTTGATCCTGCCCGTATGTGGTCAGTTTCTCCCTTGATTTTTCAGTGGCTCTTTATAGCATGGTTGTGCCTCAGCATTCGACCTATCACCCTCTCGTCTGCAACCAGCTGTTCTTCCCTTCCACTCCTTGGCTCTTTTTGGGAGGTTGATATGATCTTAGCATATTCATAATTCCTTCCTTCCTGTTCGGCCTCGCAGCTTCATATGCTGTGTCTTCTCTGGTCACGCCCCTGTAAACTCGCTTCACCTATTATCTCAACTTCTAGGACCCTTATCTTGGCTACTGCAGTTTCGACTTGTGCCTCCCAATTTCTTTTTCTCCTTCTCCAACCTCTTTCAATTTCACAGAGAGCTCTTTCTCCATTTTTTTAGATAGCTCTCCTAATTTTCTCTCCCACTCTTGTTCCATCTTTTCCACTGCTCCTCCATCCACTCCTCCCTACCAGAACCATTCTCATCTGATCCTTGGTTCCTGCGAGTTCCCCACCATTTTTTTTTTTTTGTGAGAGAAGAGAGAAGGGAAAGGTAGAAGGAGAGAGAGAGGGGAAGGTGAAAAGGGGAAAAGGGCGAGGTGTGAGAGGGGGAAAGAGAAGAAGGGAAGGGGAAGGAGGGGGAAGAGTGAGAAGGGAAAAATGGGGAAGAGAATGGAGAAGAGAGGAGAGAGAGAGAGAGAGAGAGGGGAGAGAGGAGAGAGAGAGAAGAGAGAGATAGAGAGAGAGAGAGAGAGAGAGAGAAGGGAAGGTAGAAAGAGGAGAGGGGGATAGTGAAAAGGAAAAAGGGGGAAGAGAGAGTGAGAGTGAGAGTGAGAGAGAGAGGGGAGAGAGAGAGTGAAGGGAAGGGTAGGAGAGGGGGAGATTGAGAAGGGAAAATGGGGAAGAGAGAGAGCAAGGGGAGGGGAGAGAGAGAGAGAAAAGAGAGAAGAGAGAGAGAGGGGAGAGAGAGAAAAGAGAGAGAGAGAGAGAGAGAGAGAGAGAGAGAGAGGGGAGAGAGAGAGAGAGGAGAGGGAGAGGGGAGAGAAGAGAGGGAGAGAGGGAGGAGAGAGAGAAGGCAAAGGGAGGGGGAGAGAGAGGGGGAGAGGGGGGGGAGAGAGAGGGAAAAGGGGGGAGATGGAAGAGCGAGAGGGGAGAGAGAAGGCAAAGAGAGGGGGAGGGGAGGGGGGAGAGAGGGGGAAAGAGGGGGGAGATGGAAGAGCGAGAGGGGAGAGGTGTGTGTGTGTGTGTGTGTGTGTGTGTGTTTTGTGTGTGTGTGTGGTGTATGTGTGTGTGTGTGCGTGAACTACTTGATGCACAATTCACTAAATCATCTCTGCTGATTTACAGTTTGAAAACGGTATTTTGTGGAGCACATCACATTTTCTTTAAATAAGTATAGTGTTAAGTGAAAATTAAAGGTTTCATTCCATCACGTTTTTACAAAACATCCAATAGAACTATTGTTAAAAAAAAAACGATAGATTTATACGCATATCAGTCACATTAATTAACATGTGCTTAGAATGTCATGTCAGTAAACAACACAAATATTTAAAAAAAATAGCCTGGCCAAGGATGGCTGACCTTGTTGAAACATGGAGCAGAAATCACTAAGCAGAACTTCTATTGCCTTTGCAATGTGTTGCCACTGTTGCAACATCTTGATAAAATTTTTGCTCATTCTCATCACTCATTTTAGAGAAACTCTCAGAATATTAGGACAAATGTGAGTGGAGGAAATGCAGCTTGAGTGGCATGTTGCAGCCCAGTCGTCGGTAACTTTGCAGTAATTGATCTAGCAATGCCAATTAAACCCGTTGCAGATGGAACGATCAGTAATTGCCATCTGAAAATCATCGGCAGTTAAGAGCTTCGAAATCTGAGAACCTACAAATATGTTTTCCTTAATCTTTGTTTTATTTAGTTTAGGGAACTTAGCTAGCAGATGTTCGAATGCTGGATGAGCCTTGTCAATTGCCTTGAGTAGGACTGTGATGGAAGTACCAGTCCGGCGGCAGAATTATTGAGCGATCAATGGTGTTCTCTCTGGAACTGGTGAAGATGCAAAGGAATGTTCAGCCATGGCAAAAAAAAATTTCTTCTGAAGGCATTGGAGTACTGGATACAACGAAGTACTCGCAATGGTGGTGGTAGTTAATTCCTCAAGAAACTTCAGCGTCGCATTATACAGGTCTTAATCGGATGTTGGTGACCAGTTAAGCGGTTAAGTGTCTACCGGCTTACCGGAGCCAGGTTTACACCCTATTTATAAAAAAGAAAAGGACCACTATATAGTAGTGTATCCCAGGATAAATGAGTCATGTGGTGGCCAAAAGTTGTGACTTTCCAAGGTCGAAAGAGTTAACCTCCTCCAAGCTTTCAGAGAACGGAAACAAAGAAAAATATTGTTCAGCGAAACTAAGCATTCTGAAACCATGCATGTAAAAGTTCTGGTATATTATATTTACTCTCAAAGTTACAAAAAAAAGTGATGTACAAAAGCTGATAACTGTTCCACAATGCTCACCCTTAAAACATAAAAAAAAAATCGTAATTAGTAGTTTGTGTATTTATTTACTATAAATATCCAACCCCGAAAACTATAGCACTTAGATGATGACTAGAGTTCTCAGCAGGTATCTGAAAATTCAGAGAGGTGTTAGACATCGTTACTAAGAATCACTGACTGCAGGATCTCGAGTTCCAAATAACAACATCATCCAGGGATTTATCACTGCGGCCATCAGTGAACTCACTAAACTCAAGATACCGAGATGCTATCTCACTGTTTGGAAAAACCTCTCCCGTGACGTTAGTATCTTCACTAACACAGATGACAAAGACAGCGGAATGATAACACTCAACAGTTCCGACGAAGCCTTGAAATCCATAATCTCCTAAACAACCACAATACTTACGAAACACTAGAAGATGCCATTATTTTTTTTTCATCACGCTTGACGTATCCTCCATAAAATAGATAAGGGCAAGAATCTGTTATACCTTCTAAACCCAGTAGGTGATATGGGCTTCCAAAACTTATAAAACCTAATATCCTATTTAGATGGATCACCTCAGGAATTGCGAGTGCTTCACACAGACGACCGGGTCTATTCGTAAATCACCTAAGTTTCCAGGTGCCTTAAGTCGAGTCCACCTAATCACTCATGGGGCCCGGGTCTCACATTAACGTCAAAAACAAAAGCTTCTGTTACGACATCACCTTGTTTACCGGTGTATCCAACACACAGGCCATCACTGTACTGTGACAGAAAATCGATGACAACACGCACCTCCCCGTCCCCATCAAAGACTTCGTGATCCTAGAATCAATGTTTGACAATTTTTGTTTTAAGTTGGGTGATAACAGCTTTAAGCAGTGTTTTGGGATGGTCATGGGTGTCTCCATCAATTCTGTACTAACAAACATTCACGAATCATTTGGAGGCTAAGCGTTTCAGGTCCATCATCCCATGTAACCTGAAGTGGTCTCAGTATATGGCCGATATATTAGTCATCAATCTTAATAAGTTGAACATTCAGATGCTTCTCACCGAGATCAATAGCATAGGACCGTCCAAGAAATAATAAAAAAGATGAACAGCTCCCTTTCCTAAATGTTCTGTTGTGCAAAACTAACAACCCTGACTCTCAAAGTATTTTGCAAGCCAATTAATAAATATCCTGCACTACAATTACCATCACGACACTAAGAATCATAATTGGATTTTCTACCCTGCCTTCCTGCCCTTCCTTCCCGCCCTGCCTTCCTGCCCTTCCTTCCTGCCCTTCCTTCCTGTCCTTCCTTCCTGTCCTTCCTTCCTGTCCTGCTTTCCTCCCCTGTCTTTTTCGAAGAAGAGGGCTTACATTTCTACTGTGTATTCACCTGTTTCTAGTTCCCTTCCTATTTCATCAATGACTGCAAGAGGAGACCGTAATATATCTTGAATATGGTAACTACAGGCAGTCCCACTAAGAGATATATTGCCCCCTAGTGGCTACGTCCCATCACTGATGTGTCTCATGGGCCACATGTCTATTCTCTAGCCAGTTATGAGTGTGGCTACCACCAGCTTATCGACCACCATCAAAGACCTAGTTAGGGTGAAGACCTCCACCAATCCCAAAGACTCGAACGTATGGGTATACGTCATCCTGTGAAGTACCTTTGATAAAACTTACATAGAAGACGTGATAAAAAAAGTTTAAAACAGCACCTTAAAGGGCCTAGCTACGTCTGTAGCACCAACGATATTTTCAATGCATGGGTGATTAAACTTACCTCTCACGAACAAAATGAAGCTGAGAGTAGCGAGGATCGTATCAGAGAGACCGATGTCCATAAGAAGCTTTATAACGAATAGAACTGAACGCCATTTCCAGTAATTTCAACATCTCAGGTGTGCTTTCAGATTTAATGCTGCCCCAACAAGACATTGCAATCCCGTGACCTGACTTACACATCATGAGCCTAATGCCTCCCGCACCTGACATCTCTTTCCCTACATGTACTGCTAAATTCTAATGCAATGTATTGGGATGAGAAAGCTCTCACTTAGTGAAACGTTTCCTAATAATACGTTTTAGTTTTGTACTGATGCTAATTTTATAACGTTGCCAAGACACTGCCTGACATAACGGGAGAACTTTATTTTCATATCTGTGCTTAGATGTATGTTTTGTTTTAGTTTTATAATTTAACCTAAAGTAGCTTAAACTAGCTTAATTATTCTAACTTAACCCGACCTAATGTAACCTAACATACATGCCAAAAGTAACATAACCAACCCTAAGCTTATCTAACGTAAAATAATATAAACAAATAACCCGCAAATAGAAAGGAGCTTATGACAACGAGGTAAAATAAGCATGTGTTGACAGATTTTAATATCAAGCCGTTCTTAACTAACTTGCCTATATTCTTACTGAACCAAATTATATTTCATCATCCGCAACAGAACCTGTAATTTCCCTTGGCAGTTATCCTAACAGTTAGCGAGAAAAGTACTCCAAGAGGAAGAGAGAGGACAGGGGTGCCTTGATGCAGGTGAAGTGCTCTTGTTCTTAGGAATTGGAGCTAGGTTCCCATTCCTTAAATTCAACGCAATTGCTCCTCGCTTTTCCCATTTCGGAAATACTGCACGACACTTACAGGCTTAAATGCTTCTCCATGAATATAATACTACTACTATTACTACTACTACCACCACTACTACTACTATACTACTACTACTGCTACAACTACTACTACTACTACTACTACTACTACTACTACTACTACTACTACTACTACTACTACTACTACTAATAATAATAATAATAATAATAATAATAATATTAATAATAATATAATAATAATAATAATAATAATAAATAATAATAATAATAATAATAATAATAATAATAATAATAATAATAATAATAGAGAAAAGACAGCGAGAGAAAATTATAAATGCTGTGTTGAGAAACGTTCCTTTAAGTTCCTGCTTTCTCCTCTGTGTTTGCTCCCTTTTATCAGGCAGCACTGTCCCCCATGTTTTATCAAGACTTTATCTCTCGTGCTTTATCAAACATCTCTCTCCTCTGCTTTATTAAACATCTTTCTCCCCTGTTTTATCAAACAATCTCTCTCCCCCGTTTTATCAAACATCTCTCTCTTCCCTGTTTTATCAAATATCTCTCTCCCCTGTTTTATCAAACATCTCTCTCTTCCCTGTTATCAAACATCTCTCTCCTCTGTATTATCAAACCTCTCTCTCCTCTGTTTTATCAAACATCTCTCTCTCTCCCGTTTTTATCAAGCATTTCTCTGCCTTGATTATTCCCAGGATAGCGTGCGACGCCTGTGTTGCGCAAGCCTTATTTACCTAAACTCTAACCTCCCGGGGGCCTGACTTCCATAGGTCATCCTGCAGGAAATAATTTTCCAGCACCGGAAGATTTATGCGACGCCTTCTTCCCCCTCCCCCCCTCCCCTTGTTCCCCTACCAGTTCTTCCCTCCTACCCATCCACTTGCCCCGTCCCCCCTCCTTTCCCCTCTCCTTCCACCCCCCTCTTTGTAAAGAGTAAGTCAAGGGATTTATCTTGTTGGCTCCGACACTTTTTTCTCATTATTTTGTTGTATACCGTGTTTAATGTTTTTTTAAGTTGTTTTCGTGATAATAACACTACTACTTCTACTAATACTACTACTACTACTATTCATACTACTACTACTACTATACTACTACTACTAATACTATTTCTACTACTCGTACTGCTACTACTGCCTCTACTAATACTTCTACTACTCATACTACTATTTCTATTATTACTATCACTACTACTACTACTGCTGCTGTTGTTACTGTTACTGCTGCTGCTCTGCAACTACTACAATACTTATTAGCAACTACATCAGCAGAACAACAACTACAGCAATAACAACAATAACAACAGCAATAACAATAATAATAATAATAATAATAATAATAATAATAATAATAATAATAATAATAATAATAATAATAATAATAATAGTGTTCATACTTGTCAGTATTAACTACTTCATCCACTCAAGACCTCAATAAATACAGTAGAGGTGAGTGCCCGTGGTGTTCCATTAGGCAGTGTCAATAGCAAGGTATATATGGCAGTGTTGGGAGCTCGTGGTGTTCCATTAGACAGTGTCAGTATCATGGTATATATGACAGTGATTGGTGCTTATGGTGTTTCATAGGCCAGCGTTAGTAGCATGGTATATATGACATTGATTGGTGCTTATGCTATTCCATTAGCCAGTGTCAGTAGAAAGGTATTTATGACAGCGTTGGGAGCTCGTGGTGTTCCTCTTTAAGGTTCTTGGTCTCCCCATCCCCCACCCCCCACACGCGTTGATAGTACCATTCTAATTGCATCTGATAGTAATTGCATCTGATAGTAATTATATCTGATAGTAATTGCATCTGACAGCTTGAAAAAGTATTCAAAATTTATAAACAAAATTCTTCAAATTGTGTGTCGACCCCTGAGTCAGTTGAGTGAGTTAAGTAGTGATGAGTTAGCTTAGTAGCAACGACTCATCACTCCGCGACAGCTCACTAAGTGACAGGTCGTTTTCAACAATAACTCCAGCTGTCTACGGGGGTTCATACTCTCAGTTTATGTTAAAGCCGAAAGCGTCTCATTTTAACGATGTGGGTATAGTATGTTAATGATATCAGTTTCCTATGTTAATGTTGTCAGTTTCCTAATTTCGTGCTTTTAATTTTTTATGTTAAAGCTGCTAGTTTTCTGTGTTAATGTTGTCAGTTTCAAGTGTTAATGCTACCACTTGCTAGTGTTAATACTGTTACTTTTCTATGATAATGCTGTCAGTTTCCTGTGTTAAGGAAACATCGTCTATCATAGAGCATATATATACATGATCTCATTAACATGACAGCCACACGCAGGTCTGTTTGGATAACTGAAATCAGTGTTTCATTTCCATTATTTTCTGAGAACAGTTTACGCTTGGTAAGTAACCTCAAGTCCTGCGCACTTTTTAACCAGTCAGTATCGCACCACTAGTGACGACCGTTCAGATTTGAACGTTCATCACTAGTGGTGCAGAAGTACCGTCGTCCTTAATTTAAATGGGCTTCTTTGTAGTTGAAGCTTAGTTTTTATAGATTTTGGTATCAGTAACCTACACAATGTTGCGTTACCTAACCTAATGTAGCGTTACCAGCTACTATTGTTGCACTTCACCTGTCTACAGTATATAAGTTCTTTCTCCGTACATATGCTGTAGTCTTATTAAGATTGATGGACTGACCATATCAATTACAGGTTGAGAGAATGTTTACCTCATGCTTCTTCTGATCTTCAACCACTCTAATTCTTTTTCTTGCCGGTTCTCCGAACCCTTTATCTACAGAAATTAAGTTAACCTAGCCAAACCAAAACTAACGTAAATGAACTTAGCCTAACTAAAGGAAAACAGGTGTTGAAAACATTGGAAATGTTAAGAAACGGATGTTTAGTATTGCGTTAAGAAACGAGTGTAATAATAATAATAATAATAATAATAATAATAATAATAATAATAATATCTTTATTTACTACAAGTACATGTACACGGTATATAGGCCTAGCTGACATCAGTGACATACTACTGTATAGAAAGCCGCTTGTTATGCAGAGATTCCGGGCAAATTAGGTTAGTTTTGTCCCAGGATGCGACCCACACTAGTCAACTAACTCCCAGGTACTCATTTTACTGATGAGTGAACACGGACAGCAGGTGTCTTATGGAAACACGTCCCAAATGTTTTCCAGCCGTACTGAAGGAGATTCGAACTCCGAACCTCAGTGTGCGAGCTGAGTGCTCTGGCAATCGAGCTACGGGGCGAGACCTTATATAGTGAAACAACAATGTTATATGAACGCGTGCTAAGAGGGAGAGGGACGATAGTGGATATTACAAGACCATGAGATTAATAGTGTATGCTAGAAGGGTGGGGGAATATTAATAGGGGAAAATATTAATTTGTTAAGGCATGAGGAGGAATTACTGGAGGTATTGATGGAGTCGCCCTTCCAGAGTGGTGATGGTAGCGATGGGCTGTCGATCTAAGGAATTGCAACTATTTTCCCCCTTTCCTCGGATCAAATTTTATTATCGTCCCCTCACACACACACACAAACCACACACACACACACACACACACACACACACACACACACACACACACACACACACACACACACACAACACACACACACACAACACACACACACACACACACACACACACACACACACACACACACACACACACAACACACACACACAACACACACACACACACCACACACACACACACACACACACCACACACACACAACCTGCTACCGAGGTGCTGAATATATAATAATAATAATAATAATAATAATAATAATAATAATAATAATAATAATAATAATAATAATAAAAATAATTAATAATGAAATTTAAATATTAATTATATTATTATTGTTGTTGTTGTTGTTGCTAATATTTATTATTATTATTATTATTATTATTATTATTATTATTATTATTATTAATTATTATTATTATTTTGATGTGACAAACCTGTAAGGTTGATAGAGGTGCAGCAAGAATTGTGAAAATAAAGTCTGTGGATTCGCACAAACTCTTCGCTTTAACAAATTCTCAGGAAGACTGCAATTAACTTGGAAGACGAATGAGGAGAAGGAGGAGGAAGAGAAAGAGGAGGAAGAGGGGAGCAGGAGGGGAATGATGTAGAGGGGAGAGGAGGAAAAGGAGGAGAACAACAAGAAGAAGAAGAAATGAAGAAGTGGGGAACATTATTAATTTATTTTCTTCACTGACTTCTTGGTCTTTATTTCCATGGGTTAGAGATAGAGCGAGAGGGAGAGAGAGAGAGAGAGAGAGAGGAGAGAAGAGAGAGAGAGAGAGAGAGAGAGAGAGAGAGAGAGAGAGAGAGAGAGAGAGAGAGAGAGAGAGTCACCATCATATGCTGCCCTCCTGAGAACTCGATTTAGTAGATGAAAGGCCCGTCAAACAGGAGCAGGCAGGCCGCTTTCATGGCTACAGCCCTGGGATTTGTGGTGAAAAGGGGATGGTGGCAGAAGCAGAGAGATGGGTAGAGAGAGAGAGAGAGAGAGAGAGAGAGAGAGAGAGAGAGAGAGAGAGAGAGAGAGAGAGAGAGAGAGAGAGAGAGAGAGAGAGAAAGAGAAGAGATGGAAGGGATGATAAAAGGGTCTAAGAATATAACTATCAACTCAGAGACAGACGAAGTAATATGGGATGATTTTCAAGTTCACTCGCCTGGCACTGAGTCATGGTCAGCCTTGAGTTATTTATTATTCCACAAGACGGGCATCCATACCAAGATTCACCCTTCAGTACCCTTCTCATGGACAAAACTTTATTAGTGTTCACTCATTCATCGGCTTACTCATATCTGCATTATCATTATTGTTAATAATAATAATAATAATAATAATAATAATAATAATAATAATAATAATAATAATAATAATAATAATAATAATAATTATTATTATTATTATATATTATTATTATTATTATTATATATTATTATTTATTATTATTTTATTATTATATTATAATAATTTTGAGCGTTAAGACTTAGGGTCTATTTTTAGTGCCAGGAAAATGAGGAAATCAGATATGATGCAGTGACAACGAAGCAAGTAGACCCTGGTTCACAGACCCTGGCTCACAGACCATGGCTCACAGACACTGGCTCATAGACACTGCCTCACAGACCCTGGCTCACAGACCATGGCTCACAGACACTGGCTCACAGACCATGGACTCACAGACACTGGCTCCCAGACACTGGCTCATAGACACTGCCTCACAGACCCTGGCTCACAGACACCTGGCTCACAGACACTGACTCACAGATCATGGCTCACAGACACTGGCTCACATACACTGGATCACAGACACTGGCTCACAGACACTGGCTCACATACACTGGCTCACAGACACTGGCTCACAGACACTGGATCACAGACCTTGGCTCCCAGACACTGGCTCACAGACCCTGGCTCACAGACACTGACTCACAGACCCTGGCTTACAGACACTGGCTCACAGACCCTGGCTCACAGACACTGGCTCACAGACGCTCGTGCTTACAGACACTGGCTCACAACACTGCTCACAGACCCTGGCTCACAGACACTTGGCTCACAGACACTGGCTCACAGACCTTACGAGACTGCTACAGACCTTGGCTCACAGACCTGGCTCACAGACACTGGCTCACAGACACTGGCTCACAGACCTTGGCTCACAGACACTGGCTCACAGACCTTGGCTCACAGACACTGGCTCACAGACACTGGCTCACAGACCTTGGCTCACAGACACTGGCTCCCAGACACTGGCTCACAGACACTGGCTCACAGACCTTGGCTCACAGACACTGGCTCCCAGACACTGGCTCACAGACACTGGCTCACAGACCTTGGCTCACAGACACTGGCTCCCAGACACTGGCTCACAGACACTGCCTCACAGACCTTGGCTCACAGACACTGGCTTACAGACACTGGCTCACAAACACTTGCTCACAGACCCTGGCTCACAGACACTGGCTCACAGACACTGGCTCACAGACCTTGGCTCACAGACACTGGCTTACAGACCTTGGCTCACAGACCCTGGCTCACAGACACTGGCTCACAGACACTGGCTCACAGACCTCGGCTCACAGACAGACATATTCACAATACCTAGAATATAAATAATATTTTAACTGAGAAATATTACAGTCTTCGGATCGTAAAAATGTTTCAGTAAAGTTATACAATACCGATAAATTAGTGAATATATGAAAAAAAATAAAGTAACCGAATTATTGTACGTGTATCTTTTTTTAGTGTTTCTTAAAGGCTGTACATGTACGGTACACAATGATAAAGAATTAGATACATGCGCAACATCCAGGAATCTTTATTGTAAACGTTTCGCTGTACTGATAAAGCCACTGAATGGCGAAACGTCTACAATAAGGGTATTCAGATATTGTAGATGTGTCTAATTATTCTTTTTAAAGGCTGCGAGGCAGTGCCCCCAGTTCACGCTTGACACATCTCCTAGTGCCAGTTTGAGTGACCAGGTAACATACCTGGGATGTCACGACATTTCCCTCATTAGAAGCTGGAATTTCACACTTCCCATAAATTTAATAACTTAAGGAAGAAGGAAGATCAAAGCTGGTCCAGTCCGGTGACATAGTCTGCTTAACCTCAAGTGAGGTGGGTTTTAGAAGATAATATCAACTACAAGTTTATTAATGACTGTGGTATGTGTGAGTGTGTGTCTGTGTGTGTGTGTGTGTGTGTGTGTGTGTGTGTGTGTGTGTGTGTGTGTGTGTGTGGTGTGTGTGTGTGTGTGTGTGTGTGTGTGTATGTGTGCGTGTGTGTGTGTGTGTACGAGGAGGTCCTTGATAATAGTGAAGGGCTCTTGATTCCATGAACTAGAAATATATTCTCCTTCGCATCAAACAAGACTGCTGCCTCTCCCTCAACACATAATCACATTTTTGACCTATATCTGCTTGTTTTTTCACATACTACTACTACAACCACCACCACTAATAATAATAATAATAATAATAATAATAATAATATAATAATAATAATAATGGTAATAATAATAATAATAATAATAATAATAATAATATAATAATAATAATAATAATAATAATAATAATAATAATAATAACAACAACAACAACAACAACAACAACAACAACAATATCAATAATAGTAATAATAATAACAAAAACAATAATAATAATAAAATAATAGAAATTCTCTTCCCTTCTTGGTTCACCTGCCGGTCGTCGACCCTAAAAAAAAGAAAATTGTCTTAGTATTAATCAACGTCTCCAGGATCAATATTTTATTCCCTCTTATTTAGGTTCTTCTTATCTACCATTTTGTAATTCTCATTATATACACTCGTATTAGAAATATGTCAGAGGTTGATTATTTAACTAGGGTTTCAAGCCTGCCGACTACACTGTTCACAACAGTCAAGAAAATATTAATTTCTTTAAAATGGGAATTAAACTCTCAGCATATATAGACACCGAGAGACAGACAGTATGTCTCAGTATGTCACTATGTCTGAGTATGTCTGAGTATGTCTGAGTATGTTTCAGTATGTTTCAGTATATCTTAGTATGTCTGAGAACGTTTCAGTACGTCTCAGTATGTCTCAGTATGTTTCAGTATGTCTCAGTATGTTTCAGTATGTCTCAGTATGTCTCAGTATGTCTGAGTATGTTTCAGTATGTCTCAGTATGTCTCAGTATGTCTCAGTATGTTTCAGTATGTCTCACTATGTTTCAGTGTTTCAGTATGTTTCAGTACGTCTCAGTATGTCTCAGTATGTTTCAGTATGTCTCACTATGTTTCAGTAGTTCAGTATGTTTCAGTATGTTTCAGCATGTCTCAGTATGTCTCAGTATGTCTCAGTATGTCTCAGTATGTCTCAGTATGTCTCAGTATGTTTCAGTATTTCAGTATGTCTCAGTATGTCTCAGTATGTCTCAGTATGTTTCAGTATGTCTCAGTATGTTTCAGTATTTCAGTATGTTTCAGTATGTCTCAGTATGTCTCAGTATGCTTCAGTATGTCTCAGTATGTCTCAGTATGTCTCAGTATGTCTCAGTATCTTTCAGTACGTCTCATTATGTCTCAGCATGTTTCAGTATTTCAGTATGTCTCAGTATGTCTCAGTATGTTTCAGTACGTCTCAGTATGTCTCAGTACGTTTCAGTACTTCAGTATATCTCAGTATGTCTCAGTATGTCTCAGTATGTCTCAGTATGTCTCAGTATGTTTCAGTATGTCTCAGTATGTTTCAGTATTTCAGTATGTTCAGTATGTTCATTTGTCCAGTAGTTTCAGTAGTTCGAGGTTCATATGTCCAGAAGTCTCAGATGCTATATCCTCAGTATATCTCATTTTTCCTAGCCTCAGTATATCTCGTTATCTCGTATGTCTCAGTATGTCTCAGTATTCTCAGAATGTTAGTAGGGCTCAGTATGCCCCGTATATCTCAGTTGTCTCAGTATGCTCAGTATGTCTCAGTTATCCAGAATTCTCAGTATGTCTCAGTATTTCAGATATTCAGTAGTCCTATGTTCAGTATGTTCGTAAATTCAGTTGTCCAATGTCTCGTTTTTATATTTCAGAATGTCCAGTAGTCTGTATTCCAGTATGTCTCAGTGTCTCGTATGTTCGTATGTCTCGTATGTCTCAGTATATCTCAGAATGTCCAGTAGTTCAGTATGTCTCAGTATTCTCGTATTTTCCAGTATGTTAGTATGTTCATATGCTCTTTATGTCTCGTTGTCTCAGTATGTCTCGTATGTTCAGTATGTTCAGTATTTTTCTGTAAAAATTCATATGTCTCAGTATGTTCAGTATGCCCTTCATATGTTCTATGTTCAGTATGTTCAGTATGCCTTGGTGAAAATTTAACAAAGAAATAACGGATAAAAATTTTTTTTAATTATTTAAGAGGAATTTTTTTATCCAAACAGGATGAATTATTTTTTAAAATGGCAATTTTTCTTTGTAAAAAAACTATTAAATGTAAAAAAAAAAAAATATCGTATGAAGGAAAGATGAGTATGTTAAAAGGGAGAAAGGATGGGATGATGATGATGATGATGATAAGCAACCCCAATCCTCCCCCCCCTTTTCCCTGTCTTTTCCTCAGGTTTTGGTATCCCTTTGGGGAAAGATGGCTTTTGTTATCTCCCTGGTTGGTTTCTTGAGAGCTATGTTTGGGGGTGATGCTTCTTTGACTCTTTCGTCCATCCTCCCACATATTTGTTTCCCCATCAGCGTTGTGTACCATACCTTCTTTTCCTTTTCCAAACTGGGTTTTTGGGGGCCTGTGAGGGGGGAACCTGGGGGGCATACTGTGTTTCTATAGTCGGGGTTGGGTGGAGGCTGTGGGTATGGATTTGTGTGTTGTTTTGGGGATGGTGTGATAGGTTGTAGGGTTTCTGGAGTATTGTGTGGGTCTTGCCCTTGCTGCTGCCCTGCTCTGATGACCTTGGGGTTCCCCTCCTTGTCTCTTTTCCTATCCTTTTCGTTTTTTTTGCCCTTTCCCCCCTCAGCTGCGTCGTTTGTTTTTTGTTCTGTTCTGTTAGGAACCCCCTTTGTACTCTTCGGTATTCAATCGTGGTTTTTTTCTTGGAGGATCCTGTTTCCGCACTGTTTCCCCTCCCGGAATCAGTTTATTGGTCCCGGTTTCTCCCTTTCGGTACCCCCCCATTCTCTGAAAATTTACAATCTGTTTTTCTTACCTATTTTCCCTGATGATTTTTTTTTCAAACTCTTTTTTCTTCCTGCTTCCCTTTTAGGTTGTCCTTTCCCCTCTTCCCGAAGCCCCGGATAAACACTGATTTTGCCCCTTTTTTCCCCCCATTGCCTCCCCCCGTGACTCTGGATCCCGCTGTTTTGTGGTCAGTTTCTCCCCCTTTATTTTTCCATGGCTCGATAGCCCCTTTTTGTGCTCGCCATTCGACCTATCACCCTTCCCTTGCAACCCCTATTTCCCTTTTATCCCTTTGGGCCCCCCCCCTTGGGGTTGAGGACCCTTTCATAATTCATAATTTCCCTTCCCCTTTCCCGTTCAGCCTCGCAGCTTCATATGCTGTGTCTTTTTTCCCGGTCACTGGCCTGTAACTCGCTTCGCCTATTTTTCCAACTTCTAGGACCTTATCTTGGAATGCAGTTTTTACTTGTGCCTCCCCCTTCTTTGTCTCCTTCTCCAACCTCCTTTCCCCTTTCACAGGATCTCTTTCCCATTTTTTTTGAAAACTCTCCCAATTTTCTCTCCCTTCTTTTTTCCCCATCCCCTTTCCCCCCGCTTTTCCCCATCCCTCCTCCCTTCCCAACCATTCTCATCTGATCCTTGGTTCCCGCGAGTCCCACCATTTTTTTTTTTTTTTTTTTTTTTTTTTTTTTTTTTTGTGAGAAAAAGAGAGAAGGGAAAGGTAGAGGGGAGAGAGAGTGGGGAAGAGTAGGGGAGGGAGATTAGAAGGGAAAATGGGGGGCGAGAGAGAGCAAGAGAGAGAGGAGCAAGAGAGAGAGAGAGCAAAGAGAGAGGAGGAAAAGGGGGAGAGAGGCAAGAGAGAGAGAAGGCAAGAGAGAGAGAGAGCAAAAAGAGAGGAGAAAAGGGGAGAGGGGAAAAGAGAGGGGGGGGGGGGAGGGAGGGAGAAAAGAGAGAGAGAGCAAAGAAGAGAGAGCAAAGAGAGAGAGGGAGAGAGAGAGCAAGAAGAGAGGAAACAAGAGGAAAAGGGGAGAGCAAGAGAGAGAGGAGCAGAGAAAAGAGAGGGAGAGAGAGAGAGAGAGAGAGCAAGAGAGGGGGAAGAGAGAGGGAGCAAGAGAGAGAGGAGGGAAAAGAGAGGGGAGCAAGAGAGAGAGGAGCAAGAGAGAGAGAGAGCAAAATTTGGAAAAGAAGAGGAGAGAGAGCAAAAAGAGAGAGCAAGAGAGAGAGAGAGCAAGAGAGGACAGAAGAGAGGAAGAGAAAAAGGAGAGGAGCAAGAGGGGAGAGCAAGAGAGAGGGGCAAGAGAGGAGAGAGCAAAAGAAGAGAGGCAAGGAGAGAGAGAGAGCAAGAAGAAGAGGAAGGAGAGGGAGCAAGAGAGAGAGAGAGAGAAGAGGAGACAAGAGAGAGAGAGAGCAAGAGAAAAGAAAAAGCAAGAGAGAGAGAGACAAGGGGAGAGAGGAGCAAGAGAGAGGAGCAAAATAGAGGAAAGCAAGAGAGAGAGAGAGCAAAAGGAGAGAGCAAAAAGAGAGGAGAGAGCAAGAGAGAGACAGAAGAGAGAGAGAGGCAGAGAGAGAGAGGCAAAAAGAGGGGGGAGAGAGAAGAAGAGGCAAAGAGAGGGAGCAAGAGAGGGAGGGGGGGGAAAAAAAGGGGGGGGGGAGGGGGAGAGAGAGCAAAGAGAGAGAGAGCAAGAGGAGAGAGAGAGAGAGAGAGAGAGCAAGAGAGAGGAAGGAGGAGAAGAGAGAGGAAGAGAGAGAGAGAAGGGGAAGAGAGGGGGAGGAAGGGGGGAGGGGAGAAGGGGGGAGAGAAGGGAAAGGAAGAGGGAGAGGAAAGGGGAGGGAGGGAGGGGGGAGGGAGGGGGGGAGGGAGGGAAAGGGGAAGGAAAGGGGGGGGGAGGGGGAAAAGGGGGGGGGAAGGGGAGGGGGGGGAGGGGGTAGGGGGGGGAGGGGAGGAAAGGGGAGAGAGGGGGGAAAGGGAGAGGGGAGAGAAGGGGGGGGAAGATGTTAGGGGGGAGAGATGTTAGGGGGGGGGGAGGTGTTTAGAGGTAAAAGTGTTAGGGGGGGAAAGATGGGAGGGGGAAGAGAGAAGAGAGATAGGTAAGGGGTGTAGGTAGGAGGAGATATGGTTTAAAAGGTAGAGAGGTGGGGAGAAGGTCTACTTAGTGAGAAAGAGGGGGGGAGAGGGAAAGGTGGTGGTGTGTTGTGTGTGTGTGTGGTGTGTGTGATGGGGTTTGGTACTCCCCTATTTGAGGTTGGGGGGGTGGGAGCCCGAGTTGGTGGTGTGTGTGGTGTGTGTGTGTGTGTTGTGTGTGTGTGTGAGGATGTGTTGTGTGTGTGTGTGTGTGTGTGGTGTGTGGTTTTTGGTGGTGTGTGTGTGTGTGTGTGTGGGTTTTTTGCCTTTTCAATCCGAAGCGCAGTAGCAAGTTGGGGGGTGAAGGGAAAAGGTTTAAAGACCCCTCCCCCCTCCAACCCCTCCACCCCCTCCCCCTAAACCCCCTCCACCCCTCCCCCCCAAAACCCCGTCCAACCCCCCCCCCCTCACCCCCTCCCCTCCAAACCCCCCCCCCCCCCCCCCAACCCGTCCAACCCCCTCCCCCCCAACCCCCCCCCCCAAACCCCCCTCCCCCCCCCCCAACCCCCTCCCCCCCCCTCCCCCCCCCCGAGAGACCCCCCCATCCATTTAAAATTATGCTATGTCGTTTTTAATAAACATCAAAAATCCCATTTTTTTTTAAAATATTTTTTTGTTAGCTGGAGAAGTAATTTGATTCAATCGGTTCATATTTTTCGCGAAAAAATTAGCAGAGAATTTTAAAAAATTTTTATATGAAGTGTTAAATCAATAAATAATTAAATTGATAATAATAAAAACAATAAAAAATAATAATAATAATTAAATAATAATAAAAAATAATAATAAAAAAATTTAATAATAATAAAATTGTAATAATAACAATAATAATTAAAAATACAATAATAAAAAAAAATAAAAATTTATAATAAAAATAATAAAATAAAATAATAATAAAAAAATAAAATAAAAAATGAAATAATTTTGAAAAAAAAATAAAACAATAATAAAAACAATAAAAAATTTTTCCCAAACCCCTCTCCAAACAAAAAAGGCGACCCCCAAAAAAAAATATTCAAAACAAATAATAAAAAAAGTGAACAATATATTAAATGTAAACGTGAATATCCTTACGAAAATGAGACTTCTTTCCGCAAAGTAATGACCGCAAAAAAAAAAAACGGGTATTTTAAGGGGAGACCTTATTGGGGTTAAAGGAACGCGGATAATTTCATTTTCCCCTTTAGAAATGGTCTTGTGAAGCTGATACATTTTCCCATTTATGCTTTAATAAAGGGGTAATTAACTACCGGCTATAAAACCCCAAATTGGTTTTCAGACCTTTATTGAAAAACTAGGGGGGGAGGGGAAAGGAGGGAAGGGGGGGAAGGGAGGGGGGTGGGGAAAGTTACTTTTGCCCCTCCCCTTTTCTCCTTTCCCTTCCTTCCTTTGCTCTTGGGGTTTCGAATTTGTTTGAGGGTGAGGTAGGTATGGATCCCTGGAGTGGATGAGGGAAATGGATGGATATACAAATATTATAACGGTTTTTTTATGTGTTGAGAGATAGAGAGGGAGATAGATAGAAGATAAAAGATAAATTTTGTAGATAGATATATAGATGCTTTAAAAGATAGATAATAAGAGAGGATAGATAGAGGAGGAGTAGAGAGAGGAGAATGGGAAAAATTTTTTCCCTAGTACCCTCCTCGCCTTGAATAATAACTCATAAGAAAAATAACGTCCGCATTGGACTGTGTTTATTTTCCTTGGACATTTAGCGGTCCCGGACACTGTGCAGGTTCCTGGGCATGTGTAGGATCCCTGGAGACTGTAGCACCTAAATTCTTCTCAATATGTGAGGTTGGCAGCACTGAACAGGCTGTCACAACCACTGGAGTGAGGCGAGGCAGGCTGTGACAACCACAGGAATTAGGCGAGGCAGGCTGTCACAATCACTGGAGTGAGGCGAGGCAGGCTGTCACAGTCACTGGAGTGAGGCGAGGCAGGCTGTCACAACCACAGGTGGAGGCCACAATGGTCAACTTTGCTCATAACACTTGCACCATTGCCGCCCCACCAAGTTACAAGTTTGATGATCTACTAGTCATCTGGGGGGAGAGAGAGAATTGCTATCTCTATTCTATTCCAGGGCTTACTTCAGTTTTTCAGATATATTTAAATAGTAGTATTAACAGTAGCAGTAGTAGTCGTAGTGGTAGCAGTAGTGGTAGTAGTAGTAGCAGTAGTAGTAATAATAGTTGTGGTAGTAGTAGTAGTAGTAGTCACAGTGGAGGAAATCTAAGGAACAACAGAACGGAGGAGCACCGCTGGAGAGCTAATGACACACAGGGATGCAAGACAAAATCCCTCGGGGGCAAAACCATATAGTACAGAACCCACCTAGACAGAAGACAGGAAAGGCCTTTTATTCACTGAGAATTAGTGTGCTATCTTTCACTGCTCTGAGAGCTAGCGTGTTGGCCTTTCCTGCTCTGAAAATTAGCCTGCTGACCTTCCCTGCTCTGAGAACTGAAGTATTGACTTTCCCAGATCTTATGTCCAGATATTATCAAGATATCCCTCAGTTTGGGAGTTTCTCCTCTCTCTTTCATACTGACCTTCATCCTGATGTTTTATTTGAAAAGCAGCTTGCTCAGTGTATCATTTGTCAAAATGTTGTTTCGTTAATTATTTGTTGTCGTTCTTCGTAAAGAACACGAAGAACAGGATTAATAAAGACCTACGCGCACGCTAACTTAATAAAACAGAACTGATCTACAAAGACCCGTCTCTAAGTCGCACCAAAAGCCTGTAAATACTGAATCTTGGTCTGCTAAGTTAAAGGTCGGTCGGCTTCACTCGGCAGGATCTGAATAGTATACCGGCGACAATGATAATGAAAAAAACACGAGTTGAAGATCGTGCTTTCAACGGAATAAGATTTCACTCTGTGTAGAGTTTGGTTAATTTACCACTTGGTGAAACTCAAACACAGGGTGAAACTTAACGCCATAAAAAGGCATTCCATAATGTGTGTCTTTTATGCAGTTGGATCAGTAAGTTCGCCCGCACACTTACAACTTTATCCCGAATAGATAGATCTCGCCGTTTAAAATATATGTAAATCTACCCCTTATGCCCCAACAATAATAATACATAAATAAAAGAACTGATATAATTTTAGGAAAGTTATTAGCCAAAACAGTTTTAGGAGTTCAGACTGCTTAGATATTGATAATTTTATTATTATTATAATTATTATTATTATTATTGCTGTTGTCATTGCTGCTGCTGTTGTTGTTGTTGTTGTTATTAAAATTATTATATTATCATTATTATTATTATTATTATTATTATTATTATTATTATTATTATTATTATTATTATTATTATTATGCAAGGCTCTGCTTAGATATTGATATTGACATTTATATTTAATTATTATTATTATTTCATTATTATTATAATAATTATTATTATTCTCGTTATTAATATTATTATTTACATTACTATCATAGACATTCATGTAGGTACTGGTGTTATCAGCAGTATTCCTAATTACTTTTCTCTCTCAAAGAGCCAAAGCCTTTGTAGAATCCATTACTCAGTGAGGCCTTTTTTTTGCATCTCCATGAAGAGAGTATGAAAGTCAGCTGGAGGAAGAAAGTGAGTATGAAAGTGAGTTGGAGTAAGATGAGGAAAATGACAGGGAGGAATGGGCGGTCTGGGTGCTATTGTGCCTCTCCTTTGAGGAATCACAAGAGTTTCTCGGAGAAAACGACTGTAGAAAGAAGAGGAAGATAGGAGGAAAAAGAGAGAGAGAGAGAGAGAGAGAGAGAGAGAGAGATGGGGAAGGATTGAAAGGAAGAACTGACAACATGGAGGAAGATAGGTGAAGAAGGAAGAGGCAGAGGTATGCGAGGCGGTAAAGATAGAGAACTAAAAGATGAGGAAAAGGGAGGAGGAGGAGGAGGAGGAGATGCAGGAAACAAAAGAAAGGAAGGAAGAGGAAGAACCCAGAGGGAAAGACATCTTGTAAATCACGTGAATTTTTTTTCGGAAGGACTAAATTACTGATAAAAAGTTTTGCAGAATTACCAAGTATTAATGAATCTTGAGGTCAAATTTATTTTCATTTTTTTCTGTATGTGACTTGAAGTTCGCCCAAAACTTTAGCGAAAAGACGTCGAAAAAAGGGGATCACTAGCGAGGACCAACACTTGACTGACAATGTTTCTTGATAATATAGAAACCACATGAATATATTTATATATATATATTATATATTATATATATATATTTATATATATAAAAATATATATATAAATTTTTTTTTTTTTTTTCAACAAGTCGGCCGTCTCCCACCGAGGCAGGGTGACCCAAAAAAGAAAGAAAATCCCAAAAGAAAATACTTTCATCATCATTCAACACTTTCACCACACTCGCACATTATCACTGTTTTGCAGGGTGCTCAGAATACAAAAAGTCTAGAAGCATACACATATAAAGATACACAACATATCCCTCTAAACTGCCAATATCCCAAACCCTCCTTTAAAGTGCAGGCATTGTACTTCCCATTTTTCCCGGACCAAGTCCGACTATATGAAAAATAACCCGGTTTCCCCGAATCCCTTCACTAAATATTACCCCGCTCACACTCCAAAGATCGTCAGGTCCCCAAATACCATTCGTCTCCATTCATCCTATCTAACACGCTCACGCAAAGCTTGCGGAAGTCCAAGCCCTTGCCCACAAAACTCTTTACCCCTCTTTTCCAACCCTTTCGAGGACGACCCCTAACCCCGCCTTCCTTCCCTATAGATTTATATGCTTTCCATGTCATTCTACTTTGATCCATTCTCTCTAAATGACCCAAAACCCCCTCAACACCCCTCTTCTGCCCTCTGACTAATACTTTTATTAACTCCACACCTTCTCCTAATTTTCCCCACTCCGAATTTTCTGCATAATATTTACACCACCATTGCCCTTAAAAAAGGAAATCTCCACTGCCTCCAACCGTTCTCCTCGCTGCTGCATTTACCAACCAAGCTTCACACCCATATAAGAGTGTTGGTACTACTATACTTTCAACCATTCCCTTCTTTGCTTCATAGATAACGTTTTTGACTCCACATATACCTCCCAATGCACCACTCACCTTTTTTCCCATCAATTCTATGATTAACCTCATCCTTCATAAATCCATCCGCCGACACGTCAACTCCCAAGTATCTGAAAACATTCACTTCTTCCATACTCCTCCTCCCCCAAATTTTATATCCAATTTTTTTTTATCTAAATCATTTGACACCCTCATCACCTTACTCTTTTCTATGTTCACTTTCAACTTTCTACCTTTACACTCATTCCCAAACTCATCCACTAACCTTTGCAATTTTTCTACTTTTACCGGGAAGTAGTCTCCCTCTCTTCTACACACCCTAACTTGAGCCTCACTTTCCTCATAAAAACTCTTTACAGCATTTAATAACTTACCAAACCCATTCCATATACTTGCAACATCTGCCACATTGCTCCTCTATCCACTCTATCATATGCCTTTTCTAAATCCATAAATGCAATAAAAATTCCCCTACCTTTATCTAAATACTGTTCACATATATGCTTCAATGTAAACATTGATCTACACATCCCCTAACCCCTCTGAACTCCCTTTTTCCCCAAACCTACTTCGTCTTACCTCTAATTTTTTCAATTATAACCCTACCCTACACTTTTTCCCCGTATACTCAGTAACTTCCTCTATAATTTTTACAGTCTCTTTTTCCCCCTTTTCCCTTTTTAAAAAAAGGGGCTATACTGCTCTCCGCCAATCCCCAGGTACCCTTCCCCCCTTTCATTATTTATTAAAAAAAAGTACCAACACTCCAAACTATATCCCCCCTGCTTTTAACTTCTGTCATGATCCCCTCAGTTCCCGCGCTTTACCCCCCTTTCATTTTACGAATGCCTCACTACCCCCCCCCCATTACTTTGCTTTTTCATCCTAAAGATGGTATACCTCCCTGACCATGCATGAAATTACTGCCTCTGTTTCTTCCTTAACATTTAAAAGTTCCTCAAAATATTCTCGCCATCTACCCAATACCTCCATCTCCCATCTACTAACTCCCCTACTCTGTTTTTAACTGACAAATCCATATTTTCCCTAGGCTTTCTTAACTTGTTTAACTCACTCTCAAAATTTTTTCTTATTTTCATTAAAATTTCTTGACAGTGCCTCTCCCACTCTATCATCTGCTCTCCTTTTGCACTCTCTCACCACTCTCTTTACCTTTCTTTTACTCTCCATATACTCTGCTCTTCTTATAACACTTCTGCTTTGTAAAAACCTTTCATAAGCTACCTTTTTCTCTTTTATCACACCCTTTACTTCATCATTCCACCAATCACTCCTCTTTCCTCCTGCTCCCACCCTCCTATAACCACAAACTTCTGCCCCACATTCTAATACTACATTTTTAAAAACTATTCCAACCCTCTTCAACCCCCCCACTACTCATCTTTGCACTAGCCACCTTTCTGCCAATAGTCGCTTATATCTCACCCGAACTTCCTCCTCCCTTAGTTTATACACTTTCACCTCCCTCTTACTTGTTGTTGCCACCTTCCTCTTTTCCCATCTACCTCTTACTCTAACTGTAGCTTACAACTAAATAATGATCCGATATATCAGTTGCCCCTCTATAAACATGTACATCCTGGAGCCTACCATCAACCTTTATCCACCAATACATAATCTAATAAACTACTTTCATTACGTGCTACATCATACCTTGTATATTTATTCATCCTCTTTTTCATAAAATATGTATTACTTATTACCAAATTTCTTTCTACACATAGCTCAATTAAAGGCTCCCATTTACATTTACCCTGGCACCCCAAATTTACCTACTACTCCCTCCATAACATTTTTACCCACTTTAGCATTGAAATCCCAACCACCATTACTCTCACACTTGATTCAAAACTCCCCACGCATTCACTCAACATTTCCAAAATCTCTCTCTCTCCTCCTCACTTCTCTCTTCTCCAGGTGCATACACGCTTATTATAACCCACTTTTCACATCCAATCTTTATTTTACTCCACATAATCCTTGAATTAATACATTTATAGTCCCTCTTTCCTGCCATAGCTTATCCTTCAACATTATTGCTACTCCTTCTTTAGCTCTAACTCTATTTGAAACCCCTGACCTAATCCATTTATTCCTCTCCACTGAAACTCTCCCACCCCCTTCAGCTTTGTTTCACTTAAAGCCAGGACATCCAGTTTCTTCTCATTCATAACATCCACAATCATCTCTTTCTTATCATCTGCACAACATCCACGCACATTCAGACTTCCCACTTTGACAATTTTCTTCTTCTTATTCTTTTTAGTAATCTTTACAGGAAAAGGGGTTACTAGCCCATTGTTCCCGGCATTTTAGTTGACTTTTACAATACGCATGGCTTACGGAGGAAAGATTCTTATTCCACTTCCCCATGGATATAAAAGAAAATTAATAAGACCAAGAACTATTAAGATAAAATCAAAGAAAACTCAGATGAGTTGTGTATTAATAAATGTGTACATGTATGTGTAGTGTGACCTAAGTGTAAGTAGAAGTATATATATATATATATATATATATATATATAATATATATATATATATATATATATATATATATATATATAGTATATATATATATATGTTATATATATATATATATATATATATAATATATATATATATATATATATATATATATATATATATATATATAATATATATATATATAATATATATATAATACGTGTGACAATTAGACAAATGTAAAAATAACCGAAGGACTTTCAAACTTCGACTTTCTTTAAAAAACATATGATCTCTTCTTTGTTTAATAGATTTTGAGCTGAAGTCTTGAGAATGTATTAGTTGAGTTAGTTTAATCCAAGGAAGGGGAGGGAGCCTCCAAATTCCCGGACCAAGAGCAGCTCACTAGAATTTTCTTTCTGGTGGAGATGTAAGGCAACACAGTTCTTATACCAGCGTTCAGGCATCCATCTTTGACTTAGTCTGCATAAGCTGCACTAAGAGTGGATCTTCAGTCACTGGGGTAAATTGAATTTGAAAATGTAATAGCGGTGGTAAGAGGAGATCAAGAAGGAGGGTGATAAAAAAAATGACATTTTCGTGAAAATATAAAACTTTATTAGACAGCGTTTCGCTCACTTTGCACAAAACGCTGTTTAATAAGCTATTTCCTTGAAATAATTACTTTTGTAAACATAATTATCAATGTCGTGATTTCCAAACAGACTCTAGAAAAGTTAAAACTGTGATAAATTTAACTCTCTTCATTTATATATATATATATATATATATATATATATATATATTTTATATTATATATTATAATATATATTATATATATATATATATATATATATATATTATATATATATATACATATATATGTCGTGCCGAATAGGCAGAACTTGCGATCTTGGCTTATATAGCAACGCTCATCTTGCTATATAGACAAGTGAAAATTTGTGTATGCAACAATTTCGCCAAAATCATTCTGATACCTAACGAAAAAAAATATATTTCACTGTGTTTGTTTAGTATTAAATATTGTAAACAACCTAAAATATATTTAGTTGGGTTAGGGTAAAATAAATTGTTGTGTTATATAAGGTTAGGTAAGTTTTCTAAGATTCTTTTGGTGCATAAATTAAAAATTTTTACATTAACATTAATGAAAAAATATATCTTTAAACGTATAAGAGAAAATTTTAGAAGGATTTAATTTTAAATGAGTTCTTGCTAATTGACCAGTTTTACATATTAGGCACGACATATATATCTATCTATATATATATATTATATATATATATATATATATATATATATATATATATATATATATATATATTATATATATATATATATATATAAATATAAATGATATATATATATATATATATATATATATATATATATATATAATATATTATATATATATATATATATATATATATATATATATATATATATATATATATATATATATGTATATCAGTGAAACCACGAAACAAGTGGTTCTGAATCATTTACCAAATTGAGGCAGGCTAAGATTTGACCCTACTACACGTTGTCCATCCTCAAGAAGTCACACAACGTACATGTCACCTTACCATCTGAGCCATCGATCCTACAAACAACATGAGCCTAGCGAACTAGGCTTGTTTCATGTTGCGAGGACACTCGTGGCAGTGGATGCTCAAGGATTAATTTCAGCCTCTTCCCGTTTGAATACCCGCCTCCACAAGCAGTCTATACAGCAATGAAACCACGAAACAACTTGGTTCGTGGTTTCATTGTATACAGTATTGTATTGTATACAATGAAGCTAATATATTGTATACAATATACTAGCTTCGTCTTCTGTTTAGGTTCGTGACACCAAATCCCTGAGATGCATGAAGTATTGACTTTTAGGAATGAGTTATGCGTAATTATGTAATTTCATGTAACCTGAAGAACCTAAGCGCATGCTAATGTATCCAATTACATTATGGTGTTTTCAGACGTATTTTAGTGTACTCAAATATATCCTGGTGGATCCAATGGTATTTTTGCTGTATTTTCACACAAATTCCATCGCATAATTTTTTTTTGCGTATCCAAGCCTATTCCGGTATAAGTATGTGTAATATGATGCATCCAGAAGTATTCTGGTATATCATTGCCTAGGCTGGTGTATCGAAACCTCTTCTTGTCTTTTGATTTGTATTCCAAACGTTTACTGGCATGTCGAAATGTTTTCTGGAGTATCCGACGGGTTTACGGCGTATTCGACCTCATCTCATTTACCTAAACGTATTCAAGTGTATCTAATGAATGTGTATTTAAAGGAATCTGCGTAAATGAATCTATTTGCATGTCTGTATTTCTAAGAGTATTTTGGTTATTCAAAGCGCATTATTGTATAGGCCTATTTATACGTATTTCTCTATATGCATCTGTATTTCTGCAAACAGACGTATTTCTGCATATCAAGACGTATTCGAGCAGCTAGATGTATTTCTTGACACATTTTAAGGCATGGACATGTATTTCAGTGTATCCAGGCGTAATTTTGTGTATCTACATAAATTTCTGTGCATACAGATGATTTATATGTATCCATGCGTACATACGTGCTTGTGGACGTATTTCTAAACATCTCGATGGATTTCTGTATATCTAAACGTGTTTGAATCCATCTACATGCATTGCTGAACCTTTTGATGCGCATTTCTTCAAGGTAGTAATATGGTATAGATTGTTCCACATAAATTGTTCAGTATAACTTGTTCCATGTAAATTGCTCCATGTAAATTGTTCCATGTAAAATTTTCCATATAAATTGTTCAAGTATATTATTCCATGTAAATTATTCCATGTAAACTGTTTCATGTGACTTGTTCCTTATAAATTGTTCCATATGGGGGCCACGTACTCGTGGTAGATAGAAAATCGGTGAGGAGGTCAATATTTCTTTTGAAAATTCGTGGAGGAGAGACAGAGAAAAGTCCTTCTCTGTGACGAACAAAATATTAATATGCCATTTTCTGATAATACAATAATTCATCTAACATTTTTTCATAATTAATCTTAATATCAGTAATTCTTAATGTAACAAATGAAGAACAACACTGCGTGTTTTTTTTTAATGTAGCTTATAAGAGAACGTTCTTGTTGTTATATTCATAATGTAACTTATAATAGATGACGCTCGGTGTTACATTTTTAATGTAATTATATTATAGAACACGGCCACTATATATTTTTCCGACCCAAAATCTGCTAGGTTTTCATTTTGTTATATACCTTTGAGTATTAGGGGGTAGATTCATATATTATTGGGAAAATAATTGGCCAGCCAACATTTTCAGACAGGGCAGGAGACAATATGGTTTTTATTTCTGACACGAAAGCCCCTTAAGCTTACCCTTATTTCTGGCACTGAATGAATTGTTAGTGGAGAATGTGAGAGAGAGAGAGAGGGAGAGAGAGAGAGAGAGAGAGAGAGACAGACAGAGACAGAGACAGAGACAGAGACAGAGACAGAGACAGA
>NC_069425.1:35375104-35400104 GCF_026875155.1 Cherax quadricarinatus | reverse complement strand
GTTCTAGTATCTAAAGAATTTATGTTCAGTCTTGCATGTAACACAGTTCTGTCCTCACAACTTCCTTCAGTGCAGGCAGATACCTGATCCAGACAACATATACTGATCACTTACTGCTTGCATAGATTCAACAAGACATTAAAAAATTAGGACAGCCTCTAAGAATGCACTCTCAAGAATAAATAGGTGAAATACATCAAATATTCCTTGCATGAGAAATGCTTATGTGTTAGGTACCTATTTAATTTGCATAAAACATTAATAACCGGAGTGAGAGATACGAGAGGAAAATGGAGAATAAACTCAATGAAATGAAGGATGTTGTAAAAGCATCTTCTACACAGTTATGTTTTGTTTTTTAAAAAGGCATTTAAACCTAGCTAGGGTGGGCCACCGGCTGCTTATCAACTACAAAACTCCACCACCATCAACACTGTCAATAATGTAAAGAATTGCAGGATAAAGTCGGAAATCTTCACAGGAAGTAGCAATTTAAATTTCTACAAAAGGAACCTTAACAGCCCGGCTGGGATGCCTATCTGGTGACCCAATGGAGTGTAGACACCAATAGCCTGCCCAATCACGCGATCACCAGGAAAATATGGCCGCAATCGGGAGAAGGGAAAACCGCTCAAACCGGTCACTGCTTCGTCAAGGTATACACACCTCAGCTCCTCAGTGAAGAGCTGAGGAGCCTGGGAATATGCACTAACTCTTTGTGCAAAATAAATTCCTAATGTTGAAATGTCAGTTTGTAAGCGCAGTTAATGCTACACTAATAGACAAAGATTATTAGCTTCAGTTTTTTTGCACCATTCCTGGAATTGGATTTTTAATAACCTTTTTTTTAGGGTGGGGGGGGGTAGTAGGGGAGTTAGTAATACAGTATGCAACGCTAACGAATCAATCTAGGCACATCTATTAAAAAAATTGTATATAATAATGCATTACTGCTGTTTTTAACCACTCACAAACTTCAAACATCCAGGTAAACATACAAAAGTATTTATATATTGAAAAGTGCATAATTTAAATATTAGGGAAAACATTAATTTAGCAATAATGAACAAAGTGAATTATATATATATTATATATATATATATATATATATATATATAATATATTATATATATATATATTTATATATATATATATATATATATATTAATGAAACCACGAAACAAGTGAATTTTGAATCATTTACCAAACTGCGGCAGGAGAGGGTTCGGACCCTACGAAACATTGTCCCACCCCCAAGAGGCAACACAATGTACATGTCACTTTATCCACTCAACCATCGATCCTACAAAGATCACCCACCCAGCAGAGTAGGTGTTGTTCGTGATCCGAGGAGACTCGTGGCAATGGTATGCTCAAGAATTAATTTCAGACTTCTTCTGTTTGAATACCTGCCTCTACAAGCAGTCTGTATGGCAATGAAACCTTCCGCAGTTTTGCAAAATATTCAAAACCATTTGTTTCGTCGTTTCATTGCTATACAGACTGCTTGTAGAGGCGGGTATTTAAACAGGAGATTGAAATTAATACTTGAGCATACCACTGCCACGAGTATCGTCGGATCACGAAAAATACCTACCTCTGCTGGGTGCGTGATCTATGTAGAATCGATGGCTAAGTAGATAAGGTGACATACATATTGTGTTGTCTTTTGAGGAGGGATAATAAGTCGTGGGGTCGAACACTGGTCTGCCCGTTTGGTAAATGATGTATATAAATATATTATATATATATAATATATATTTTATATATATATATATATAATATAAAATATATATATATATATATAAAAACATATATATATATATTATATATATATATATATATATAAAATATATATATATATTATATATATATATATATACCCCCAAATATATATTAAAATATTATATATATATATTATATATATATATATATATATAATTATATATATATATATATATATATATATATATAATATATTATATATATATTCAACACGTCGAGCGTCTCCCACCGAGGCAGGGTAATATAAAAAAAGAAACACTTTCACCATTATTCACACATAAGCACTGTCTTTGCAGAAGCTCTCACATACGACGGTTTAGATGTCCCTCCAAACTGCCAATATCCCAAACCCCTCCTTTAAAGTGTAGGCATTGTTCCTCCCACCTCCAGGACTCAAGTCCGGCTAACCTTACTTGAGTCCTGGAGTTGAATCCCTTCACAAAATATTACCCTGCTCACATTCCAACAGCTTTTCAGGTCCCCAAAACCATTCGTCTCCATTGACTCGTATCTAAGACTCTCACACATGCCTGCTGCATGTCCAAACCCTTGCACACAAAACCTCTTTTACATCTTTTCCTTTTTTACATCATTTCAGTCCATACCCAGTGGAGACTCAACACATTCTCTCCTACGACACGGAGTCTACGAGGAGATCTTCAAATACTAAACAAATATGAAACGCACGAGCAAGAAATCTTTCAAGGTGAAAAATGATTCACTAAGTAGAAATAACGTCTTGTAACTCCGAAGTCACGGGTATAACAACACTGTCAAGTACAGTAGATTTTTACAATAGTAGAACAATGGAGCAGAGTTCACACTGAAGCTGTAAGTGAAAAAAATAAAAGTCTTTAAGAACAGGTTGGACAGGTACTTTAAACATACTGTATTCACTTACATGAAGCGCAGTGGCTGGCTCTGGCTAATGGAACACAGTGCGCAGAACCAGTAGTAGTAGTAGTAGTAGTAGTAGTAGTAGTAATAGTAGTAGTTTAATTGTAGTAGTAGTAGCAGTAGTAGTAGTAGTAGTGGTGGTGATGGTGGTAGTGGTGGTGGTGATAGTAGTAGTATGAGCAGCAGCAGCAACAGTAGTAGTACTAGTAATGGTAGTAGTTACAGTAATAGTAGTGGTGATACAGCAGTAGTGCTTTCAGAAGTCTTTCTCTGCTTCTCGCTGTCCTATTAATATTTCTGAATACGATATGATATTTTGTTCATCCACCTTTGTCAAGTTAACAGTAAGGCCGGACAGAGGGAAGGAGGAACGGTGGGAAGGAGAGAGGGAGGGAGGAAGGAAGAGAAGGAGGGAGAGAGAGAGAGAGAGAAAGAAAGAGACCCTTTTGGTATACTTTTCTAAACTCAGCTATCTAGGAGGAAATAAAGGCAGCTAAACTCTAATCTCAACTAATAACTATATTATAAAACGCAAGACTTTCTAACTGCTTAGAATAATAACTACTTAATATTTTTGTTCTGAGTAAATACAAAAAAAAAATCCAAACTAAAAAATAAAAGCAATGTTTAATTGACAGCTTTCCCATTAAGAAACTTAATTTAAAAAAAAAGCAATAGAAAATATCAACTGGAAATTAGAATTCGATAATTAGCTCATGAAAAAATGCAAAAACTGGAAAATGGATATTCGAAAGTTTTGTCACAGCAAAAAGCAATAACAAAAAGAGGAAAGAAGCCTATTCGACAGTTTTCTCACGAGTATAGTGTCGACTGGAAGATTCTCGTCTTTCTAGTGAACATATCGAACGATACTGCCGAGACCAGCGTCAGGTAGGTAGGTAGGCGAGGAGGCAGACAGAAAGACGAACAAAAAGGTAGACAGGCAGAGGACAGAAAGGCAGACAGGCAGGTTGGGCAAACGAGCACTCAGGCAGTTACTACAACATATTGTTGCATTCTTGTGGAACTACAGAACACATAAATGTTGTACAGTCATTGGAAAGTAAGAGATTACTAGGCTTAATCCAGGGAAGAAGAGAGGAGCTCTGACTCTTTCACTCAAGAGCTTTTCACAAGAGTTAACGCACTTCTCTTGAAGGACGAATACTCGTAGGCTCTGCTGGGGATCGATGACCTAACCTTTGTGAAGACGTAACATTTCACACACTCCCACCACTGACATCAGATCTGTATCAACACTGAAGACACTTACAGTGACATTAATACAGTGGTAACACTCGCACTGACATCAACACCCTAAGAACAGATTCATTAAAATACTATTTAAGTAGTGGTGACATGACACTAGCTAATTATAACTGCACAATTATCATCAATAATCTTAATTAACATAAATAAAAGGTAAAAGTTAGTCTAAACAGAGTTAAAAAGTTGAATTAATATATTCGTTTTTTATACTCACAATAACACTATCAGTTTCAGTTAAACGAAATGGTTGCCCTGTATATATATATATATTTATATAATTATATTATATATTATATATTATAATATATATTATATATATATATATATATATATGTCGTGCCGAATATGTAAAACTGGTCAATTAGCAAGAACTCACTTAAAATTAAGTCCTTTCTAAAATTTTTTTCTTATAAGTTTAAAGATATATTGTTTCATTAATGTTGATGTAAAAATTTATAAATTTGCACCAAAAGGAACTTAGAAAACTTACCTAACCTTAATTTTAACAAGTGCAATCTACTTTAGCCTAACCCAACTAAATATATTTTAGATTTGTTTACAATAATTTAATACTAAAAAAAAACCAGTGAATATATTTTTTTCGTTGGTTAGAATGTTTTGGCGAAATTATTGCATACACAAAATTTTCACCTGTCCTATATGGCAAGATGGCTTTGCTATTTAACCAAGTGAAAGTTCTGCCTATTCGGTACGCATATAAATTATATATTATTATATATATATATATATATATATATTATATATATATTTTATATATATATATATATATATATATATATATAAAAATTGTATTATATATATTATATATATATATTATATATATATATTTATATTATATATTTATATATATATATATATATATATATATATATATATATATTTTTATATTATATATATATATATATTTTTAATTATTTATTTATTAATTTATTATAGGGAGGTACCCCCTTAGAACGTTATGGGGGACCCATCCTCAGGAAAAAAATAAACTTGCTTCTGGGAAAACTAAAGTTCTCCTGAAGCTGTTGAGAATTTTCCCCTCCCCCCTTTTAGTAAATATTTTATTTAAAGACAAAATACATTGACAAAAATTCAAAAAATATGATAAAAGTAAAAAAACTGGGTTTAAACTCAGGCTAATCTCGAATCTTCGCCCAGCCCCCCTTGCGGTGGGCCGCGTGCCCAGAATGCGCGGGCTTTTCCCTCTTGGATCGCAACATGAGCTCTAAAAGGGAAGCGGTCGCCTGTGGTCCTTGGTTTTTTGATGGCTTTTCACCCAGCTCTTTGAGGAACTTTGGGAACATTTGCCCCATGCCCCAAAGGGTCTCCGACCTTTGGAATGAAGTTATAGCAAGGGGGGAAGGTCTTCATATTTTGGGAATCTTTGGGGTTCCCCCTGGGCTGGCGCTCCCCCCCCTTCCACTCAGAGTTTGGAAAGTAGGTGCTCCCTGGGGCGCCAGGTGTAGTCCCAGGCAATCTGTTTCCATCCTTCCGGGTAGCATGTGGCTCCACGGGCGTTTTTGTTCCATCAGACCTCTGTATTTGGGGGTTTTCCCTTTGGGGGGAAACGGGTGTGGCGAGGCTTCTCTTTTTTAGTCATTGTCTCCTTTTTTGGATTTTTCCCCTTCTGCTGTGGGCCCACAAACCCATGGGTCCGAATTGATCAGCTGTCGCCCCCCGCAAATTCACCTTGTTCGGTGAGGATGGGGGGGGCTGGGGCGAAGGAGCAACACCAATCCGAATGGCCTGGGGTCGAGACGGGGCCCCAGGGAGGAATTGGGAAAGCAAAAGGAAATCCCTGAGTGTGGTGCCTTCACTGGGAGCGAGCTTTTCTTTCCTGAAGCATTGGAGAGCATTGTGTTGGCGATTTTTTCCATGACGGTTTGTCCAGTGGGACTGTTTGTGCTGTTTGGGAGGAGTGGTTACGGGAGGAGTCTGTAAGGGTGTCCACCAAATTGCTGCTTCAGTAAATGGGGTTTGGCTCCTACCAAGCTCTCAAGCGTTCGGGCACATCTTTTGATAATCCCTGGAAGCAAACCCAAAGACGGGAAAAGCAGGTAAAGCAAATGCTTTTGCTTTACGCACCCTTTACCCCCAGTCGCACTGGGGGGGTTGCCTGATCCCATTGTACCTCTAGTGACAGGTTCAGTGCCTTCTTAAAAGTTGATCTCAGGGGCCCATTTTCTCAAGTGGGGTTTTGTCAAAAGAGGGTGCAACCCCCAAGAAGAAAGTGGTTTGGCTAGTAAGGGACCCCCTTGTGAGGAGTTAAGAGCATCTGGGCATCAATCTTTTATTTTCCTCCACTATGGTCATTAAATTTGCCCCGAGGACGTATCGAGGGCCTGGTGACCAGCGGGCCCCCAAGAGGGGACTGTTGGGCGGAGTTTTAGTTGAGATTTTTCCGGGAGGTTTTTCGAACAGCATTGATTATTTCCGGTTGCGTGATGATTTCACACTTTTGGGGGTTTAGGATGGTCCAAGTCTTCCCCGTGTTTACCGTTTTGGGCCCCCCCGGGGGATCTTTTAGTACCCCCGCCCGAGTCCCTCTCCCGGTCCAGATTTGGCTCATTTGGGAGGTGGAAGTTAGTTCTCTTACGCCAAGAGAAAGAGAAGTGGGCAAGGGGTCACCCCGCTGAACACCCCCTGTGATTGAATTTCATGTTCTCCCCAAAAAAAGAAATTTAGGGTTTGCTGTAGCCGGTGAATTTAAGGGGAAAAAGGACTGGGGGAAAAACCCAAACCCCAAAGCTGGCAAACAGATTCTCCTCACCATATTAAAAGGGATTTCTAAAATCACATTTATATATATTATTTTTTATATTATAATTTTATATATATATATTTTATATATTTTTTAATATTTATATATATATATTATATATTTATATAATACTATATATATTAATATATTTTTATATTTAAAAATATAATAAATTTTTATATATATATATTTTTTATATATATATTTTTATATTTTTATTTTATATCTTTTCAATTATTCGGGTGATGGAGAATTAATTTTTTGGTTTTTGAGAAATAGATGTTCCCCTAAGCTCATCGGGCTTGGGTTAGACAATCTGGCATGTTTTTTGCAAAAGTAAGCAAGTCACAGAGTGATCTTTGTAAAATCTCGATTAATCTCAAAGTCTAATGGAACAGTTTGGGCCTGACATATGAGGGGTCACAGTTGGAGCCCCCGTCCCTTTTTTGTTTATTTTCCGATATGTTGTATACCCTTTAGGGATAGCTTCAGCAGAAAAAAGGTGTGAACAGATCTTAAAGCGGGGGTAGAAAATGCTTCTCTGAAAAATGAAGATTTGTTTACGCAAGTGGAGCAACACTGCAATTCCCCAGACTTTAAAAATGGAAAATTTGGGTGCTCGGCGAATATACATGAAACCGCTTGCAGCCTCCCCAAGAAAGCTGCCAAAGCTGTTTTTGCCGCATTGCTGGGGGCTACGCACGATGGTTTTTGTCTCTTCAGAAAGCATAATGAGGAACCATTCACGGTCGAAACACAAAACATACTGCAGTTGATGCGTTAAAAAAACGCAGTTACAAACAATAAGAAGGAACAGGTGAATAAAATGATAAAAATTTTCGGGCGAAGAGGTTTGGGGATATACACGATGTTAAAAAGCTGAAAATTGGATATACGTGATGTGTTTGGGGACACTGAAAACATGTTTTTGTATTAATCCTGGAAATTGCTAAGGCCCTAAAGCTTTATAAACAATTAATAAATGAGAAACAAAAAACCTGGGCCCAGGCAACGAGGATAATTTATGGTGAAGAACCCCTCGCCAGGAGGAAAAACTCCCCAAATGAGGGGTAGGAGACACAGTGCATAGAATTTTACTGGGGGAGAAGGGTAAAAACTTTTATTTTAAATTTTTTGGGTTCATATGGCATGTTACACCCTCTTTTAATACGAAGTTGCAGCCTTATCCAACCCCATTTTCTTGGACATGCGCCTTGATCAAACTTGAAGTTTCCTGGGTGCTGCAGTAAGAGTTTCTTAAAGATGTGACCCTTGATCAAACGCAAATAATGGAGAAAATGCAATGTTAAAAAGCTCCAAATTTCCCAAAGTGTTATGCACTGGTCAGGCTTAACGTTCTTGGAAACCTGCTTTTTTAAAGCTTTAGATTCTTTAAAGGATTGCAGCCCTTGGATGAAATGGCCTTCTCCCAGGCACAAGTCACAGAGCAACATTTCGTTGTGTAAACTTCTATCTTGACTTGATAGAGCTTTGAACTGAGCGAGACGTTGTCCCAATAACAGCGTGTACCGCATCCCCATTGCTTAGTCTCTCTCTGCACTGCAGCTTTAGATAAAGCTGCAAGTTCCTTTTCAAGAAGTTACTGCCAGAGTCAAACTGCAGGCCTCCACCCCGCATACTCGCATTTGCTGCAGTGAATATGCCGAAGCGCTCAGTGTAATCACCATTAACATGACCCTTGTGGCATACTTCATGTGCACTCATTAAGGGGACGGCTCCCCCACGCTCCATACAATTCGAACTGATGATTACTTTTGCCACTAATAGTCTCATGCAACTCTAGCTAATTCGTAACTCTACCTCTGCCTGAATTGGTTGTCACAGACGGTTTAGGCACTTATTGCCCCAACCTATATAAAAATCATGAGAAATGATGGTGGAGGAATATTTAAGAATGATGAAAAGAAAGAGAGAGGGGGAGAGAGAGAGAGAGAGAGAAGAGGCGGACGAGACGACGGGAGGAGGATGAGGGATGTGAGGATGAGTAGGATCTTGTATGAGACGAAGGATTGATGAGAGGGAGAGAGAGAGGGATGGGGAGGTGGTGTGCCGAGACTGAGGAGCGAGTGATGTGAGATGTGTGGGGAGGAAGACGTGGGGTGAGGAGGGGGGAGAGGAGGCGAGGGGATAGGAGGTGAGGAGGAGAGAGAAGAGAGAGAGAAACTTTTTTTTTAATCACTCAATCTTCTGCTATCGCAGAGTATGCATCACTTGATGTTCTGCAAAAAATCAGTCTTTCTTTTCTCGCTCTCTATATCTCTCAAAACATAGATACTCATACACACCACACACACACACCAACACACAACACACCACTCTCACACATTCACACACACACACTGTTTTACCACATACACAATCACACTAATGCTTGCAATAAGTTGTAATTTTCGAGATGAGGAGATGAGAGAGGAAGAGAAGAGAGAGAGGGAAAAAAAAACTTGCACAGCAACCTGTAGACACATTGGTGGACGTTCAAATGTGGGCTACTTGCTAAAATGGAGAGGTGGACACTCAAAGAAAGCTAGTAGCTCAGGTTAGGGTAGGCTCCTATTACCTTGGTGGTCCCTTGGTCAAGGGAAGACAAAGGTTATCTGCCTGATGACTTTTCCTCCTCTAAATCGACAGCAGGTGGGACACCCTCCTAACCTAGTAGTCAAGAGTAAGGCGGACCTCCTTTGCTGAACACTTTGCTACCAAAATGAAGTTCCTGGATCCAAGCAAGGGACCCTCCTTGGGCTAGCTGCAAGTACTGTGGCAAAACTGTTTGTCAGTGGTTGGACTATAAGGAGGAAGGAGGTGCATTTCCTTCTTTATATCGCGTGACCAAAGAAAGGCTTTGGGCCCAGACAGTTAATATGCCCAAGAGTGCTGGAGAAGATGTGCAGGGACCAGCTAGCAGCAAACTCGCATTCCTTTCGCACTGCTGGTACAGTGTAAATGGCCCTCCCCTTCATTCCGTCTATGGAAAGTCGGGCATATGTTTTTGTCCCTGTTCACAAAAGAAGAGCAGAGCAGAAATCAGCAACCTACAGACAGTGTCTCTCTGTCATCTCTGGTATAAGATCCGTGAGACAATAATCTCAAGACCAAATGACAGAGTTTTTTTTTGACTATCACTAAAACTACCTTTGTGATGTCAATAATTGGCTTCAGGAATTGGTTTTACTCTGCTTGTTGATCTGTTGTTAAACCTTCCCTAAGTGGCACCCGTCACTGGATGAATCCAAAGTAGCTGTGTGGTAGGCACTGGACATTGCTGGCCTTTTTCGACCGGGGGGTTGTGGGCACCAGGGCCTCTTAGCAAAAACTTCAAGCACTGGGAATTGCAGGAAAAGTCTCTACGCTATGTCTCTCAGTGATTACCTTCATGGGTAGATCTCTAAGTGAAGTTCTCAATGGAACAGGAAATCAGCAAGTACATCCTATTGGGGCAAAAGGTTTCACAAGGAAGCGTGCTGGGACCATTGTTATGGAATGTCTACTTCAACGACCTTCTTCATTCTCATCCCAGATTCACATGCATATGCAGGACGACCTGCACACTGACATTTCATTCTCCAAGAGAAGAAAATGCCAGTGCTCTAAGCTACATCAATCACCGCTGAGGAGCTATAGCTGCTTGGGGAAAATAGAGGCAAGTAACATTTGCCCTGAGGAGAATGCGCAAAAATGAGTGATCGTCCTAGGCCACCATGATGGTAGGCTGGTTGCAGTTAGTAAGGATGAATGGGGAGGGTGTTGGCACCTGGAAAGAGAAGAAGTTGAAATCCTTGGGTGGGGTGAAATTTTGACTCCAAACTAACCATGAAAAGAACCATGTTGTAAATCTTGCAAACAAGGCAGCCAGGAAGCTTACAGCACCTGGCTGACCAGCGCCCGTGTTCTCGCATCTACGTGGACAGTTGGGGGTTTGCAAGATTTTGTCGAGGTCACAAGTAACGCTGGCACCTTGAGTATGCTTCCACTTCTTGGTTTGCCTGCAAGACGTCTCATCATCTCGCATGGATCCCATCTGGATTGATCCGTGTCTTTTCAGAAGAGCTTCAACATAGGAGGGATGTGGGTCGGTTTATGTTATGTACAAGGCCAATATTGTCAATCAGTACCATTTGGATCCACTTGAGGACAGCGTTGAAACTAAAGCTTTTATGCCCCACAAAGACGGGCAGAGATAACAGCAAACTTCCACTCTGGCTGTACCCTTCTCCAGTACTCTCACTCCATCTGAGATTCCTATATACCTAGGATGACTCGAGTATGGGAAACATTCGTACAGATAATGATGTCAACGTGGTTAAAGTCAGTTTGATCAGATGAAATGTTTGGCCTTACAGATGGCTCCAACTTCATTTTCCTGTTCCCTTTATTGTATGTCTTCATAACAATTAAAAAATGCTTTCAAATGAGCTGATGTAGGTATCAGCCTTTACTTGCCATTAATGTTTGGAATCCTTAACCTGTAAATAGCTTGTCAATTAAGCTTGGGAATCCTTAACCTTGATCCAAAAACCCTGTGTTTATTAAAAAAATAAAACAAGAAGACGAGGAGAGAAACGATGGAAAACTAATGAGAGCAAAAGAGGGAAAACACGAAGGAAAAAAAAGAGACAAATGAAAACCCCATCTTATAGGATCATTAATTACAAAAATTGGTTGTGAAGGGAAAGTAAAGAGGTGAAGGGAACTAAGATAAGTGGTGAAGGGAACTAAGATTATAAGTGGTGAAGGGAAAAAACCTAAGATAAGAAGTGAGGGAAATTAAGTTGTAAAAGTGAAGGGTCTAATTACGCGGGTGTAAAAGGACTCAAAAGGTGGGTAAGGATGGTGGGGGAAAGTTAATAGTTTGTAAGTGAAAGTTAGATAAGAGTAAGTAAAGTCAGATAGTGGTGGAGGACGGCTCAAGAATTGGTGGTGGGGTAGATGGAGGGAGACCAGGGTGATGGTGGAGGGAGGTAAGGATTGGTTGGTGGGGTGATGGAAGGAGACCAGGGTTGATGGTGTGAGGGAGGGTAAGGCTGGTGTGGTGATGGTGATGGAGTAGTGCTTGAGAACTCACTATTTACACTATCCAGGTTGGTGGTATCAACCAGTAAATTAAAGTACATATCTCCCGGACAACCAAACAAGCTAAGCGAAAAAGAAAAGAAGTTTCACTCAACCCACATTTTCTCAGCCCTTCCGTAACTCTCTCTCTATGAGGTTTACACTCACACACATACACACAACATACTCCACACATACACACTCACATACCACACACACATACACACACACCACCACACACACAAACACACACACACACATTACACACACACATACACACACCACATACACACACACCACAACACACACCACACACACACACACACACATAACAACACACCTACACACACATACTCACACACACACACACACAACACACACACACACACATACCACACACACATACACCCACATCACACACACCACTCACACACACACACCACACATACACACACATAACACACATACACACACACACACACACACACACACACAACCACACACACACACATACACACACACATACCACACATACACACACGACACACACACACACACACACACAACGCACTCACACACACACCCACACACACACCACAACACACCACACACACACACACCAGAACACACAACACACAAATACACACACAAATATACACACACACATACACACACACACTACACTCACATTACACACACACACACACCACACACACACACACTCACACATTCACCACCCACACATACACACACACTACACACACCACACACAACAACACACAACACACAACATACACTCATTACCACAACACACACCACAAAACACACACACACACCACCACATACACACACACCTACCCACACCCCACTCACCACCACACTTCACCACACACACACACACACCACACAAACATATACACACACACATACACACACACACACACCACAACACACACACACACACATACATTACACACACACATTACACACACATACACACCACTCACACAACACACACCCAACACACACACAACACACGCACCGCACACACACACCACACACAAACACACAAACACACACACACACACCACACACACACAACGCACACACACACACAACACAACACACACACAAACAAACACCACACACACACACGCAAACGCTCACACACAACTCACACACACACACACACACGCATTACCACACACAGCATCAACACACAACACACACACGCACAACACACCACACACACACTCACACACACACACACACCACACACACCCACACACACACACACCCACCACACACACACAACTCGCACCACCCCACGCACACACACACCACACAACACACACAAACCACGCACACACACACCACACCACACACACACACACAGGGTGGACTCTGGGGGGGACATGACCAGAGGGGGGCACCCAACAAGGAATACACCAACATTGTTGGACGAACATAATACAGATGAGGAGGAGGTGGGATGAAACTGCTAAGGGACATCGATACCTAAAGGCAATGGGGACCGGACAAACTCTCTCCGGGGGGTCCTTAGAGAGGGCGACAGTTTGTTGTGCGTACCACTTACCACAATCTTCATACACATCCCTGGAAACTGGGCAACTACCTGAGGTAGTTCCCATTTTCAAAAAAAAGGAGGAAGTAAAGGGCACTTAAACTTTAGGGGACCTGTGTTCATTGCAGTGAATAGTATGCAAAAATTATGGAGAAGATTATCCGGCGGAGGTGGTGGAGCACTGGAACGGAACAGGAGTATAAAATGCCCAACCAGCAACGGATTATTCTCGGAAGGCAAATCCATGTGGTCCCACAAACTTCTGGAGTTTTAGATAAAATAATCAGAAGTAAGTACAAGAGAGAGAGGGGTGGGTTTGTTTTTTTGATTGCATTCTCTTGGACTTGCAAGAATGCCTTTGACAACAGTTCCCCTCACAAGATGTTAGTGCAGAAGTAGAGCATCAGGCGCATCGGATTTAACCGGAAGGGCACTTGCATATGCTAATGATCAGAGAAAAACCTGACAGGGAGGCAACACGAGTCATGGTTACGTATTGATGTATCACAGTGGGCACCTGTGACGAGCGGGGTCCCACAGGGGGTGGTCGGTCCTAGGACCTGTGCTCTATTTTGGTATATGTGAACGAATGGACGGATGGGTTAGGACTCTGAAGTGTCCCAGTTTGCAGATGATGTGATGTTATTTTGGAGTAGTAAATTGATTGAGGCCCAGGCAGGACATTCTAAAGAGGATGGACAGACTGGAACCTGGTAAGCAAATGGCTTCTCGGTAATTTATCCTGCCAATTGCAAAGTCATGAAGATAGGGTAGGGCACAGAATGACTCTGGACAGGGTGTATAGGCTAGGTGGCCCAAAAGACTGCAAACCTCACTCATGGAGAAAGATCTTGGGTCGTGAGTATAACACCGGAGCATGTCTCCGGAAGACACATCAATCAGATTACTGCTGCAGCATCTGGGCGCCTGGCAAACTGAGAACAGCTTTCCGATGTCCTTAGTAAAGGAGTTCATTCAAGACACTGTACACCGTGTTGTCAGGCCCATTACTGGTGTATGCAGCACTGTTTGGCTACCCGCACTTGATAAAGCACGTCAAGAAACTAGAGGGAGACAAGTTCAAAGGTTTTGCAAACAAGGTGATTAGTTCCAGAGCTAAGGGGAATGTCCTATGGGAAGAAATTAAGGGAAATCGGCCTGACGACACTGGAGGGACAGGAGGGTCAGGGGTGAGACCTGAATAAACGACATATAAAATACTGCGTGGTATAGACAAGGTGGGACAAGGGGAACAGGAGGTTCCAGGGAGGGGACACCAGAAACAGACCGGCCACAATTGGAAGTTGATGACACAAATGTGTCAGAGAGTTAGTAGGGCAGTATTTCTTCAGTCATAGAGTTGTAAAGGCAGTGGAATAGCCTAGAAAATGACGTAGTGGAGGCAGGAACCATACACAGTTTTAAGACGAGGTTTGATAAAGCTCATGGAGCGGGGAGAGAGAGGGTCTAGTAGCAACGGTGAAGAGGCGGGGCCAGGAGCTAAGACTCGACCCCTGCAACCACAAATAGGTAAGTACAAATAGGTGAGTACACACACACACACACACACACACACACACACACACACACACACACACACACACACACACACACACACACACACACACACACACACACACACACACACACACACACTCACACACACACACACACACACACACACACACACACACACACACACACACACACACACACACACATACACACACACACACACACATCTAAACCAGTGACAAAACTCATCTAAATATCAAGTCATTCATTTCAGGAAAATATTAAGTTTATCTTATATAAATTGTTTATTATTGTAAAATTAGGTGAATACAATAAAATACAAAAGATAGCGAAGAATAACAATCATAAATGGAAATGCTCGGTGAATACTGTGACGGAAACTATAACACTATGTTTAAATGTTGAAATATTCTAAAGCTCGTAATATATGTTGATGAGAAAAGAAAACAAATAAAATGTTGCGCCAGTGAAGAAGCGGCACCAGGAGCTGTGACTCGACCCCTGCAACCACAACTAGGTGAGTACACACACACAAACGTTTGCATTTTAGTGTTCTTGGTTTCAAGCTTTGTATTCTTTTCGTATAGATCAATGGATACTGTTGACAGGGATGGAGGAGCAGAGAGAGAGAGAGAGAGAGAGAGAGAGAGAGAGAGAGAGAGAGAGAGAGAGAGAGAGAGAGAGAGAGAGAGAGAGAGAGAGAGAGTATTTAAATTTCACTAGTACTAGTGATTTTGGGGTCAACACTGTCTGGGGACGAGAAAGTCTCTCACTCATCCTTCAACCCACGTTTAGTAAATATCCCGGACCAACTAAGCTCAGCCTAATGTGAAGAAGCGTCCTCTTCTGACGTCCTTCATCACTTCTCTGAATAACTGGCACTGAAGCTGCTCCATTTCTGTAGCGGAAGTTTGAAGATGAACCTAACTGCATTGTCTTTTTCAGTGTTCCTGAATTATTGTTTATTTTCATTATGCGTCTGCCAACAGTCTGAGTGATCAGAGACATAACCATGGTTAGCGGATGGAGGGTCGAGTCTCCGCTCACACGGACTCAGTGTTTTGGTAGTTAAATGTGGGTGGTGAATCCCGCAGAGTTTACTGACAACTTTAGGAGGGTGGTGGTGGCGGCAGCAGCGTTAGTGGAGATAGTAGTGTTGTTTTTGATAGTGGTAGTGTTGGTGGTGGTAGTAGTGTTAGTGGTGGTAGTAGTGTCGGTGGTGGTAATAGTGTTGGTGGTGGTAGTAGGGTTGGTGGTGTAGTAGTGTTGGTGGTGGTAGTAGTGTTGGAGGTGTAGTAGTGTTGTTGGTGGTAGTAGTTTTGGTGGTGGTGTAGAGTTGGTGGTGGTAGTAGTGTTGGTGGTGGTAGTAGTAGTGTTGGTGGTGGTAGTAGTGTTGGTGGTGGTAGTAGTGTTGGTGGTGATAGTAGTGTTGGAGGTGGTAGTAGTGTTTGGTAGTAGTGTGGTGGTGGTAATAGTGTTGGTGGTGGTAGTAGTGTTGGTGTGTGATAGTAGTGTTGGAGGTGGTAGTAGTGTTGGTGGTGGTAGTAGTGTTGGTGGTGGTAGTAGCGTTGGTGGTGGTAGTAGTGTTGGAGGTGGTAGTAATGTTGTTGGTGGTAGTAGTGTTGGTGGTGGTAATAGTGTTGTGAAGTGGTAGCAGTGTTGGTGGTGGTAGTAGTGTTGGAGGTGGTAGCAGTGTTGGTGGTGGTAGTAGTGTTGGAGGTGGTAGCAGTGTTGGTGGTGGTAGTAGTGTTGGAGGTGGTAGTAGTGTTGGTGGTGGTAGTAGTGTTGGAGGTGGTAGCAGTGTTTGTGGTGGTAGTAGTGTTGGAGGTGGTAGCATGTGTTGGAGGTGGTAGCAGTGTTGGAGGTGGTAGCAGTGTTTGTGGTGGTAGTAGTGTTGGAGGTGGTAGCAGTGTTGGTGGTGGTAGTAGTGTTGGTGGTGGTAGCAGTGTTTGGTGGTGGTAGTAATGTTGGAGGTGGTAGTAGTGTTGGTGGTGGTAGTAGTGTTGGAGGTGGTAGCAGTGTTGGAGGTGGTAGCAGTGTTGGTGTGTGGTAGCAGTGTTGGTGGTGGTAGTAGTGTTGGTGGTGGTAGTAATGTTGGAGGTGGTAGTAGTGTTGGTGGTGGTAGTAGTGTTGGAGGTGGTAGCAGTGTTGGAGGTGGTAGCAGTGTTGGTGGTGGTAGCAGTGTTGGTGGTGGTAGTAGTGTTGGTGGTAGTATCAGTGTTGATGCAAGTAAAAAAAACTCTTGAATTACAATAGAATGAGAGATAGAGAGTTTCATCCCTAGTGTTCCATAATTTTTGACTAATATTCGCTTCTAATTATCGATTAGTATTATACGCTCTGAAATAGCGTATATGTAGCTACAGAAAGCCAGCTTTGCTCCTTATATCGTACACTCTCACTTCAATTTATCAGTACAACTGTGTGTGTGTGTGTGTGTGTGTGTGTGTGTGTGTGTGTGTGTGTGTGTGTGTGTGTGTGTGTGTGTGTGTGTGTGTGTGTGTACATTTATGTTTATTTTAATATTCCTACATGTGGGTGTGAATTTTTAATGGAATACCTGTATGTATAAACCTATTGGCTTATATCTGTGTCTTTATATGCACTAGTAAGTTCAGGATTAAATACTATTCTCGTTTTGTCTCATCAAAAACATGTTTACATCACATTATTTTTTAATTTCTAACAGTAGTTTCATAGAGTTCTTACTGGTCACACTCTGGCTATCAACATGTCTTATTAATCCTAGCCTCGCTGTCAACATGTCTTATTGATCTCATCCCCGATGCCAACATGTCTTATTAATACTATTTCCGCTGTCAATATCCGTTATTGATCCCACCCCTGCTGTCAACATCCGTTATTGATCCCACCCCCGCTGTCAACATCCGTTATTGATCCCACCCCCGCTGTCAACATCCGTTATTGATCCCACCCCCGCTGTCAACATCCGTTACTGGTCCTTCCCCCGCTGTCAACATGTCTTATTGACCTCACCCCCGATGCCAACATGTCTTATTAATACTACCTACACTGTCAACATCCGTTATTGATCCTACCCCGCTGTCAACATCCGTTATTGATCCCACCCCCGATGTCAACATCCGTTATTGATCCTACCTCTGCTGTCAACATCCGTTATTGATCCCACCCCGCTGTCAGCATCCGTTATTGATCCACCCCCCGCTGTCAACATCGTTATTGGTCCTTCCCCCGCTGTCAACATGTCTTATAATCCCACCCCGCTGTCAACATCCGTTTTTGATCCTACCCCCGCTGTCAACATCTGTTATTGATCCTACCCCCGCTGTCAACATCCGTTATTGATCCTACCTCCCCTGTCAACATCCGTTACTGATCCCATCCCCGCTGTCAACATCTGTTATTGATCCTACCCCCGCTGTCAACATCCGTTATTGATCCTCCCCGCTGTCAACATCTGTTATTGATCCTACCCCCGCTGTCAACATCTGTTATTGATCCTACTCCCGCTGTCAACATCTGTTATTGATCCTACCCCTGCTGTCAACATCCGTTATTGATCCTACCCCCGCTGTCAACATCCGTTATTGATCCTACCCCCGCTGTCAACATCCGTTATTGATCCTACCCCGCCTCAACATCTGTTATTGATCCTACCCCGCTGTCAACATCTGTTATTGATTCTACCCCGCTGTCAACATCCGTTACTGATCCTACCCCGTTGTCAACATCCGTTACTGATCCTACCCCGCTGACAACATCCGTTATTGATCCTACCCCCGCTGTCAACATCCGTTACTGATACTACCCCCGCTGTCAACATCCGTTATTGATCCTACCCCCGCTGTCAACATCTGTTATTGATCCTACCCCCGCTGTCAACATCTGTTATTGATCCTACCCCCACTGTCAACATCCGTTATTGATCCTACCCCCTGTCAACATCCGTTATTGATCCTACCCCCGCTGTCAACATCCGTTACTGATCCTACCCCGCTGTCAACATCCGTTATTGATCCTACCCCCGCTGTCAACATCTGTTATTGATCCTACCCCGCTGTCAAACATCCGTTACTGATCTACCCCCGCTGTCAACATCCGTTATTGATCCTACCCCCGCTGGTCAACATCCGTTACTGATCCTACCCCCGCTGTCAACATCCGTTTTGATCCTACCCCGCTGTCAACATCGTTACTGATCCTACCCCCGCTGTCAACATCCGTTATTAATCCTACCCTCGCTGTCAACATCCGTTACTGATCCTACCCCCGCTGTCAACATCCGTTACTGATCCCACCCCCGCTGTCAACATCCGTTACTGATCCCACCCCGCTGTCAACATCCGTTATGATCCTACCCCGCTGTCAACATCCGTTACTGATCCCACCCCCGCTGTCAACATCCGTTACTGACCCCACCCCCGCTGTCAACATCCGTTACTGATCCACCCCGCTGTCAACATCGTTACTGATCCCACCCCGCTGTCAACATCCCTTACTGATCCTACCCCGCTGTCAACATCCGTTACTGATCCCATCCCGCTGTAAAACATCCGTTACTGATCCCACCCCCGCTGTCAACATCCGTTACTGATCCCATCCCCGCTGTCAACATCCGTTACTGATCCCATCCCCGCTGTCAACATCCGTTACTGATCCCACCCCCGCTGTCAACATCCGTTACTGATCCCATCCCCGCTGTCAACATCCGTTACTGATCCCATCCCCGCTGTCAACATGTGTTATTGTTTACACTCTCGCTGTCAAACTGTCTCATTCGTGAAGAAATATTTTCCAGTGAACTTTCTTAACAATTTTTTCATAACTTAGCAATTTGTTTCTTTAATTTTCATACTTGTAACACAAAGAAATAAGAACTATCGGGAAAGCTTTTAATATGTTGGTTCTAAATGAGGTTCTGCTTATAATACTCAGGAAAAATCACACGTTTTCTCTCTATAAGGAGTAAAACGTTGTCTCAGCAAGTTCTTGTTCCATAAAGTGGATAGTTTTTCTTTATTAAATCTGTAAGTTTTATTTACATTATTATTTTTTTTCAGTATGTGAAGTAATTAAATTTTATTACACAGTCACAAAAGTATTTATGATAATATTTCGTAGCCATTTTATGAAAAAAATCTCTCTATGAACCAATGAACATTTAAGTTTTTTTTTCTTTTAGAAGGATGAAAAAATCTCTCCAAACCAAAGAACATTATAAAAAAAATTAAATTTTTTTCTTCCAAATCCTCGAGCGCTGTCAAAATCATGCTACTGAAAAAAAAAAATTATTCTCGGTGCTTGGCAGGTGGTTCTCATCAAAGCAGTTTAAAAACGACTCACGAGTCGTACTTTAGGCAAGCAGACGCGATGATGATTGTGCTATTTTTCACTCAAGCGTAAATATTAAGTTTGCGTGGATCACTTCTCTGCTGCAACACTTTATCATTTTCCTCGAACTAAATGTGGCTCGAGTCACTGGACGTTCTGGTAAACTTATCCCAGCATCCCACAAGCTCAGCCTCCTCTGTCTAAATGCACGAGAAAGAAATATTACAGAATACTGCACAAGGTTCTAATGAACTTAAATATTAGTGTTGAAGATTTCCCCATTGATATATTAAATACAAAAACTGAAATGAGTGTAGGAGTTTATGGGAGTACATGGGAGTACATGGCAGTGTAGATAGATAGGTAGTCCTCGACTGAGGGCTACTTATCTACTGCTATTTAGAAACTTGAAAACGGACATAAAATTTATAGGAAGGAGGGAGAGAAGAGAGAGAGAGAGAGAGAGAGAGAGAGAGGGGAGAGGGGAGAGGAGAGAGAGAGAGAGAGAGAGAGGAGAGAGAGAGAGAGAGAGAGAGAGAGAGAGAGAGAGAAAGAGAGAGAGAGAGAGTTAGCCCAAAGAATATATTCAATTACAATCACTTGGTATTATAAGTTACAATAGTCACAATAAGACGAGATCATGGTAGTGTACAGCATCACTCTGGCTAGGAACGAGACACAAGCTCAGCCCTTAGTGTTGTCTTCAGGCGTTTCTTCCTTGAAGCTTTCATTATTATAAGAAACGATGACCTGTATATTAAAACAGTCTATGTTTGAACAAGAAAGATGCTGAACATTTACTATATTCTTTAAATGAGCCAAAGCAGCTTTATTTAATGTTTTTTTCTTCATGTAAAAAAATTAGATTCATACGTAAGGTGCGGAAAGGGTAGATACAGCAGTTAGTGAAATGTTCTTGTTCATGTCCGTAGACTTTTTCTTCCATTGTTTTATGTATATATACTTACCTGGAGCCTGGAGTGAGTTCCGGGGGTCAACGCCCCCTTGGCCCGGTCTGTGACCAGGCCTCCTTAGGTCAGTGTCCCAGGATGCGACCCACACCAGTCGACTAACACCCAAGTACCCATTTTACTGATGGGGAACATAGACAACAGGTGGAAAGAAACACGTCCAATGTTTCTACTCTGGCTGGGAATCGAACCCAGGCCCTCACCGTGTGAAGCGAGAGCGTTAACCACCAGGCCACCAGAGCCCTTATATATAGAGTATTGACCACGAACAAGTAGTATTTAATCAATAACAACACTGTGACTAGCGTCTTGAGTCGAGAGTCCCTCAAGCTATGAAGACAAGTGCTAAGACACTAGTGTTACTACACCAGTAGTTATGCCCCAGTGCTAATGTCCCATTGTTAATGCCCCAGTAATAATGTCCTAGTACTCATGCATTAGAACAATACAACTAAGGTATTAACGCTAGTGAATTAGCATCAACGCATTAGCATCAGTGTCATAGCCCCAGTGCCTTGGTGCTAGTTCTCAGCAAGGTAGATGGGAAGAGAGAAAGTTATTCTGATTTCTCCAGCATTGCCGGGAATGTATTGAAGGGAGGACGAGAGTGCCAGGGACGAGGAGGTCAGCAGAGAGGCTGGGGACGAGACCGAGGCTTACTTGCCAGACATAAACACCTAGGCCTCTGATGTCATGGTCATGACTCATCCAGTCCATTTTCGTCATTGTATCAGGCTAACACGGCACTGTTACCTATCATGAGGTTTAGCTTCTGGCGGAGTACAATGAAAATATATATTTTATTGTTATATTTTAGTAATATTATTATATTGAACTATTATTTTATATTATTATTTAGTAATAATTTCGTACAAAAATATTGTTACTAATACTGTTATTGAGAACTCTTATAATTTAGTAATATTAGTAATATTAATATATAGTAATATTTATGTTCATCAAAAATTTCTGTTATTATTATTCAGTAAAGTTTGAGCGATCTCTGACAAGAATAAAAATTCTATTTTATTTAAATGTTAATATTTGTCCCTGAACAGACGTGGCTCAGTGGCTGCACGATCTGGGGAAACGTATCCCAGTATCTCACAAGCCCAGCCTCCTCTCCCTGACTGTACGAGAAAAGAATATTACAGAGTACGGCATAAGCTTCTAGTGAACTTAACTATCAGTTTGGAAGATTTGAAGCCAGACGGAAGAGGAATTCTCTAGTTATCGCGAATTGTATCATGAAATTCACCAACACTCTAAGTTTTAAGGCGATCCGAGGTTGCTTTATTAAGTTATCGCCGTTGAAAGTTTGAAGCCGAACGGACGATGTATTCACAGATTATCGCATGAATTCCAAAATTTCAGTTTCATGATTTGTTCAATAAAACTGGAAAATTGGGGTCTACGCAGCGAAAATCAATCCCAAAGTTTTTCTAAGTAAGAAACACTGACGTTTATGATAAGGATTTAAGTCGAAAAGGCAACTACTGCATGCAAACCAATTTGCGTAATAAAACTGGCAAATTTAAACTTTAAGAAAAACACACCAGCTCTAAAAGTTTGAAGGTGACCAGAAGAAACATTCTCTAGTTATTGCACAGGATCCAACAAAATCAGATTTGTTAACTATTTTAGTGAGTTTCCATATTTATTCCTGTACAATCTAAACCTGTAAAAAATATCTTTCATATGATGTATCAGTTATCATATACTGAAAATGTTTAAAAAACGCAAGTTATCGTTTGGGGAAAAATACAGTGCCATTTAAAAAGCAAATATTGGTAAATCTGCCTCTACAAATTTTACAAACAATAAAAACAACTTGTAAATAAAACATACTAGTGGTGTAAATTCGAACCCGATTGAAGAAGAGTCTCAAGATATCACACGAACACCAAAATCGGGAATGGTCTATATAAAACTAATTAATGGGTCCCTACTTACGCCAATACACGAGTCTTCTCCTTGTTGCACCACACCAGAGGTGAATATTTCAAACAACTTGTAAAAGTCATTGCCAAGTTACAACCCAAAACCTTCGAATGAGAAGAACCAAAAATAGAAATCAGGTATCCACTCCTTCGGGGATACATATTAAACAATGCATCCAAATGTATTTATGTAACAACAATATGAAAGAACAGTATCCCTTCAAAACTATGTTAATAAACGAAAGCTAAAATTATTTTCATGCCATGAAATTGTTATATATTTGATACGCATTTGTCATTTTCATTGGTTTATAGAGAAATAAAACATTACGAAAAATAAATATTTTACCACGATGGTCACATCTGATGAGAATCACAAGTCGAGGAAGAAAGAAAAAAGTAACATTTATTTGAAGGGAAAAGCCATTTTGATTATATAAATTATTTACGTCAAGTGAACGTAAGTCATTTACGCTGCAATGTACTTGTATACAAACATCAAAGATACTTTAATTTTCAAAATGAGGATTGAAGTCAATTTTTAGGGTGTGTACACTGACCTATAACATTATTCTCGAGTGTAGGAGGGTCAGGAATACTTCAATTTCTACAATGACGAGGAAAATAAAGTCTCGGCGTATATACATTGAGGCATATACACCACTCATTGTACGTGTCTTTATATGGGCGGTATTCTCTTCTCATTAGTATAGGATTAGGAAGTTAATATATCCAGTATTTTTAATTAAACTGAACATCAAAATGGTATATAATACCGACAGGTTGTTAGGTAAGACACATATGCAACAGTTAGACAACTTTATTCCGAAACGTTTCGCCTACACAGTAGGCTTCTTCAGTCGAATACAGAAAATAGGCAGGAACAGTAGAGATGTGAAGACGATGTAATCAGTCCATCACCCTTGTAGTCGTAGAATTTGAGGTTGTCAGTCCCTCGGCCTGGAGAAGTTCAGTTCCATAGTCAGGAACAATCTGAAGATCAAGCGACAGTATTTAAGTCTCTGCACTGTCGCTTGATCTTCAGATAGTTCCTGACTATGGAACTGAACTTCTCCAGGCCGAGGGACTGACAACCTCAAATTCTACGACTACAAGGGTGATGGACTGATTACATCGTCTTCACATCTCTACTGTTCCTGCCTATTTTCTGTATTCGACTGAAGAAGCCTACTGTGTAGGCGAAACGTTTCGGAATAAAGTTGTCTAACTGTTGCATATGTGTCTTACCTAACAACCTGTCGGTATTATATACCATTTTGATGTTCATCTTGTCAGACACTGCAACACATGGCATCTTGGTACAGAAAACACCTTGGACAAGCTTTCAAGTGAGAAGTGTTGGATCTGAGAGGGACATGACCTCTCAGTGGCTACATTCTCACTACTACTACTACTACTACTACTACTCTGCACCTCTCCTTCCGACAGTATTTAAGTCTCTGCACTGTCGCTTGATCTTCAAATAGTTCCTGACTATGGAACTGAACTTCTCCAGGCCGAGGGACTGACAACCTCAAATTCTACGACTACAAGGGTGATGGACTGATTACATTGTCTTCACATCTCTACTGTTCCTGCCTATTTTCTGTATTCGACTGAAGAAGCCTACTGTGTAGGCGAAACGTTTCGGAATAAAGTTGTCTAACTGTTGCATATGTGTCTTACCTAACAACCTGTCGGTATTATATACCATTTTGATGTTCATCTTGTGAGACACTGCAACACATGGCATCTTGGTACAGAAAACACCTTGGACAAGCTTTCAAGTGAGAAGTGTTGGATCTGAGAGGGACATGACCTCTCAGTGGTTACATTCTCACTACTACTACTACTA
>NC_069425.1:35365104-35370104 GCF_026875155.1 Cherax quadricarinatus | reverse complement strand
AAGCTCCAGCTGCGGATCATCATATGACTAAGATCGGCGTCAGGAAACACCTGCTTGTCCTAACCTAACCTTAGGGTAATATTATAATACTCAGATGTGAGATTTTTCAAGTCACTTGCTTTTTAAAGCTAGTTTTTCTAAGTGGAAGACTTTGTAACAGAGGCTTGCTGTAGCGTATTTTTATCACCCGAAGTGTCAGTATTTAGTCTTTTAACCCACCAGCTATCACAGTCCACTGCAGGTAATGAGGTGGAGACAACAGCTGAACCTCAACCCCCACCCCCTTAGTCCAATCTCCATTCTCCCTTCCCCTTCCTCCTTAACCCCTCAGAGGGTACAGCACGTTGAGTAAACACTGATTCCGGCCAATAATATTCAGAGTGCAAACATGATGTTCTCTGACAGCTGAGTTAGTTGCAGTAGCAGCGCCCCAACAGATGCATATCAATGGATGTGATTGGTAATGCTCTACCACCGCCAGGGGACTGTGTTCCTTGCTGCTTTGAAGTACCACCGCCAGGGGACTGTGTTCTGTGCTGCTCTGCCGTTACTTAACCAACAATGGCACCACTCAAGAGCAATAGAGCTGAGGTGTGGTAAGAGCTGCAATATCATTTCCTCCGACGCGCTATAACGTTAAACCCTGAGTACTGCTTGTCTTAGTGTTCTAATTGAACGTACTTAATCCTGGGAGGTGCGTTACGTCACTTAATAGTGCTCTGGCGGTGTGGCTAGATGGGTTTTGATGAGCTTTTCGTGTGAGAGTGTATTCTAAAATATATTAAAAGATAAAATTTTCTCTTATGCTTTCAAAGATATATTTTTTTCAGCTATGTTAATGTAAAAATTAATAATTTTGTACCAAAAGAACCTTAGAAAATTTACCTAACCTTACTATAACAAGCTAAATTTAATTTAGCCTAATCCAACTAAATATATTTTAGATAAGTTTACAATAACTTAATAATAAACAAACACAATGAAATACATATTTTCGTTATATATATATATATATATATATATATATATATATATATATATATATATATATATATATATATATATATATATTTATATATATATATATATATATATATATATATATATATAATATATATATATATATATATATATATATAAATATTATTCTATATATCTAATATAATGATATATATTATATATATATATATATATATATATATATATATAGTATTGTATATATATATATATAATATATATATATATATATATTAGATAATATATATAATATTAGTAATATATAATATATATATATATATAATGTGTGTGTATAAGAATCTTATTCTCCTTATTCTGGAAGTATCAAATCGTCCTTGTGTTGTAAAAAAATTAATTGGACCTCAGCGTCTGCTGCACTTCGGACTCTGGAAGCTACTGATTTAATTAGCAGTGATATTCACTTGGATTTAGCGAGTAAATCGAGAGGCAGGGCGGTCCGGGAGGCTGGGCTAGTACCGAGCGATGGGATGAGATGGGATGAGATGGGATAGTGAGATGAGATGGGATGCTGTGTTAAGAGTGGATGCTTGAGTGGGATGGGGTGGTGGGCAGGGATGGAATAGGATGTTGGGATGAGATTGGATACTTGGCTGAGAAGGATGCTGGGGAAGACGAGAGTAGCTCGATATAGGGAGCAGGATAGAGGCAGGAAGATAAGGGTAGTAAAATAAGAATAGTAGAATAAAGGTAATAAGGTTAGACAGGTGATGTAGGATGAAGGTTACCACGACAATATTATGTGATAAAGGAAGCAAGTTGTACGAAAACACAATAAGGTTAGAGCTATAATATCAATAACATATGTAAGGGTCATACAAGACTCAACATCTACTGTTGTGACGCTGATGTTTTCGGGAATGAAAAATGTATTACTTCGTTTTATATTAAGCAAATATTTTTGGGGGTTAATTAACGGAAGAATCAAAAGTAAATGAAATAAATGAAACTGCTTGCATAAGGTCAGGCAGAGCTAGATAGATAGATAGATAGATAGATAGATAGATAAATAGATAGATAGATAGATAGATAGATAGATAGATAGATAGATAGATAGATAGATAGGTAGGTAGAGGGGGAGAGAGAGAGGGGGGAGAGGGAGGGCACTTTGCTTTCTGAATTAAGCTACATACATGAGGCCAGAGAGAGAGAGAGAGAGAGAGAGAGAGAGAGAGAGAGAGAGAGAGAGAGAGAGAGAGAGAGAGAGAGAGAGAGAGAGAGAGTACTTCGCCTCCTGAATTAGGAATGGCTGAATTCGAAGCCCAATCTAAGCTTCAGTGGATTAAATGCATTAGTTGTAAGCCTGGTATACAGACGGAATGTTAATATTACGATGCAAGTCTTCATCCTCGACATATTTATATATTTATTTAATTGTAACATATATTTACGTTTTGCTTTCTGAAAACCTGATGTAATTTTAGAGTTTGGATAAATTCTTGAATAAATATGTATGAAGACTTGTTAAAAATTTAGTATGCAAGGAATCGTAAAGAGGTTGAAAATTTTAGAAATAATTTTGGAACCAAAAGAGTCTTCTAAAACTGAGAGGTATTTAAGGGTCTTTTGAAAACTAGGAGAGTCTCCTAAGTATAAACTTTTTTTCAAACTTGAACTTTTTAACGCGAGGAAAGTTTTTTGTGATACAAAAATCTTTCTAAACCATGAAAAGCATTTTAAACCAAGAATCTTTTAAAAATAGGAGAGTTTTTTAAAACCCGAGAACTCATTTAAAACCATGAAAGATTTTTAAATCCAGGAGAGTCTTTCAAAACAGGAAAGGCCTTCAAAACCAGAAATGTCTTTTAATATATGAAAATATGGACTTCTAAAACAAGGAAAGCCGGAAAGATTTTTAAAACCAAGAAATTTTTTTTTAAACGAGCTGGTGATAAAACAGCGCCTCCAGGAAAAAAGTATTTTGTACTCTACGAGTACAAACGAAGGACGACCATCACAGCTCACGTTAGAAAATATTAGTCGGGGCTTCACGCTTAAAGCTGAATAATAAGCGACAGGAGAGCTGAGTATCATTACTGATAAATCTTGCTTTTTCCTCTACACTGTGAAGACCAAGAGGGAGAGAAAGTGTCACGACGAGTCTCAAACCTCATACAAGCAATGGGATATGAGAATATTCAGGCTTCATGCAAGCAACGGGGTAAAATAAAGACTCAGATACGTGCAACATGTGGGTATCGTTATTTGTAGACGTTTCGACAACCAGTGGGTTTATCACTATGGCACAAGGATATAATACGCAAGCTGTAAAACTATATACAAAAGATGAGGTAATTAGTCCCTCAGGCTTAGAGTTGGCGAAGAACACCTTAGTCATGAAGAATCAAATAGAGATACCCAGGTGTTGCACATGTGTCCGATCCTTCATCTTATCGGTACTGTTTACCGTTCATATACAATGGGGTAAGAAAATAAGCCTCATACAGCCTATGAGCCTCATATAAGGTAGGAGGATATACAACTGAATTCAGGGCTCATACGTGCTATGAGGGGTAAGAAAACATACTTAGGCCTCGTACAAGATATGGAACAAAAAAACTTCAAGTTTCATATAAGCTAGGGTGTAGGAGAATAGCCCATTCACGCCCCATAAATAAATGTATAAATTGGATTTTAAGGATTTTAAGCGTTACGAGATTGACGCAGAGAAAGAGGGAGAGGGAGTGAAAAAAGAAATTCGTGAAGGAAATGACTGGTTGAAGAGAAGGAATATGAGGGGAATTTGCTGGTATGTCTTATACGCAGGTCTCGGGCCTATGATGACCAGCCAATGGAGTCTTAACGACCAGGTCTGTAGTATCTCAGCACTGCTGGCCGACAAGTATGGTCTTGACGACCAGGTCTCCTAGTATCTCAGCACTGTTGGCCCGCCAGTGTGGTCTTGACGACCAGGTCTCCTAGTATCTCAGCACTGCTGGCCCACCAGTGTGGACTTGACGACCAGGTCTCCTAGTATCTCAACACTGTTGGCCCACCAGTGAGGTCTTGACGACCAGGTCTCCTAGTATCTCAGCACTGTTGGCCCACCAGTGTGGTCTTGACGACCAGGTCTTCTAGTATCTCAACACTGCTGGCCCACCAGTGTGATCTTGATGACCAGGTCTCCTAGTATCTCAACACTGCTGGCCCACCAGTGAGGTCTTGACGACCAGGTCTCCTAGTATCTCAGCACTGTTGGCCCACCAGTGTGATCTTGATGACCAGGTCTCCTAGTATCTCAACACTGCTGGCCCACCAGTGTGGTCTTGAAGACCAGGTCTCCTAGTATCTCAGCACTGCTGGCCGACCAGTATGGTCTTGACGACCAGGTCTCCTAGTATCTCAGCACTGCTGGCCCACCAGTGTGGTCATGACGACCATTTCTCCTAGCATCTCAGCACTGTTGGCCCGCCAGTGAGGTCTTGACGACCAGGTCTCCTAGTATCTCAACACTGCTGGCCCACCAGTGTGGTCTTGACGACCAGGTCTCCTAGTATCTCAGCACTACTGGCCCACCAGTGTGGTCATGACGACCAGGTCTCCTAGCATCTCAGCACTGCTGGCCCACCAGTGAGGTCTTGGCGACCAGGTCTCCTAGCATCTCAGCACTGCTGGCCCACCAGTGTGGTCTTGACGACCAGGTCTCCTAGTATCTCAGCACTGCTGGCCCACCAGTAAGGTCTTGACAACCAGGTCTGTAACATCATCACACTGCCAAGCTTTTCCACTGAGCTCCAACACAATCCTTTATAAAATATTTACAAAAAGACAGCGTTACTTTTCAGACGTTCTCTTCCATCAAACATCTTCTCATTGGTTACCTAACCGTCCTAACATCAAGAAAATACACACTCTTGTTCGATTATTTTTCTTTTAAGTTTTCTGTTAGAATTTTGATTAACCTAAAACAGCAAACACAAAGGAGGTTGTTAAGAGGGACTGCAACTGTGGAAAGCAATTAAGAT
>NC_069425.1:35355104-35360104 GCF_026875155.1 Cherax quadricarinatus | reverse complement strand
CTATAAACTGAAGGTCAGTGACGGGAGCTGTAAGTCTGGGGTGTGTGATGGGCTGTAGCTCTCCCAGCTACGTCTGATGCCAAACCATTGTCACTAAAATAAGTCTTATAAGCCGCGTCTTATAAGCAGCGAAATACGGAAGTTAGATTTTGTAAATGCTATTTTGCACCTTTAATAATGTTTTAATATCCTTCTGTTATCTTAGAATCTAAAGCGACTCTAGTAGCTTTGCCCGATTATCTAAGGTTTAGATAATTAAACGAAGATATAATTGAATCACGTGGAGAATGTGTATTCAGTTCCAAGGAATTATCTTGCAAATTATCGTACTGAATACCTTTGTTGTCTCTGAAAATACAATACTACCATGGCTGTATATATACACATATATCAATAACAACATTGCGACTAGCCGGGGGATCGAACCCGTGTTGTTTTAGCCCGCCTCATGGTGAGCGAAAATTCGTGATGCTCTAACCCACTGGACCATACAATCCTACAAAGATCACGCCCCCAGAAGAGCTAGGTGTTGTACCGTGATCCGAGAGCATACGGCGGTGTGGGTGCTTCAGAGCTAATTTCATTCTACTCCCCGTTTGGTGTACTAGCCTCCACGAGCAGTATATTTACGATTTGTTTGGCACGCCAATTACACCAATTTAAAATGCAACCTGTACAAGAACTAACGCTTTCGTAACTCCTGTGATCAAAGCGACATCTTTTTCCTCCTATCACTGGTCACATTTACAATCCACATAAAACGTCTCTCACCTATAGGAATAGTTTGCAATATTTCTTTTTGTCTTGTGTTTTGTTGTCTCTTGATTAGTCATTCGTGGAACACTCAGTATGAGGTTTCATTTAACTGTAAACAAATTCAATTTACCCTTCCGTTTCCCTCTTGAATATTGTGGTAGTTTAGTGGAGTTGATTAAGAGAAATTTTCTCATTGGACGTTAAAGTATGTGTGTGTGTACTCACCTATATGTACTCACCTTTATGTACTCACCTATATGTGGTTGCAGGGGTCGAGTCATAGCTCCTGGCCCCGCCTCTTCCCTGGTCGATACTAATTCACTCTCTCCCTGCTCCATGATATTTGTCATACCTCTTCTTAAAGCTATTTATGGAACTTGCTTCCACTACTTCACTCTACGGATTATTCCAGTTCCTGACAGCTCTAAGACTAAAGAAATACTTTATAACATCCCTATGACTCATCTGGGTTTCAGTTTCCAATTGTGTCCCCTTGTTTCTGTATCCCATCTCTGAAACATTCGATCCTTGTTCACCTTGTCAATGCCTGTGTGTGTGTGTGTGTGTGTGTGTGTGTGTGTGTGTGTGTGTGTGTGTGTGTGTGTGTGTGTGTGTGTGTGTGTGTGTGTGTGTGTGTGTGTTAGTGGTTGTGTGTGTGTGTGTGTGTGTGTGTGTGTGTGTGTGTGTGTGTGTGTGTGTGTATGTGTGTGTTTTGTGTGTGTGTGTGTGTGTGTGTGTTGTGTGTGTTTGTGTGTGTGTATGCATATGTGTGTGTGTATGTGTGTGTGAGTGTATATGTGTGTGTGTGTGTATGCGTATGTGTGTGTGTGTGTGTGTGTGTGTGTATGTGTGTGTGTGTGTATGCGTATGTGTGTGTGTGTGTGTATGTGTGTTTGTGTGTGTGTGTATGCATATGTGTGTGTATGTGTGTGTGAGTGTGTATGTGTGTGTGTGTATGCGTATGTGTGTATGTGTGTGTGTGTGTGTGTGTGTGTGTGTGTGTGTGTGTGTGTGTGTGTGTGTGTGTGTGTGTGTGTGTATGCGTATGTGTGTGTGTGTGTGTGTGTGTTGTGTGTGTATGTGTGTGTGTGTGTGTGTGTGTGTGTGTGTGTGTGTGTGTGTGTGTGTGTGTGTGTACTCACCTAATTGTGGTTGCAGGAGTAGAGACTCAGCTCCTGGTCTTGCCTCTTCACTGGTCGCTACTAGGTCCTCTCTCTCTCAGCTCCCTGAGCTTTCTCATACCTCGTCTTAAAGCTATGTATGATTCCTGTCTCCACTACATCACTTGCTAGACTATTCCACTTCCTGACAACTCTATGACTGAAGAAATATTTCCTAACATCCCTGTGACTCGCCTGAGTTTACAGCTTCCAATTGTGACCCCTTGTTTCTGTGTCCCCTCTCTGGAACATCCTGTCTCTGTCCACCTTATCTATTCCACGCAGTATTTTATTATATGTCGTTATTATGTCTCCCCTGACCCTCCTGTCCTCTAGTGTCGTCAGGCCGATTTCCTTCAACCTTTCTTCGTAGGACATTCCCCTGAGCTCCGGAACTAACCTTGTTGCAAACATTTGCACTTTCTCTAATTTCTTTACGTGATTGACCAGGTATGGGTTCCAAACTGGTGATGCGTACTCCAGTATGGGCCTGACGTAAACAGTGTACAGTGTCTGGAACGATTCCTTACTAAGGTATCGGAACGCTATTCTCAGGTTTGCCAGGCGACCATAAGCTGCAGTAGTTATCTGGTTGATGTGTGCCTCCGGAGACGTGCTCGGTGTTATGCTCACTCCAAGATCTTTCTCCCTGAGTGAGATTTGCAGTCTTTGTCCACCCAGCCTATGCTCTGTCTGCGGTCTTCTTTGCCCTTCCCCAATCTTCACGACTTTGCATTTGGCAGGGTTTAATTCGAGAAGCTAGTTGCTGGACCATGTGACCAGCCTGTCCAGATCTCAATGTAGTCCTGCCTGATCCTCATCTGATTTAATTCTCCTCATTAACTTCATATCATCTGCGAACATGGACACTTCTGAATCTATCCCTTCCATCATGTCATTCACATATCCCAAAAATAGCACTGGTCCTAGGACTAACCCCTGTGGAGCCCCGCTCGTCAAAGGTGCCCAGTGTGATACCTTATCACGTACCATGACTCATTGTTGCCTCCCTGTCAGATATTTTTTGATCCATTGCAGTGCACTCCCTCTTATTCGCGCCTGATCCTCCAGCTTCTGCACTAATCTCTTGTGAGAAACTGTGTCGAAGGCCCTCCTGCAGTCCAGGAAATTGCAATCAACCTACCCCTCTCTCTCGTGTCTTAACTCTGTTACTTTGTCATAAAACTCCAGGTTTGTGACACAGGATTTGCTTTCCATGAATCCGTGCTATTTGTCGTTTATAATCTTGTTCCGTTCCAGGTGCTCCACCACTCTCCTCTTGATAATTTTCTCCATGATTTTTCATACTATACACGTCAGTGACACTGGTCTGTAGCTTAGTGCCTCGCTTCTGTCTCCTTTCTTAAAAATGGGGACTGTATTTGCCTTCTTCCAACCTCAGGTAGTTGTCCCGTTTCAAGGGATGTGTTGAAGATTGAGATTAGCGGCACACAACACAGTATCTCTACTCCTTCTCTAAGGACCCACGGGAGATGTAGTCCGGTCCCATCGCCTTTGAGGTATCACGGTCATTTAGCAGCTTCTGCACCTCCTCCTCAGTTGTGTGTATCTAACACTTGTTGGTATATTCCCTGTTGGCGTTACCCTCTGTGCTGCCTTCCCAGAGACCTTTTTATCTCTACTGTGAATACTTCCTTGAATCTCGTGTTGAGCTCTTCACATACCTCTTGATCGTTTCATGTGAGTTCCCCATCTTCTTTCCTTAGCCTGATCACCTGGTCTTTGGCTGTTGTCTTCCTCCTAATGTGGCTATACAGCAGTTTCGGGTCAGACTTGACTTTTGATGCTAAGTTGTTTTCATACTGTCGTTGGGCCTCCCTCCTAATATGCGCATACTCGTTTCTGGCTCGTCGACTAATCTCCTTATTTTCCAGGGTTCTTTGCCTTCTGTACTTTTTCCATTCTCTAGTGCACTTAGTTTTTGCCTGCCTACACCTTCGGGTAAACCAAGGGCTCGTTCTGGTCTTCCCATTATTTCTGTTGCCCTTGGGAACAAACCTTCCTCTGCTTCCTTGCATTTTGTTGTCACGTAGTCCATTTCGTTTACTGACTTTCCTACCAATTCTCTGTCCCACTGAACCTATTGCAGGAAGTTCCTGTGTGAGTGTGTGTGTGTGTGTGTGTGTGTGTGTGTGTGTGTGTGTGTGTGTGTGTGTCAGTATGTAACTCCTCTGCACGAGTGTGTGTGATGGCTTAACTGCAAATAAACACAGCAATACATGGTAGGAATATAATTGTGAAGCTCTGATTGCAAATGTAATTTCGTTTGCATATACAAATAATTACCCAACAACAATGATAATGAACACCTTTGCTTTCCAAACGTATCGAAAACTGCAATTCTCTGTTCACACACACACACACACACACACACACACACACACACACACACACACACACACACACACACACACACACAAACAAACAAACAAACAAACACACGCACACATACATATACATATATATGTCGTGCCGAATAGCAAAACTTGCGCTTTTGGCTTAAATAGCAACGCTCTTCTTGCCGAATAAGACAAACGAAATTTTGTGTATGCAATAATTTCGAGAAAATCACTGTGAACCTAACGAAAAATATATATTTCATTGTGTTTGTTTATTATTAAATTATTGTAAACTTATCTAAAATATATTTGGTTGGATTAGGCTAAATTAAATTGCGCTTGTTATAATAAGATTAAGTAAGTTTTCTAAGATTCTCTTGGTACAAATTTAGTAATTTCCACATTAACATAAATGAAAAAATATATCTTTAAACGTATAAGAGAAAATTTAAGAAAGGATATAATTTTCAATGAGTTCTTGCTAATTGACCAATTTTACGTATTCAGCAAGATATATATATATATATATATATATATATATATATAATATATATATATATATATATATATATATAATATATATATATATATATATATATATATATATATATATATATATATATATATATATTATATATATATAATTATTTTGATATGTGGCTTGAATTTGTTCTGCTAGCCAATGAGTTGAATCATTATACAGAACCTGTTTTGTATAATGATG
>NC_069425.1:35335104-35350104 GCF_026875155.1 Cherax quadricarinatus | reverse complement strand
GAGAAACACTAAATATTTTTACTTAAAAAAAAAATGACATTGCTAGAGAAAGATGAAGAGAATGATTGGGGGAATTATAAACTATTAAGATAGCATGAACAAATATAAAATAAGGAGTGTGGGACGCTTTAATGGGTAGAAAATATATATGACTGGTAGAAGCTGTATATGACTGGTGGAAGCTTCCTGTGATTGGTGGAAACTGTCTGTGATTGATGGAAGCTTTCTGTGACTGGCGGAATCTGTCTGTGATTGGCAGAAACTGAGACATACTGTACTTATCACACGAAAGCCTTTGAGAGAGAAAAACTAAAAATTAAAACACGTTGACTATAATCATCATCTTCATTTTGGGATCATTAATTATGAAATACAATAAATAACTCGTAAAATAAATGAAGTCTCTCCTATTTGTGAAGTACAAGTATTTTACAAGATTCATTTACAGCTCGAAAAACAGCCAAATAGTCCTCCCTGATTATGGCAATTTTGGGAAGACTTCCTCTACCCTTAATGTGATGATGGCGAGACAGTCTGGGAGTTAAGACTGCAGTAAACTTAGTACTAAATCCTGTAATCAAGGAGAGTAATCTCAGTATTATACTCAGTCGAAAAATAGACGGATCGTCTTTATGAAAATTTTGCTGAGACATTGATTCGTCAATAGAGTTTAATTAAAGCCTATCGACTACACGAGGGTCATTAAGGCTGCATGTGCCTGTTCACCAACAGGTGAACGGGTAACATTCAGCCTTAATGACTTTAATCCTCCTGAAAGCTTACCTTAATCCCCCTTAAAAGGAGGTTTAATCCCCCTAAAAGGGGGATTAAGGTAAGCTTTCAATATATATACACTGAAAGGTATGCACCTCACTGTGTATATACAGGCATATCATCGCAGTTTTTAATTTATTTATTTGTGATGAAATATACATTTTTCTCGGTTTACGTAAGCTAACTCCCAGATTAACCCAGCTTAACCTAACTTAAAATACTGAAAAGCTAAAAAGTATTAGAAGTCTTAAAAATGAAAATGAGTACTATTTCGCAATACCGACGAAGTCAAATGGTTGCTGGTGGTTACTTGAAAACGCTTACAGCACACGAAATAAGCTTGCCTACACGAACGCTCACGAACTAGATGTAATGAACGATTTTTTTTTTATGTTTAGAAGACTAAAATCGTTAACGAAAATACTGAATATGCATCACTTCAGAGATATTCTCGACTCCAACACCTACTCAGTCATTCTTCCTCTATTCTCTCTTATTCAGAGTAGAGAGAATGAGCTATAAACTATGAACGAACACACGTAATGCAGGGCGGAGATTTTTTTTTTAAATGACATTTCGCTGAGGATTGAGCTTAATCATAACTGGATAAAGCTCAGTCCTGTGTGAAACATCGATTGAAAGAAAAAGTCTTGGTCCGCATTACGTGTCTTTATACACGCTAGTCATCGTGTTGCCCCAGTCATCAATCTCTGTGCTGGGTACACGCAGTGAAAATGCTGCGATCGATGTGTGTTATTCGGTAAATACGTTAGGAGCGCTACCGCGATCGCTGAAAAGTGTTACGAAATGACTGGTGAACTTGGTGTCACTATTTCTGTATTGACGGTGAAGCTCCTAGTGAACCTGTGTGGAAGGAGGAGGACCATAGAAATGAGATAAATGTCGAGTCTAACATAGGAGACTGACGTTGTACGTGTTTATATGAAAATAAATATGTTTTTGGACAACACCGGGATCTAGGGTTATTTAACTGTTAATAATACAGAAGAAAAGGTAACTAACAAAGAGAGAGAGAGAGAATAACCTGTCGATGTCATATTTCGGTACTGAGATGTGAGTTTCAGGTCCAGAAAGACAGCCTCCGTGACCAGATGACGAAGTTATCTACGGTGACAGTGAGACAACATGACATTCATCTCCTTAAATCACCGGACTCAGAAAAATGTGTGCTGGGCAGGAAACGATCAGCCCAAGAGTGGTGCTTAGTAGTGTTGGCCAGCAGGCATCTCCCACTCGTCTCTGCAACGTCTGTTACACTAGAAAATTGGTAAGGCTTGGATAACGAGACAAATGTGACAGAAAACCACAAAAGAGAGACCTGGGTGGTGGACGGTAATTGTAGACTAGTATCAGTGCTGTCAGTCACTCAGAAAAGTATTGAGGTAATATTATTTTAACAATGATAGCAATTTTACACTACAATTTGTTGCTGTGTGTATCAGCAATTTTGTTTCAGAAAAGACTACTCTGCAGCTTAACTGTTGACCATGCCGAATGCAGATCAGCTGTGTCGTTGTATTAGACGTTATTGGCACCTTTGATCGGCCTGACAAGCACCAGGAAACTCTGGCTCAATTTGAAAAGCGTGCTTGGTCCCATATTATCGAATGTCTACTTCAACGGCTTACAAAATCTCACCACAGAACCCCAGGTCTATAAAGATGAGTGCATCTTTCTAACCTTCATTTGTACATAAAGGAGCATATCCTGCTTCACATAGATCACTAACTTGCTACATCTAAATGATGCAATTGACAGTAGAATAAATGTGAAGCTGAAAACACATTATCCTGGACAGCATGGCATTACCATCCGGAACTTTGAAGTGAATGAACAGAGGTGCTTCAGTGCTTTAAAGAAGTCTTACGTCCATATTCATAGCAAATATTACTTCGTGGACGACCTGACGACTGCTATTATACCACACGACGGGCAGCAAAAGCTCAGTTTGATCTTGCACTGTCATTCTCAACGAAATAATTCCATCAGTGAAAATTCGTTATTTTTGTTGAGTTGCATTTGAAGTATTTTCTCGCAACAGACTATTAACATATGAAAGCTCACAATTGGCCAAAGCCTCACTCGTTCGTTAACTTATGCGTTGCCTGATTTCATATAAATACCTTTATATAATTTGTATGATACACGAGCTATATAATTCCAGGAAGTCTTATCATACACACACACACACACACACACACACACACACACACACACACACACACACACACACACACACACACACACACACACACACAACACACACACACACACACACACACGGACTTCTAACAGAGAATCTCTCACGAGTTATATTCAGGGAATAAGCCCAAGCGTTCCTCGCTTGTGTATTCACTTGCGACCAGCGGTCGCAAATCTTCAGCGTGGTCTCCCGGGCCATCAGCTGGCTCGCTAGCTGACTTTCTCGGTTTATCGAGACATAACTCTCTGTCTCCATCTCTCTCTTCTCTCTCATCCACATCTTCACAACACACACATACTCTACAACACACTGCCATTGTGTATTCATTATTATTATATACAGGTTGAAGAATTCATTGTTTCTGGGCAGAGGTTTTTATATTAGAATCCTGATATAATCAGTGAACTCGTCTCTTCTGATCAGAAAATTCAGAATCTTGATTTCTAGTGAGTGTTCTTCTGACGTTTATATTTTACAATATTTAGGGTCATATATTTCCTTACATAATACCGTCGTTATCTTTCTATCGTATTTTGTTGACCTCTCCTTGTCAAATTTACGTTCTTGCTGTTGCTTTGCGTTTTAACACCCTGCCAACGCAAGGAGATTATTTTTATGTTAGATTTAAATCCCGTGTGAGCCATTGAGTGCAAGGAACTGCACTGCAGACAGTCTCTTTGCCACGCTTGTCATTATCATTTGTGAGATTTTTTCCGTACCACCAATGAGGCAGACGCCAAAACGCTGTTCTTTAATAATAGTATCCCTGGTAAGTCTAATTGCCTTTCTACCCACCTTCCAGCAGCTCTGACAGTTTATGAACGATTAAAACTTACCGAGGCACAAGATGAACAAAAGTGTAACACACATAATAAGTGAGTATAAACCACTTTAAGCCAACAATGGCGTTCCACTAGGACCTTCCTGAGGGCCATCTTCCTTTTTTTTACCTGAGCATGTTAATGTATAATTTGGGGTTGTCAGGACTCCGCCTAGCGGACCTTCGTCATTAACTATTTCTGGCACTTTATAGTCCCTGTAGTGACCTTCGAGACTCCGGTTAGAGTATCAACTCCATCCTCCTCAAGGAAACTCACTCTCACTCGGAATAATGGTGAAATCAGGGGTTTCCAAGACTCCACCGAGAGGTTCTTACCGTTGGATATAGATTAAAGTATAATTAGGAGGAAGAGGAGGTGGAGGGACTCTTTACGACTCCAACAAGAGGACCCTAACATTAACTTCTGATTTTAGTGTTTAAACACTCTTACTGAAGAATACGACATTTGTGCAACATTTGGGAATCTTTAGTGAGGAGGCGTTTCGCCAGTCAGTGGCTTCTTCAGTGCACTACAGAGAAGTATGGTGAAAAATGAGGAGGAGAATGAGGTAATCAGTCACCCAGCCTGGAATCGATGTGTTCAGTCCATCACCGGACTGAACACATCGCCAGCCACATTTCATTAATTTAGATTCCCAAATGTTGCATAAGTGTCTTATTCTTCAACTTGTCGGTTCTCTAAACCATTACAACTCTCGTTACTATACAGCAAGTATGTGCATGTCCCTAATTCAACGATGGCGGTGTAGTGATCAATAGTGACACTAACAAACAAACATTTTTGGAGACATAACGCAAGAAACGAGATAAGGGTTGTATATTTCAATCTCAATACAGGTCCTTTTCGGCAGCAAGACGCAAGAGACAAAGGCTGACTTTTTAATCAAGCGAATATACAACTTTTAAGTCAGTTTTCCTCTCTAGTACTTTTCTAATGAAGAAAATCTCGGAAGTTCAAATATACAGCCCTACTATATTGTTTTATTTATGTCTCCCAGTGAGTTCTCCTTTCCCATTTTCTTGAAATTTATTCATATATTCTTGTGTATTTAATATCGAAACCTTTATATAGACATGGAAAAAAGTGGCGAACAATGCCAATATGAAATTTTGCAATTGATTAATGTTATGTTGATGCTATTATTGTTATTAGGAGGGAAGGGTTAAACATGTAGGATCATTCAGCACCTGGGGGAAATAGACGGCAACCAGATTCGATCCAAGGAGGACAGATCCAGTGCTTTGGATCAATAACGTTCACCTGCGTGAAGTAACCACCTTCCTTGTCGGGTCTACTTGATAACATCACCTCTCAGACTCGTTATTATTATTATTATTATTATTATTATTATTATTTATTATTATTGATTGCACACTAGATGTTTCCCACCAAGGAAGGGGTGACCCTTTAAAGGAAACAAATAAACAATGAAGAAATTGCTGAGGTTAAATTGTACAAATGTGGAAAGAGGATGAGACACGTTACCTTGTGGAATAATTGCAGAGCTCTTAACGTTACTTTTTAGAGGGAGAAGTAGAGTGAGACAGAAAAAGAGGGAGAGATAGATAGATAGATAGATAGATAGATAGATGAGAGAGAGAGAGAGAGAGAGAGAGAGAGAGAGAGAGAGAGAGAGAGAGAGAGAGAGAGAGAGAGATGACGGAAGGGACAGAGTTAGAGGTGTCCCTGTTTACAGACGATGTGAAACTAATGAGGACGAGGATAGCCTACGGGGGGATCTGGATAGGCTGGAAGTCTGGTCCGACAAATGGCTCCTGGAGTTCAACCCCAGCAAGTGCAAAGTTAAGAAGCTTGAGGAAGGAGACCGCAGAGTACAGCATAAGAGGTCAGAGGCTGCAAAACTCACTCAGGGAAAAGGATCTTGAGATGAGCATCATACCAAGCACATCTTCTGAAGTGCACATCAAACATATAACTGCTGCAACATACGGGCGCCTGGCAAATCTGAGAACAGAGTTTCGACATCTACGTAAAGAGTCGTTTACGACACTGTACACAGTGTACGTCAGTTCCATGTTGGAGTATGCAGCACGAGTATAGATCCCACACCTAGTCAAACATGTCAAGAAATTAGAGAACATGCAAAGGCGTGCAACAGGACTAGTCTCGGAGCTGAGGGGGTTTGTTCTGCGAAGAGAGGTTAAGGGAACTCAGTCTGACAACACTGGAAGACAGGAAGGATGGGGAGGACATGATAACAACATGAAATAGTGAGAGGAATTGACAGGGTGGACAGGGACAGAATGTTTTAGAGACGCAACACAGCAACAACGGGTCAGAACTGGAGATTGAAAACTCAGATGAGTCACAAAGATGTTAGTTACAACTGGAGATTGAAAACTCAGATGAGTCACAAAGATGTTAGGAAGTATTTCTTCAGCCACAGAATTGTCAGGAAGTGGAACACTCTGGAGAATGATGTAGTGGAGGCAGGATCCACACGTAGCTTTGAGAAGAGGTATAACGCTCATGGAGCAGGGAGAGTGTGAACCTAGTAGCGACCAGCGAAGAGGCGGGGCCAGGACCTATGAATCGACCCTGCAACCACAACTGGGTGAGTACAATTAGGAGAGTACACACTTTAATCTCATTTTCCATATAGATAATTACACTCCCCGCCCTTTCTACCTGTTTATTTTGTTTCACGCGCCTCAACAACAACAAAAATGACCCGGGACCCAGTCACCTGATAGAACATAACTTTCACAGAACTCGAAAAAGCCTTGTGTGTGCGTGCGTGTGTGTGTGTGTGTGTGTGTGTGTGTGTGTGTGTGTGTGTGTGTGTGTGTGTGTGTGTGTGTGTGTGTGTGTGTGTGTGTGTACATCAGGTGAGTGGTGATGGCATCAGCGCTTACAACAGCACTCCACTGTGGTGGACATTGCGTAGATAATAACTGACAACCTAGGTCGTACACGGTGATAACTGACAGCCCAGGTCGTACACGATGATAACTGACAACCCAGGTCGTACACGGTGATAACTGACAACCCAGGTCGTACACGGTGATAACTGATAGCCCAAGTCGTACACGGTGATAACTGATAACACTGGTCGTACACGGTGATACCTGATAACACGAGTTGTACACGGAGACGCACCGGTTGGTTCCTCTTTTTTTTTTCTCGGTATTTTTTTTAACAACGGAGAATCCATTAGAGTAACAACCTTGACTGATGGTCTAGGGTGGGAGAGAGGGAGGGAAAGGAAGGAGTGGGAGGGGCAGGGAGGGAGGGAAAGGGGAAAGGACGGAGTGGGAGGGGCAGGGAGGACTAACAGAGGAAAAATTATGGAATGGGAAGAGGAATGGAAGAATGGGGAGGAGGTGAAAAGAAGCGATTATTTCATATTTCTCGAGCGTCACTAGGATTCAAACCCACCGTATCTGAACACCTTCATGCAGCAGGTATGAAGGTTCAGTTGAACACCTTTACTCAGCGAGAATGAAATCTCGGATGACAGAAAGAGAATGAAGCCTCAGTTGAACACCTTTACATAACAGTAATGAAGCCTCAGATGAATCTTTACACTGCGAGCAAAAATGGAACCTTAGCAGAATAACTCGACATCTGCTAAACAGCTGTTCACTATTTTTTTTCTTTATGAGATGAATATTTCTGTCTTGGTTAATTATTATAATGTAGAGAGTTTACCTTTTCTTTTGTAATTTATGCATATTTTTTTAATTCTATTTTAAGTAAAAGATGATAACTGTTCTTTTGATGACTTTATAACTTTTGTCAAAATCATGTGAAGATATTTATCTATTCCTGGCTTTGATGATTCTATTGCTGATACGATTGAGATTTCCTGCAGTCCTTCCCTCAACCCCTTCTTCTCTCTCCACACTCTATTCTCCTCCTGCAGCTTCTTCCCCTCTCTTTGTTCTCCACCCTCTTCCTCCTCTTCCTATTCCTCCTCCTCTTCCACCTCCTCAACACTCAGAATATCAACATCAAATTTTAATATCCAGATTTATGCCCATGGCAGAAATTATTCTCCCGGTGTCCACAATGGGAGAAATTCTCATAAAGCGAAGATCTGGGCTGATTTGTCAGCCTCTGGAGTCATCTGCCTCGACGGCGAGTCATAACTCAGGCCGCTCCTGGCTCCTCTGGTACCTCAGGGAATACCCACTCCCACACACTGAGACAAACACTCCCCCCCCAACCACTCAACCACACACACACACACACACACACACACACACACACACACACACACACACACAACCACACACACACACCCCAACCATACACGACAACACAACACAATTAACTCAGTTAACGACTTCCAACCGCCCAGTTACTCCGAGCAACCCAAAGCCACAGAGAGCTTTCCTCGGCCACCCACAACAACACAGAGTCACCCTCAACCACCCACACCAACACAGAGTCAAAATCAACCACCCACACCAACACAGAGTCACCCTCAACCACCCATACCAACACAGTCCCCTTAACCACCCACACCAACACAGAGTCGCCCTTAACCACCCACACCAACACAGAATCACCCTTAACTACCCACACCAACACAGAGTCACCCTCAATCACTCACACCAACAGAGAGTCGCCCTCAACTACCCACACCAACACTGACTCACCCTCAGTCACCCACCATAACTCCCACACTGAAGTCAAAAGAGTCGCAAAGCCTAGCAAACATACCTTGCCACCCACACTGTTAATACACGAGATTAATCACCTCTTTGTTTCCTGGGAATTATATCTGTACTTGTGAATAGACGTCACTGTCCATCCTATATCTGTTTCTGCCGTTGTCCTTCTCGTACATGTGTCCTTACCTTCTGCGTCTGTCACTGTCCTGCGTGTGCTTGTATACGTCACTGTCCTTCCTGTACCTGTGTTCATCTCGTGTCTGTGTCTAGCACTGTCTCTTTTTTTGTATTCAATTCCTCTTTCATGTAAATACTGTATGTCTCTGGCAGGCAGAGAAGGACGTCAACAGACATAAGAACATAAGAACATAAGAAAGGAGGAACACTGCAGCAGGCCTGTTGGCCCATACTAGGCAGGTCCTTTACAATTCATCCCACTAACAAACATTTGACCAACCCAGTTTTCAATGCCACCCAAGAAACAAAATTTAATTCACAGAAACTCATTGTACCAGTTCACCCACAGTGGAAGTTTTACCAGGTGAGAGCTTTTCCCTCAACAGTGGAGTTGTTGTCACCCACAATGCAGTGAATTTATCCATAGAGTAGAGCTTTATACCTACAGTAGATTTTTTTCACCCACAGTGCGATTTTATCACCCACAATGGGACTTAATCATCCACACACACACACTGCCTAGATACGTGATAGTTCGGGACCTGGTTCTTGATAAAGCTCTACTGTGGGTAGGTACTGGACAAACCCCTAGTGTGGGTGGGTACTGGAGAAAGCCCCACTGTAGGTGGGTGCTGGACAAGCCCCTAGTGTGGGTGGGTACTGGAGAAAGTTCCACTGTGGGTGGGTACTGGAGAAATCCCCAGTCTGGGTGGTTCCTGGGCAAAGCTCCACTCTGGGTGGGTACTGCATAATGCCCCACAGTGGGTGGCTACTGGACAAAGCCCCACTGTGGGTTGGTACTGGACAAAGCCCCGCTGTGGGTGGGTACTGGACAAAGCCCCACTGTGGGTCGGTACTGGAGAAAGCCCCACTGTGGGTCGGTACTGAAGAAAGCCCCACTGTGGGTCGGTACTGGAGAAAGCCCCACTGTGGGTCGGTACTAGAGAAAGCCCCACTGTGGGTTGGTACTGGAGAAAGCCCCACTGTGGGTGGGTACTGCAGAAAGCCCCACTGTGGGTGGGTACTGAGGAAATCCCCACTGTGGGTCGGTACTGGAGAAAGCCCCACTGTGGGTGGGTACTGGAGAAAGCCCCACTGTGGGTGGGTACTGGAGAAAGCCCCACTGTGGGTTGGTACTGGAGAAAGCCCCACTGTGGGTGGGTACTGGAGAAAGCCTCACTGTGGGTGGGTACTGGAGAAAGCCCCACTGTGGGTGGGTACTGGAGAAATCCCCACTGTGGGTCGGTACTGGACAAAGCCCCACTGTGGGTCGGTACTGGAGAAAGCCCCAATGTGGGTCGGTACTGGAGAAAGCCCCACTGTGGGTGGGTACTGGAGAAAGCCCCACTGTGGGTGGGTACTGGAGAAAGCCCCACTGTGGGTTGGTACTGGAGAAAGCCCCACTGTGGGTGGGTACTGGAGAAAGCCTCACTGTGGGTGGGTACTGGAGAAAGGCCCACTGTGGGTGGGTACTGGAGAAAGCCCACTGTGGGTGGGTACTGGAGAAAGCCCCACTGTGGGTTGGTACTGGAGAAAGCCCCACTGTGGGTGGGTACTGGAGAAAGCCTCACTGTGGGTGGGTACTGGAGAAAGCCCCATTGTGGGTGGGTACTGGAGAAAGCCCCACTGTGGGTGGGTACTGGAGAAATCCGCACTGTGGGTGAATACTAGAGAAAGCCGCACTGTGGGTGGGTACTGGAGAAAGCCCCACTGTGGGTGGGTACTAGAGAAAGCCCCACTGTAGGTCGGTACTGGAAAAAGCCCCTCTGTGGGTTGATACTGGAGAAAGCCCCACTGTGGATCGGTACTGGAGAAAGCCCCACTGTGGGTGGGTACTGGAGAAAGCCCCACTGTGGGTCGGTACTGGAGAAAGTCCCACTGTGAGTCGGTACTGGAGAAAGCCCAACTGTGGGTCGGTACTGAAGAAAGCCCCACTGTGGGTCGGTACTGGAGAAAGCCCCACTGTGGGTCGGTACTGGAGAAAGCCCCACTGTGGGTGGGTACTGGACAAAGCCCCACTGTGGGTGGGTACTGGAGAAAGCCCCACTGTGGGTCGGTACTGGAGAAAGCCCCGCTGTGGGTGGGTACTGGAGAAAGCCCCACTGTGGGTGGGTACTGAAGAAAGCCCCACTGTGGATGGGTACTGGAGAAAGCCCCACCGTGGGTGGGTACTGGAGAAAGCCCCACTGTGGGTGGGTACTGGAGAAAGCCCCACTGTGGGTCGGTACTGGAGAAAGCCCCACTGTGGGTGGGTACTGGAGAAAGCCCCACTGTGGGTCGGTACTGGAGAATGCCCCACTGTGGGTGGGTACTGGAGAAGCCCCACTGTGGGCGGGTACTGGAGAAAGCCCCACTGTGGGTGGGTACTGGAGAAAGCCCCACTGTGGGTGGGTACTGGAGAAAACCCCACTGTGGGTGGGTACTTCAGAAAGCCCCACTGTGGGTGGGTACTGGAGAAAGCCCCACTGTGTGTGGGTACTGGAGAAAGCCCCACTGTGGGTGTGTACTGGAGAAAACCCCACTGTGGATGGGTACTGGAGAAAGCCCCACTGTGGGTGGGTACTGGAGAAAGCCCCACTGTGGGTCGGTGCTGGAGAAAGCCCCACTGTGGGTGGGTACTGGAGAAAGCCCCACTGTGGGTCGGTACTTGAGAAAGCCCCACTGTGGGTGGGTACTGGAGAAAGCCTCACTGTGGGTCGGTACTGGAGAAAGCCCCACTGTGGGTGGGTACTGGAGAAAGCCCCACTGTGGGTCGGTACTGGAGAAAGCCTCACTGTGGGTGGGTACTGGAGAAAGCCCCACTGTGGGTGTGTACTGGAGAAAGCCCCACTGTGGGTGGGTACTAGAGAAAGCCCCACTGTGGGTGGGTACTGGAGAAAGCCCACTGTGGGTCGGTACTGGAGAAAGCCCCACTGTGGGTGGATACTGGAGAAAGCCCTACTTTGGGTCGGTACTGGAGAAAGCCCCACTGTGGGTGGGTACTGGAGAAAGCCCCACTGTGGGTCGGTACTGGAGAAAGCCCCACTGTGGGTGGGTACTGGAGAAAGCCCCACTGTGGGTGGGTACTGGAGAAAGCCCCACTGTGGGTCGGTACTGGAGAAAGCCCCACTGTGGGTGGGTACTGGAGAAAGCCCCACTGTGGGTGGGTACTGGACAAAGCCCCACTGTGGGTCGGTACTGGAGAAAGCCTCACTGTGGGTGGGTACTGGAGAAAGCCCCACTGTGGGTGGGTACTGGAGAAAGCCCCACTGTGGGTCGGTACTGGAGAAAGCCCCACTGTGGGTCGGTACTGGAGAAAGCCCCGCTGTGGGTGGGTACGGAGAAGCCCCCTGTGGGTGGGTACTGGAGAAAGCCCCGCTGTGGGTGGGTACTGGAGAAAGCCCCACTGTGGGTGGGTACTGGAGAAAGCCCCGCTGTGGGTCGGTACTGGAGAAAGCGTGAAACATCAATTACAAGCCTCCGAATTATTTACCTCTCTTTGTTGTTGTTACTGTCAAGTCTTCTTTATTGTCTCTGTCTCTGCCAACTCTTTTTTTAATTTATGTTTCTGTCAACTTTTCATTCTTTTGTCTCTCTATTAACTTTGCTCTGTCTCCATTTTTACCACCTCTACTCTTCGTCTCTTAGAGTGTCCGGCTCTGTGTTTTTAAAATCATCTCGTTCTCTGTGTCTCCTCTTACTTATTATTATTATTATTATTATTATTATTATTATTATTATTATTATTATTATTATTATTGTTATTATTATTATTATTATTATATTACTGTTATTATTATCATTGTTGTTATTGTTATTATTATTATTGTTGTCATTATTATTGTTGCCAGTATTATTATTGTTTTTACTTTTAACATTTTATTATTATTAATATTATTATTATTATTACTATCATTAACATCATTATTATTGTTATTATTATTACTATTATTGTTGTTGTTATTATTATCATGGGTGAAGCGCTTAACCCGTTAGGGTCATAGAGCACCTGACGGGCGGGAAGTAACGAGGTCTGCCGCAAGGAAGGTCAGGGTTGCTCCATGTCCTCGAAGCGAGAGGAAAGATTCAATGTATCTTTAACTCCCACAGCTTCGTCCTAAGGATCTAAAGTCTTATTCCTTCCCTTCTGTTGTGTTTAAGAGTTTTCTTCGAGACTTCCTAATAGACTTTCCGGAAGTCCAAGAACATTTCTTTCATGTTTTTCTACTGAAGATTTCAGTCAGGGTGTAGAGTACGTACTCTATATATCTTTATATATTTATGGCTTAAGCCATTGTCAAAGAACATTTTTTTTAAATCTTCCCAATCTATATACAAGGATTCTAATCAATATTTTTGTTATAAAAGAGTTTAAAAAGCGTTCTTCAATTATTTATGATCAACTTTATATCCTTGCAGAATCTAATCAAACATTTTTAAGACTTCCAGGTCAATATTTTAACCATTTAGAGACCAATAATCCTTTGAAGACTTCAGAATTTTTTAGCCTCGAATAGTCTAATTAGATTGCTTAAGATCCTAGTCAATATTTCATCCTAGGAGAGCTTAATATTACATTTCTTGACTTCCTGGTCGATACACAGCACCCATGAATATTTTCACTGCATTTTAGCAGTGAAAATATTCATGGGTGCTGTAAGGAATTTTTCACCGCTTTTCCATGATCTGACGAACAAAAGGAATAAAAATTGGACGCACAAAGGATATTCCAGGATCTTAATCAAAAGCCGAATCACACTTTTGTTTATGAAAGATAGATACTAACAGTCTGATGTATTGGGCTGGCAGGGTGAAAAAAACTTGGCCATTCTTGCCTGTTGAAAGCTTCCCTGAAACTCAGTGGATAATTTGTGAGATATTGCTAACATTTACGCCAACATCAGACATAAATATTAGATTATCGCACGACAAGCGTCAGTGCTGCGCCGAGCTCTGAGACAGTGAGAAGAATGAATGTTTTTCTAGGGCAATAGGAGAGCAGCATGACTACTGCATTAGTCTAGTAGAACAGCATCACTTTTGCACTAGGCTAATAGGAGAGCAGCATGAGTACTGTGCTGACATTCAAGAAATTATATAAACAATATTAGAGTCCCCAGAATACAAGAGTTTTTGGTATTAAATTATCATGTTTATTATCGTTGAAGAGAGAGACCCAGCACAAATCATTGCGAATGTAACGCAAGACAATGAATTATTTCTCTCCCGATATCTCCATTAAAGTTCGCTCTCTCTGTCTGTCTGTCTGTCTGTCTGTCTGTCTGTCTGTTTGTCTCTCTCTCTCTCTCTCTCTCTCTCTCTCTCTCTCTCTCTCTCTCGCTCTCTCTCTCTCTCTCTCTCTCTCTCTCTCTCTCTCTCTCTCTCTCTCTCTCTCTCTCTCTCTCTCTCTCTCTACTGTAATATTCGTGTTTTCTACATGCTTCTGTTAACTAAATCTTTCTTTTGGAAGAACCACTTTTAAAATTAATGCAGTCAGCACTTTTAATCCTCTACAGTTATTTTCCATCGCAGGAAATGGAGAATGAAAAATTATGGTTGAAACCTTTCGAATCACATAAAAAAAAAGTTTGAACGAACTTGTTCTGGGACTACGTATAAGTCTGTGCAGAGTTGTGATCTGCACAGAGTAAAACGCTGTCACAGTGAAAACTTGTTCTTGTGTCTAGCTGTTTACTAGTTGACACCGCCCTTATCATACAGAAAAAAAGTAGTGAAGTATTTTCCTGTTGTCTCTTTTACAGGTGTGTGTCTGGATGACTGGTGTCTGTGGATGACTGGTCTCTGTGGATGACTGGTCTCTGTGGATGACTGGTATCATCTCAGGTAATGTGACGGAATCTCGAAACAAAACACACACACACACACACACACACACACACACACACACACACACACACACACACACACACACACACACACACACACACACACACACACACACACGTTAATTCACAACCCAGGTAATCAGTGGTCAGTGCGTTCGACACTCAGGATTTGTTTCTCATGTAAAGCGTGACGAGGTGTGTGGGCAAATCTCCTTACACTTGCTGATCTTAAACAAAAATAAAGGAAACATACTCAGAAGTTATTCGGTTGTTTCGAGTCGCTTCTTGGGCAGGGTGGGAAATATAGGGAAATATCATTACTCGAGCATCCTTTGTTCACCAGCAGTAAATATGCATGTGGGCGTTAAGTCTCACTACATCTGCTGGCAATGTTCGTCAAAATGAAGTAGGTTTCTGAGAGTTTGTTGACAGTTATGGGGCATAACCTTGGGAAAAGGTCAACTACGCATATTAATGAAGACGACTAGAAGCTATGAATATTGTTCTGCCCCTTTAAT
>NC_069425.1:35317604-35330104 GCF_026875155.1 Cherax quadricarinatus | reverse complement strand
TGAGAGCTATATCAGCTTGGGGAAATAGATGGCAAGTAACATTTGCACCTGAGAAAACGCAAATGATGATCGTCTCTAGGCACCATGATGGTAATGCTGGTGCAGTAGTATGGATGAATGGGAGGGTGTTGGCACCTGGAGAAGAAGTTGATATCCTTGGGGTGAAATTTGACTCCAAACTAACCATGAAGAACCATGTTGTAAATCTTGCAAACAAGGCAGCCAGGAAGCTTACAGCACTTCGCTGTATCTCGCATCTGCTTGACAGTAGGGGTTGCAAGCTCCTGTACGAGGCACAATTACGCTCACACCTTGAGTATGCTCCACTTTCTTGGTTTGCCTGCCCCCCTCCCCTCTCATCTGCGTCTGCTTGACAGAGTAGAGAACAGAGCAAGACGTCTCATCTCTCGCCTGGACCCATCCTGGATAGATCTGTCATTTCAGCAGAGCCTTCAACATAGGAGGGATGTGGGTGGCCTTACTGTTATGTACAAGGCCAATATTGTCAAAATACCACACTTGGATCCACTTCGAGGACAGCGTGAAACAAGCTTTTATGCCACAAGACGGGCAGAAAGCAGCAACTTCACTCTGGCTGTACCCTTCTCCAGAACATCACTCCATCTGAGATCATACATACCCAGGATGACTCGAGTATGGAACACATTCGTACAGCATAATGATGTCAACGAGATAAAGTCAGTTGATCAAATTAAAATGCTGGCCCACAGATGGCTCCAACTTCATCCTGTTCCCTACTTGTATGTCTCATAACAATAAAAATGCTTTCAAATGAACTGATGTAGGTAACAGCTCTTAGCTTGCCAAATGAAGTTAGGAATCCTTAACCTGTAAATAGCTTGTCAATAAAGCTAGGGGTCCTTAATCTTGACAAACCCTGTGTAAAAAAAAAAAAAAAAAAAAAAAAAAAAAAAGAGAGAGAGAGAGAGAGAGAGAGAGAGAGAGAGAGAGAGAGAGAGAGAGACAGAGAGAGAGATGGAGGGTGAGGCTGATATTACACTAATTTACTTACCGAATGAGAGCAACACTGTTCAGTAAACATTTACGGAGGAAGAATGTACCTTGTCTACCTGTCAATCTCTATATCCATTTTTCAACTTACCTATCTTCCTATCCACTTGTATATAAATTCATCTAGCTACTTATCTACAGTTAACTGTTCTCATTTTCCCTTAACTAAAATGCCACATTAGTTTACTGAAGTCAACTGTGAATGTAAACTCGCCATCCTAGTTTTAATGTCCTCTAAATGACACATTAGTGACATTTAAGTTTGGACATAGTAAACAGATTATTTACATTCGAAAAAATATCCTGGGCAGCTGCTGCAGTTTAGCTTCGTATGGTTAAATGAACAGTCGCTTGTGATAAACAGATCGTACATTGTTGGAACCACCAGTCTAAGTTATTGTTCGAACCACCAGTCTAAGTCATTGTTCGAACCACCAGTCTAAGTTATTGTTCGAACCACCAGTCTAAGTCATTGTTCGAACCACCAGTCTAAGTCATTGTTCGAACCACCAGTCTAAGTTATTGTTCGAACCACCAGTCTAAGTCATTGTTCGAACCACCAGTCTAAGTCATTTTTCGAAACACCAGTCTAAGTCATTGTTTCGAAACACCAGTCTAAGTTATTGTTCGAACCACCAGTCTAAGTCATTGTTCGAACCACCAGTCTAAGTCATTGTTCGAACCACCAGTCTAAGTCATTGTTCGAACCACCAGTCTAAGTTATTGTTCGAACCACCAGTCTAAGTCATTGTTCGAACCACCAGTCTAAGTTATTGTTCGAACCACCAGTCTAAGTCATTGTTCGAACCACCAGTCTAAGTTATTGTTCGAACCACCAGTCTAAGTCATTGTTCGAACCACCAGTCTAAGTCATTGTTAGAACCACCAGTCTAAGTCATTGTTCGAACCACCAGTCTAAGTCATTAGAGATTATAGTCAAGTGCAAGGTGACCAGATTATAGCCAAGCACAAGGTGACCAGATTATAGCCAAGCGCAAGGCGACCAGATTATAGTCAAGTGCAAGGTGACCAGATTATAGTCAAGTGCAAGGTGACCAGATTATAGTCAAGTGCAAGGTGACCAGATTATAGCCAAGCACAAGGTGACCAGATTATAGTCAAGTGCAAGGTGACCAGATTATAGTCAAGCGCAAGGAGACCAGATTATAGTCAAGTGCAAGGTGACCAGATTATAGTCAAGTGCAAGGTGACCAGATTATAGTCAAGTGAAAGGTGACCAGATTATAGTCAAACGCAAGGTGACCAGATTATAGTCAAGTGCAAGGTGACCAGATTATAGTCAAGTGAAAGGTGACCAGATTATAGTCAAACGCAAGGTGACCAGATTATAGTCAAGTGCAAGGTGACCAGATTATAGTCAAGTGCAAGGTGACCAGATTATAGTCAAGTGAAAGGTGACCAGATTATAGTCAAACGCAAGGTGACCAGATTATAGTCAAGCACAAGGTGACCAGATTATAGTCAAGTGCAAGGTGACCAGATTATAGCCAAGCACAAGGTGACCAGATTATAGCCAAGCGCAAGGTGACCAGATTATAGCCAAGCACAAGGTGACCAGATTATAGCCAAGCGCAAGGTGACCAGATTATAGCCAAGCGCAAGGTGACCAGATTATAGTCAAGCACAAGGCGACCAGATTATAGTCAAGTGCAAGGTGACAAGATTATAGCCAAGCACAAGGTGACCAGATTATAGCCAAGCACAAGGTGACCAGATTATAGCCAAGCACAAGGTGACCAGATTATAGCAAGCGCAAGGTGACAGATTATAGTCAAGTGCAAGGTGACCAGATTATAGCCAAGCACAAGGTGACCAGATTATAGTCAAGCGCAAGGTGACCAGATTATAGCCAAGCACAAGGTGACCAGATTATAGCCAAGCGCAAAGTGACTAGATTATAGTCAAGTGCAAGGTGACCAGATTATAGCCAAGCACAAGGTGACCAGATTATAGTCAAGTGCAAAGTGACCAGATTATAGTCAAGTGCAAGGTGACCAGATTATAGTCAAGCGCAAAGTGACCAGATTATAGTCAAGTGCAAGGTGACCAGATTATAGCCAAGCACAAGGTGACCAGATTACAGCCAAGCGCAAGGTGACCAGATTATAGCCAAGCGCAAGGTGACCAGATTATAGTCAAGCACAAGGTGACCAGATTATAGTCAAGTGCAAGGTGACCAGATTATAGTCAAGTGCAAGGTGACCAGATTATAGCCAAGCACAAGGTGACCAGATTATAGCCAAGCGCAAGGTGACCAGATTATAGTCAAGTGCAAGGTGACCAGATTATAGCCAAGCACAAGGTGACCAGATTATAGTCAAGTGCAAGGTGACCAGATTATAGTCAAGTGCAAGGTGACCAGATTATAGTCAAGTGAAAGGTGACCAGATTATAGTCAAGCGCAAGGTGACCAGATTATAATCAAGCGCAAGGTGACCAGATTATAATCAAGCGCACGGTGACCAGATTATAATCAAGCGCAAGGTGACCAGATTATAGTCAAGTGCAAGGTGACCAGATTATAGCCAAGTGCAATGTGACCAGATTATAGCTATGCGCAAGGTGACCAGATTATAGTCAAGCGCAAGGTGACCAGATTATAGTCAAGCGCAAGGTGACCAGGATTATAGCCGATTATAAGCTAAGCGCAAGGTGACCAGATTATAAAGCCAACCGTTAGGTGACCAGATTATAGCCAAGCGCAAGGTGACGAGATTATAGCTAACCGCAAGGTGACCAGATTATAGTCAAGTGCAAGGTGACCAGATTATAGCCAAGTGCAATGTGACCAGATTATAGCTAAGCGCAAGGTGACCAGATTATAGTCAAGCGCAAGGTGACCAGATTATAGTCAAGCGCAAGGTGACCAGATTATAGCCGATTATAGCTAAGCGCAAGGTGACCAGATTATAACCAACCGTAAGGTGACCACATTATAGCCAAGCGCAAGGTGACCAGATTATAGCCGATTATAGCTAAGCGCAAGGTGACCAGATTATAACCAACCGTAAGGTGACCAGATTATAGCCAAGCGCAAGGTGACGAGATTATAGCTAACCGCAAGGTGACCAGATTATAACCAACCGTAAGGTGACCAGATTATAACCAACCGTAAGGTGACCAGATTATAACCAACCGTAAGGTGACCAGATTATAACCAACCGTAAGGTGACCAGATTATAACCAACCGTAAGGTGACCAGATTATAGCCAGGCGCAAGGCAACCAAAAATGAAGGTGCACAACCCACCAGGTAATCCGGACCAAGAGATGTACATCATCTCTCTGCGTATATACACTGAGATGTCCCCGTAACATCGAATTTAGGGATTAGAATATTCTTGACTGGTGGCACACAGGTGGCATGTAATGGCCCTCGTGTAGTTGATAGGGCCAGCCAACTACCAGCTCATCTAGTGGAATTAACAGGCATTAAAACTATCAACGATCTTAGTCAAGGATACTGTCGTTTGCTACCGCACGTTTATGCTCCATGTTTACCGGCCCCCCACTATCATAATAATAATAATAATAATCATAATAATAATAATTACAATAATAATAATAATATTAAGAAGAGCAGCAACAACAACAACAACTACAACAACAACAACAACAACAACAACAACAACAACAATAACAACAAAACACTAATAATAATAATAATACTAATACTAATAATAATAATAATAATAATAATTAAGTCAGGCAGATAAACATAAGCAATTTATTGATTAATTCAGATATTTTCTTTACTTAAGAGTTCGGAATTCCATTTACCTTAAGTATAAAAGTAACACATTATACATGGAATGAAACAATTATTTGCACAATATTTCGCTGTAAGCAGAGTCCTTTTAAGACTTTAATCTCTAAGTAGAGTTTTTTTTGGGTACTAGTTGAACGTAGAGTTCATCAAATCGGGGATATGATGAAGGAAGGAGAGTGATTTGGTGAAGAAGATCAGTGAGATGGTGAGGGAGATGAGTGAGGCTGGTTGTAAGGGGTGGTGTTGGTGAGGCTAGTGGTGAGGAGGTGTTGAGGGGTGGGGGTGAGAGTGGTGTTGTGGAGAGTTGGGGAGGATGGGTGGTGGTGAGGGTGGAGGTGGTGAGGGTGGTGGTGGTGAGGGTGGTGGTGGTGGGGTGGTGGTGGTGGTGAGGGTGGTGGTGGGGAGGGTGGTGGTGGGGGAGGGTGGTGGTGGTGAGGGTGGTGGTGGGGAGGGTGGTGGTGGTGAGGGTGGTGGTGGTGGTGAGGGTGGTGGTGGGGAGGGTGGTGGTGGGGGAGGGTGGTGGTGGTGAGGGTGGGGTGGTGAGGGTGGTGGTGGTGGTGAGGGTGGTGGTGGGTGGTAGGGTGGTGGTGGTGGTGGGGTGGTGGTGGGGAGGGTGGTGGTGGGGGAGGGTTGGTGGTGGTGAGGGTGGTGGTGGTGAGGGTGGTGGTGGTGAGGGTGGTGGTGGTGGTGAGGGTGGTGGTGGTGAGGGTGGTGGTGGTGGAGGGGTGGTTGGTGGGGGGGGTGGGGGTGGGGAGGGTGGTGGTGGTGAGGGTGGTGGTGGTGAGGGTGGTGGTGGTGGTTGAGGGTGGTGGTGGTGAGGGTGGTGGTGGTGGTGAGGGTGGTGGTGGTGAGGGTGGTGGTGAGGGTGGTGGTGGTGGTGAGGGTGGTGGTGGTGGTGAGGGTGGTGGTGGTGGTGAGGGTGGTGGTGGTGGTGAGGGTGGTGGTGGTGGTGAGGGTGGTGGTGGGGAGGGTGGTGGTGGTGGGGAGGGTGGTGGTGGTGAGGGTGGTGGTGGTGAGGGTGGTGGTGGTGGTGAGGGTGGTGGTGGTGGTGGTGAGGGTGGTGGTGGTGAGGGTGGTGGTGGTGGTGAGGGTGGTGGTGGTGAGGGTGGTGGTGGTGAGGGTGGTGGTGGTGAGGGTGGTGGTGGTGAGGGTGGTGGTGGTGGTGAGGGTGGTGGTGGTGAGGGTGGTGGTGGTGGTGAGGGTGGTGGTGGTGAGGGTGGTGGTGAGGGTGGTGGTGGTGGTGAGGGTGGTGGTGGTGGTGAGGGTGGTGGTGATGGTGGTGGTGGTGGTGAGACACCGCTCACTTGGGACTCCTCCATCTCTTATTCATAGGACAGATACTGCCAGTAATTTCCGCTTTGGCTGTCAAGGGTGTACCTGACGAGACGTGTGTGTGTATGTGTGTGTATGTGTGTGTGTGTGTGTGTGTGTGTGTGTGTGTGTGTGTGTGTGTGTGTTGTGTGTGTGTGTGTGTGTGTTGTGTGTGTGTGAGGGTTATGGTTTTGTGTGTACTCACCTAGTTGAGGTTGCGGGGGTCGAGTCCGAGCTCCTGGCCCCCTCTTCACTGATCGCTACTAGGTCACTCTCCCTGAGCCGTGAGCTTTATCATACCTCTGCTTAAAGCTATGTATGGATCCTGCCTCCACTACATCGCTTCCCAAACTATTCCACTTACTGACTACTCTGTGGCTGAAGAAATACTTCCTAACATCCCTGTGATTCATCTGTGTCTTCAACTTCCAACTGCGTCCCCTTGTTACTGTGTCCAATCTCTGGAACATCCTGTCTTTGTCCACCTTGTCAATTCCTCTCAGAAATTTTGTATGTCGTTATCATGTCCCCCCTATCTCTCCTGTCCTCCAGTGTCGTCAGGTTGATTTCCCTTAACCCTCTCCTCGTAGGACATACCTCTTAGCTCTGGGACTAGTCTTGTTGAAAACCCTTTGCACTTTCTCTAGTTTCTTTACGTGCTTGGCTAGGTGTGGGTTCCCAAACTGGTGCCGCATACTCCAATATGGGCCTAACGTACACGGTGTACAGGGTCCTGAATGATTCCTTATTAAGATGTCGGAATGCTGTTCTGAGGTTTGCTAGGGCCCCATTGCTGCAGCAGTTATTCGTTGATGTGCGCTTCAGGAGATGTCCCTGGTGTAATACTCACCCAAAGATCTTTTTCCTTGAGTGAGGTTTGTAGTCTCTGGCCCCTAGACTGTACCCCGTCTGCGGTCTTCTTTGCCCTTCCCTAATCTTCATGACTTTTTCACTTGGTGGGATTGAACTCAGGAGCCAATTACTGGACCAGGTCTGCAGCCTGTCCAGAAACCCTTTGTGTTCTGCCTGGTCTTTTGATCGAGTGAATTCTTCTCATCAACTTCACGTCATCTGCAAACAGGGACACCTCAGAGTTATTCCTTCCGTCATGTCGTTCACAAATACCAGAAACAGCACTGGTCCTAGGACTGACCCCTGTGGGACCCCGCTGGTCAAGGTGCCCACTCTGACACCTCGCCCCGTACCATGACTCGCTGCTGTCTTCCTGCAAGTATTCCCCGATCCATTGTAGTGCCTTCCCTGTTATCCCTGCTTGGTCCTCCAGTTTTCGCACCAATCTCTTTGTGTGGAACTGTGTCAACGCCTTTTGCGTCCCAAAAAAATGCAATCCACCCACTCCTCTCTCTCTTGTCTTACTGCTGTCACCATGTCATAGAACTCCAGTAGGTTTTTGACACGGATTTCCCGTCCTGAAACCATGTTGGCTGCTGTTGATGAGATCGTTCCTTTCTAGGTGTTCCACCCACTCTTCTCTGATAATCTTCTCCATGATTTTGCTTACTATACATGTCAGTGACACTGGTCTGTAGTTTAATGCTTCATGTCTGTCTCCTTTTTTAAAGATTGGGACTAATTTGCTGTCTTCCATTTCCCTCAGGCAACCTCCCCGTTTCGATAGATGTATTGAATATTGTTGTTAGGGGTACATATGTGCCTTGCTCCCTCTCTCAATACCATGGGGAGTTGTTATCTGGCCCATTGCCTTTGAGGTATTCTAGCTCACTCAGAAGCCTCTTCACTTCTTACTCGGTTGTGTGCACTGTGTCCAGCACATGGTGGTGTGCCCCACCTCTCCGTCTTTCTGGAGCCCCTTCTGTATCCTCTGTGAACACTTCTTTGAATCTCTTGTTGAGTTCCTCACTATTCACGGTCATTTCTTGTTGTCTCTCCTCCTTCCTTCCTTAGCCTGATTACCTGGTCCTTGACTGTTGTTTTCCTCCTGATGTGGCTGTACAACGTTTCGGGTCAGATTTGGCTTTTGCTGCTATGTCGTTTTCATATTGTCTTTGGGCCTCCCTTCTTATCTGTGCACATTCGTTTCTGGCTCTATGACTGCTCTCTTATTCTCCTGGGTCCTTTGCCTTCTATATTTCTTCCATTCCCTAGCACACTTGGTTTTTGCCTCCTGACCTTTGGGTAAACCATGGGCTCATCCTGGCTTTTTCATTATTCCTGTTACCTTGGGTACAAACCTCTCCTCAGCCTCCTTGCATTTTGTTGCTACATATTCCATCATCTCATTAACTGGCTTCCCTGCCAGTTCTCTGTCTCACTGAACCCCGTTCAGGAAGTTCCTCATTCTGTGTAGTCCCTTTCTTGTAGTTGGCTTCATTCGTCCTGGCCTTCCTGCTTCTCCCTCCACTTGTAGCTCTATTGTGTATTCGAAGCTTTAAAACCACATGGTCACTGGCCCCAAGGGGTCTTTCATATGTGATGTTCTCAATATCTGCACTACTCAAGGTGAATACTAAGTCCAGCCTTTCTGGTTCATCCTCTCTCTCTCTCTTGTAGTGTCCCTTTACGTGTTGGCACATGAAGTTTTTCCAGTACCACCTCCATCATCTTAGCCCTCCATGTATCTTGGCCCCCATGTGGGTCCAAGTTCTCCCAATCGATCTCCTTGTGGTTAAAGTCACCCATGATCAGGAGCTTTGCCCTGCATGCATGAGCTCTTCTGGCCACTCTAGCCGTGTGTCAACCATCGCTCTATTGGCTCTCGTCGTACTCTTGCCTTTGGGCCCTCCTGCTGTTCTGTGGTGGGTTATACATCACTGCTATTACCACCTTGGGACCTCCAGAGTGAAGCGTTCCCGCTATGTAATCACTTTCTTCTCCGCTGTCTCCTCTCTCCAGCTCATCAAAATTCCAGCGATTTTTGATCAGCAATGCCACTCCTCCACCCCCCCCCTGTTCCCTCTGTCTTTCCTCAGGATTTGGTATCCCGTTGGAAAGATGGCATCTGTTATCATACCTGTAAGCTTGGTTTCTGTGAGAGCTATGATGTCCGGTGATGCTTCTTTGACTCTTTCATGCCACTTTTTTTTTTTTTTTATTATCACACCGGCCGATTCCCACCAAGGCAGGGTGGCCCGAAAAAGAAAAACTTTCACCATCATTCACTCCATCACTGTCTTGCCAGAAGGGTGCTTTACACTACAGTTTTTAAACTGCAACATTAACACCCCTCCTTCAGAGTGCAGGCACTGTACTTCCCATCTCCAGGACTCAAGTCCGGCCTGCCGGTTTCCTGAATCCTTCATAAATGTTACTTTTCTCACACTCCAACAGCACGTCAAGTATTAAAAACCATTTGTCTCCATTCACTCCTATCAAACACGCTCACGCATGCCTGCTGGAAGTCCAAGCCCCTCGCACACAAAACCTCCTTTACCCCCTCCCTCCAACCCTTCCTAGGCCGACCCCTACCCCGCCTTCCTTCCACTACAGACTGATACACTCTTGAAGTCATTCTGTTTTGCTCCATTCTCTCTACATGTCCGAACCACCTCAACAACCCTTCCTCAGCCCTCTGGACAACAGTTTTGGTAATCCCGCACCTCCTCCTAACTTCCAAACTACGAATTCTCTGCATTATATTCACACCACACATGCCACTCCTCCCACTTATTTGTTATTCCATCAGCGTTTGTGTACCATACCTTCAGTTTCCTTTCCAACACTGTGGTTTGGGGGGCATGTGAGGGTGGGAGACCTGGTGGCATACTGTGGGATTCTATAGCTCGGTGTTGGGTGGAGGCTGTGGGTATGGATTGTAGTGTGTGTTGGGATGGTGTGATAGGTTGTATGGTTCTGAGAATAGTTGTGTGTGTGCTTGCCCTTGCTGTTGTGTGTGGTGTGGTGTGTGTGTGTGGTGTGTGTGTGTGTGTGTGTGTTGTGTGAGTGTATGTGTGTGTGTGAGCGCGTGAGATTTGTAATTAACCACTACTTCCTCTAATTTACTTTCCAGTTCGTCTTCTTTGTCATCTCCATTTTAACTTCAGTTTCCCACTATTTATCTGTTTCTTCTCTCTCTTTTTTTTTTTTTTTTTTTTTTTACACAGGGTTTGACAAAGTTAGGTTAAGGATCCCTAGCTTTGTTGACAAGCTAAGAGCTGTTACCTACATCAGCTCATTTGAAAGCATTTTTATTGTTATGAAACATACAAGTAGGCAACAGGATGAAGTTGGAGCCATCTTCATCTCTCTCCTCTCTCTCTCTCTCTCTCTCTCTCTCTCTCTCTCTCTCGTATTGTAAAGCTGAAAGTATAAAAAACAGATCAACTTTTGGAAAAAACGGTAAGGTATAATATATTAAAAATATAAAATATATCTTGAATAAACCTTTTGAATGAACCACAAAATATAAAAAAAAAAAAACTAAACCAAGGAAAAATATATTTTCATCACCACTTTTTCTCAGTGCTTCCAGAATTATTGAAAAAAAAAATATCGAGAATAAATTCGAAAACATGAAGAATTGAGGCAGTTCGAAATAATAATAAAAAAGGTTACATCTGTAATTACATTTACAATTTATACTGCATTTTGTATTTTAGTGCAGTTGTATTTTAGTGCAGTTGTATAAATTAATAAGTTAACCTGTAAGGAAATACTTAAATTTTATCCTCTTGAGATGTTTATAATTTTTTTAGAGTAACATATTTTCATTACTTTTATTATACAGTGAAAAATTATTGAATTTATGTATTAGAGTACATACAAACACTATCTCTGAGTCCACAGCAGGATTCGAACCCGTCAAAGTACGTCAGTACTGCGTAGTTTGAGGCAGAGTGTGCAGGGTCGAAATCTGCTGTGGACTCAGAAATAATGTTAGTGAATAATTTCGGCCGAATTGGTAAGCATTAGTGTGTATGAGAGGATGTTGTAATGTATGAGAGGATGTTGTAATGTATGAGAGGATGTTGTAATGTATGAGAGGATGTTGTAATGTATGAGAGGATGTTGTAATGTATGAGAGGATGTTGTAATGTTTAATGCTGAAGCAAAAATGTTGAAAGGAACCTGTAGGCTTCACTATATAATACTTAAAGCACTGATCTTCTCTTCAGTGATTAATTGTTATACACTGAAGCACTGATCTTATCTTCAGTGCTTCACTGTTATACACTGAAGCACTGATCTTATCTTCAGTGCTTCACTGTTATACACTGAAGCACTGATCTTTTTCTTCAGTGCTTCACTTGTTATACACTGAAGCATTTGATCTTATCTATTGTTCACTGTTATACACTGAAGCACTGATCTTATCTATAGTGCTTCACTGTTATACACTGAAGCACTGATCTTATCTTCAGTGCTTCACTGTTATACACTGAAGCACTGATCTTATCTTCAGTGCTTCACTGTTATACCTGTTATACTCTGAAGTACTTATCTTACCTCCAGTGCTTCACTGTATAACAGTTAAAGCACTGAAGGTAAGATCACGAAGAAAACTGAAAAATCTAGCCACTTTAACAACAACATCGAGAATGCCTTACCCGATAAGCTTCAAATTTTGAACGCTGGTGCAATGCGTCTTGGGCAAGTTCGTGGGACTGTTTACGCGCGTTGGTACCCTGTGCACAGTGCTATATAGGCCCTTCCCAAATTTTGTTCCGGCAACCAACAAGTAACAACAACAGTAAACAGTAGCGAACAGCAGTCCAAAAACATCTACAACAAAAACTGCAAACAGTAGTGAACAGCATAGAAAAAGTAAACATTAACAAACAGAAGTGAAAAAATAGCAAACATTAGCAAACAGAAGTGAAAAAATAGCAAACAGTAGCAAACAGCAAACAAAACAGCAACAAGAAAAAACAAACAGGAGTGTAGGTATCCCTCTTCCAGAAACGACCAACCAGGAGCTTCTCAGATTTCCCACCACCACCACCAGCATCACCTTTCTCACTCTCCTGCCTCTCAATTTCCCTGTATTTCTAGGTTTTTCGATGACACCGCAGATGTCTCCCATTATCCATCCACGAAGACAACAGTAAATCAACTAAAAACAATCATGCAACAAACATTTTTCTCAAATTTATTTTAAATAGTGTAACTAGTGACAGTGTAAGAGCAGTGTTACCAGAAGGGAGTAACACCTTAGTTGTACATTCTTCAGTGAATATATAATAATGGTATACAATACCGGTGTGTTGATAGGTAAGACACATGTGGAACAGTTAGGTATCTTTATTCCGAGACTCTTCATCTACATAATAGACTGTTTTAGACGAGTACAAAGGAGGCGGCAGAGGCAGTAGAGATGTAAAGACGATGCAGTCAGTCCATTACCTTTGAAGTTTTGAGGTAGTCAGTCCCTCAGCCTGGAAAAGAGTAAG
>NC_069425.1:35290104-35312604 GCF_026875155.1 Cherax quadricarinatus | reverse complement strand
CACCACCACACAAACTACAGGTCACCCCTACCACACAAACTACAGGTCACCACCACCACACAAACTACAGGTCACCACCACCACACAAACTACAGGTCACCACCACCACACAAACTACAGGTCATCACTACCAAACAAACTACAGGTCACCACCACCACACAAACTACAGGTCACCACCACCACACAAACTACAGGTCATCACTACCAAACAAACTACAGGTCATCGCCATCACACAAATTACAGGTCACCACCACCACACAAACTACAGGTCGCCACCACCACACATACTACAGGTCACCACCACCACAAACACTACAGATCGACACCACCACACAAACTACAAGTCACCACCAACACACAAACTACAGGTCACCACCACCACCACACACACTACAGATCAACATTACCACAAAACTACAGGTCACCACCACCACACAAACTACAGGTCAACACCTCCACACGAACTACAGGTCACCACCACCACACAAACTACAAGTCAACACCACCACACAAACTACAGGCCAACACCACCACAGAAACTACAGGTCAACACCACCACAACAAATTACAGGTCACTGCCACCTAAACAAACACCGTCAAACACCACCACACAAAGTACAGGTCACAACCACCACACAAACTACAGGTCACCACCACCACACAAACTACACGTCAACACTACCACACAAGCTACAGGTCACCACCACCACACAAACTACAGGTCAACATCACTACACAAACTATAGGTCAATACCACTACACAAACTACAGGTCACACCACCACACAACACTACAGATCAACATTACCACACAAACTACAGGTCACCACCACCACCACACAAACTACAGGTCAAACACCACCAACAAACTACAGGTCACCACCACCACACAAACTGCAGGTCACCACCACCTCACGAACTACAGGTCACTACCACCACACAAATTGCAGGTCGCCACCATCACACAAACTACGGGACAACACTGCCACACAAACTACAGAACAACACTGCCACACAAACTACAGAACAACAGTGCCACACAAACTACAGAACAACAGTGCCACAAAATTTCATGGTGTCACATGTTCACCTCTAGTCAAAAAAATACTTTAATCCTAACGTAGGGATAAAGGTAAGCACTCAGTGTATATGCACCGAGAGACATACACCTCTCAGTGTATATGCACCGAGAGACATACACCTCTCAGTGTATATGCACCGAGAGACATACACCTCTCAGCATATATATACCGAGAGACATACGCCTCTCAGCGCATATACACAGAGAGACATACACCTCTCAGCGCATGTACACAGAGAGACATACACCTCTTAGAGTATATACACCGAGAGTCATACATTACTCAATGTATATACACCGTGAGACATACACCACTCAGAGTATATGCCCTGATACCAGAACGGAGTATTACCTTAGGTGGCAAAAGATGTCTGACGCTGACACTGGCTATAATGTTCAAGCATAATATCCAGCAATTAATTTCATTACTAATGTCTGTGAGGGAAAATTATATAATTAATTTATTTTTTGAGGTGGGATTTGGAGGGAGGGTTGATTTATTATTTCATTTGTGAAAAGAATAATGAAAAACAGCTTTAATAGAGTTTATTTTTTTTTATAATACAGAAGAGTTTTACAGACATCAGCATGAGTAAGAAATATGTACCCTTTTGATACGTCTGTCTAGCTCTAAATGAACACAGTTGAGAGAGAGAGAGAGAGAGAGAGAGAGAGAGAGAGAGAGAGAGACAGACAGAGAGAGAGAGAGAGGAGAGAGAGAGAGAGAGAGAGAGAGAGAGAGAGAGAGAGAGAGAGAGAGAGAGAGAGACAGACAGAGAGACAGAGACAGAGACAAAGAGACAGAGACAGAGAAAGGCTGTGGGCCCAGATAAGTTGAGCCCAAGATTGCTGAGTAGATGTGCAGTCCAGCTAGAAGAACCTCCAACTCGCATAAGAACATAAGAACATAAGAAAGGAGGAACACTGCAGGAGGCCTGTTGGCCCATACTAGGCAGGTCCGTTACAATTCATCCCACTAACAAAACATTAGCCCAACCCAATTTTCAATGCTACCCAAGAAATAAGCTCTGATGCGCAAGTCCCACTCAAATCCAACCCCTCACACTCATGTACTTATCCAAACATAAGAACATAAGAACATAAGAAAGGAGGAACACTGCAGCAGGCCTGTTGGCCCATACTAGGCGGGTCCTTTACAATTCATCCCACTAACAAACATTTGACCAACCCAATTTTCAATGCCACCCAAGAAACAAGCTCCGATGTGCAAGTCCCTCTCAAATCCAACCCCTCCCACTCATGTACTTATCCAACCTAAATTTGAAACTACCCAAAGTCCTAGCCTCAATAACCCAACTAGGTAGACTGTTCCACAAGATCCCATGACGCTGCAGTGTCTGACAGTTGTGATGAATGGTTTGAAAAACCGACAAGTTGAAGATTGAGACACTTATTCGCCACTGTGTGGCGAAACGTTTCCTGAATAAAGATTCCCATATGCTGCATATGTGTCTCAATCTTCAACTTGTCGGTTTTTCAAACCATTCATCACAACTGTCAGACACTGCAGCATCATGGGATCTTGTTACAAAGAATTCTTCAACACTTGTTCAACCTTTGGACGAAGACCTACTTCGACTAGTGAATGGTACCACTATGACCCCGCCTCCGCCTGCTTCACCTCACCTCACTACAGTATATAAGCCACGTCTACGGCCTTATGCTGTATATTCTACAAGATTGATGGACTGAACACATCGACTCCAGGTTGATGGACTGATTACCTCATACTCCTCCTCTCCTTAAGCCTTCCTCTTTGTATTGGACTGATGAAGCCACTGTGTGGCGAAACGTTTCCTGAATAAAGATTCCCATATGCTGCATAAGTGTCTCAATCTTCAAATCTAAACTTATCTAATTTAAATCCATTACTGCGGGTTCTCTCTTGGAGAGATATCTTCAAGACCTTGTTAATATCCCCTTTATTAATACCTATCTTCCACTTATACACTTCGATCAGGTCTCCCCTCATTCTTCGTCTAACAAGTGAATGTAACTTAAGAGTCTTCAATCTTTCTTCATAAGGAAGATTTCTAATGCTATGTATTAATTTAGTCATCCTACGCTGAATGTTTTCTAACGAATTTATGTCCATTCTGTAGTATGGAGACCAGAATTGAGCTGCATAATCTAGGTGAGGCCTTACTAATGATGTATAAAGCTGCAGTATGACCTCTGGACTTCTGTTGCTTACTCTTCTTGATATAAATCCCAGTAATCTATTTGCCTTATTACGTACGCTTAGGCATTGCTGTCTTGGTTTAAGGTTGCTGCGTACCATAACCCCCAAGTCCTTTTCGCAATCTGTATGGCTAAGTTCTACATTATTTAACTTATAAGTGCTAGGGTTATGGACACTCCCGAGCTTCAGAACCTTGCATTTATCTACATTGAACTGCATCTGCCACTTTTCTGACCAAGAGTAGAGTTTGTCTAAATCCTCCTGAAGTTCCCTAACATCTACGTTTGAATCAATTATCCTACCTATCTTCGTGTCATCGGCGAATTTGCTCATATCACTAGCAATTCCTTCATCAAGATCATTGATATATATTATAAACAACAATGGGCCCAAGACTGATCCCTGTGGAACGCCACTTGTTACTGATCCCCACTCGGATTTAACCCCATTTATGGACACTCTGCTTCCTGTCTGTGAGCCATGACTCGATCCACGAGAGCACTTTTCCCCCAATGCCATGAGCTGCCACTTTCTTTAACAGTCTATGGTGCGGAACTCTATCAAAAGCCTTACTAAAATCTAAGTAAATAACATCAAAGTCTTTATCGTGGTCAACAGCCTCAAAAGCTTTACTGAAGAAAGTTAATAAATTAGTTAGACAAGACCGGCCTCTTGTGAATCTATGCTGAGTATCATTAATCAAGCTATGCTTATCGAGATGGCTTCATATAATCTCAGCTATAATTGACTCTAGTAATTTGCCTACAATTGAGGTCAGGCTTATGGGCGGTAATTTGACGGTAACGACTTGTCCCCTGTTTTACAAATAGGAATTACATTAGCCATCTTCCACATATCAGACACTACACCTGTTTGAAGAGATAAATTAAAAATATTAGTTAATGATTCACAGAGTTCCATTTTGCATTCCTTAAGAGCCCTTGAAAAAAACCTCATCAGGACCCGGCGACTTATTTTGTTCAGTCTGTCTATCTGCTTCACAACCATTTCATAGTGGACTGTAATGTTTAATAATTTATCTTCTTCTAGCCCACTATAAAATTAATTGCTGGAATATTGTTAGTGTCTTCCTGTGTAAAAACCGAGAGAAAATAATTATTTAAATCGAGCACATTTCATTTCTCTTTGTCATAAGATGCCCATAGTTATTTTTAAGGGGACCTATCTTATCTCTAACTTTTGTTCTATAGACCTGGAAAAAACTTTTTGGGTTAGATTTAGAATCCCTAGCAACTTTAATTTCATAGTCCCTTTTAGCTTTTCTTATCCCCTTTTTAATGTCCCTCTTAATGTCAATATACTGATTCATAAGATGACCCTCACCTCTTTTGATACGCCTATAAATTCCTTTCTTATGCCCTAGTAGACATTTCAGCCTATTATTCATCCATTTTGGGTCATTTCTATTTGATCCTAATTTCTTTATACGGGATAAACGTTCTTTGAGCAGCATGTATAGTGTTCAGAGAACTGTCATATTGATAACTCTTTTCGTTACCCCAGTCAACAGATGATAAGTGTTCTCTAAGCCCATCGTAATCTGCTAAGCGAAAATCTGGGACTGTTACTGAGTTATCGCTACCATCGTACTTCCATTCAATGCTAAATGTAATTGATTTGTGGTCGCTAGCACCCAGTTCCTCTGAAATTTCTAAATTATTAACAAGGGATTCATTGTTTGCCAGAACTAAGTCAAGCAGGTTATTTCCCCTTGTAGGTTCTGTCACAATCTGTTTCAAAAAACAATCCTGAACTACTTCTAAGAAGTCGTATGATTCTAAATTCCCAGTCAAGAAATTCCAATCAGTTAAAGTCTCCTAGAATTACTACATTATCGTGCCTTGTGGTCTTAACAATTTCCTCCCATAGTAGTCTTCCTTGGTCCCTATCTAAGTTTGGGGGACGGTATATCACTCCTAAAATCAGTTTTTCATGCCCCTCTGAAAATTCTATCCAAACAGACTCTGTATGTGTTACTTCAGACTTAATACCCGTTTTTATGCAACAGTTCAAGCGATCTCGGATATACAATGCCACCCCACCCCCCTTCCATCTACTTGGAACAATTTAAAACCCTGAATGTGACATTCCGCAGGCATGTCCCGACTTTTTAAATTAAACCACGTCTCAGTTAAGGCAAATACATCAATGTTACCTGTACTAGCAACTAATCTCAACTCGTCCATCTTATTCCTAGCACTACGGCTATTAGCATAATAAACATTGAAAGACTCTCCTTTCTCTTTACCTTTCCTGCTCATTTCTGTTTTTCTACTAAACCTATTACTGTCCTTATCACCCAGTGTCACTGGCTTTTCAATATCTACCTCGTTCTGCTTATTACTAGTTCCCCTAGAACTCATAATATTACTACACTGGGACTTCACTGTTTTCCTGCCGAAACCCATACCACTAACTATTCCTAGTTTAAAGTCCTAACAGCTCCCTCCACTGCAGTTGCCAGTACCCCCACCCCAGACCTAGATAAGTGAACCCCATCCCTGGCATACATGTCATTTCTGCCATAGAAGAGGTCCCAGTTGTCAATGAATGTTACCGCATTTTCCTTACAGTATTTGTCCAGCCAGCAATTGACACCAATTGCCCTGGACAACCATTCATTTCCAACTCCTCTCCTTGGCAAAATACCACATATGACAGGGTTCCCACCCTTCCTCCTAATTATTTCTATTGCTGACCTTTACCTGCTAATCAGGTCTTCACTCCTACGTCTGCCAACATCGTTGCCTCCAGCACTGAGACAGATATTAGGATTGCTCCCATTACCTCTCATGATGTCATCCAGACGGCTAACAATATCCTCCATCCCAGCCCCAGGAAAGCAAACCCTCTGTCTCCTACTCCTGTCCTTCAAGCAGAACGCCCTATCCATATACCTAACTTGGCTGTCTTTAACAACAACAATATTCTTACCTTCCTTGGTGTCGTTCGTCGTGACGTTCCCAGTAGTCGACTCACATTCGTCGGGTAGCACTGAGAATGTATTAGATGTTTCCACAACAGTTTCCACGGCAGTCTCTTTCTTCTATCACCGCTGTCTAGCACAGTGTAACTGGCCTTCTCCGTGGAAAAAACAAATGTTGTCCCTGTTCAGAAAAAGAAGAGGAGAACAGAAATCAGCAGATACAGACCTTTGTCACTCCTGTCAATCACTGGCAAGATTATTGAGACAATACTCTCACGGCAGATGACAGAGTTTTTTCGACTATCACTCACTTATTTGTGACCGTCACTATGGCTTCAGAAAAGGTTACTCTGCTGCTTATCTGTTGCTAAACCTATCCCGTAAAAGGCACCAGACACTGGATGAATCCAAAGTCAGCTGTGTGGTAGTACTGAACATTGCTGGTACCTTTGACCGAGTATGGCACTAGGGACTCTTGGCAAAATTGCAAGCACTAGAATTTACATGCTCTATACTGTCTCCTTAGTGATTACCTTCAAAGCAGATCTCTAAGTGTAGTTATCAATGGGACAGAATCACCAAGACATCCTATTGGTGCAAGTGTTCCAAAGGGAAGTGTGCTTGGACCATTCTTATGGAATGATTGTTTCGTCTTATCCCAGAATCCCATACATAAGAACATAAGAAAGAAGGAACACTGCAACAGGCCTACTGACCCATGCGAAGCAGGTCCATGTCCCCCCCCCCCGGATTAGCCCAATGACCCACCTAATCTGGTCAGTTCCACTTAAGGAAGGATCACCGCATCAAACCTAAGTAGCACAAGCTAGTCAGGTCTAACTCACGCCCACCGACACCCACTCATGTATTTACCTAACTTATTTTTAAAACTACACAACGTTTTAGCCTCAATAACTGTACTCGGGAGTTTGTTCCACTTATTCACAACTCTATTACCAAACCAGTGCTTTCCTATATCCTTCCTGAATCTGAATTTTTCCAACTTGAAACTATTGCTGCGAGTCCTGTCTTGGCGGGAAATTTTCAGCACGCTATTTACATCCCCTTTATTTATTCCTGTTTTCCATTTATACACCTCTATCATATCCCTCCTAATTCTACGCCTTTCGAGAGAGTGCAAATTCAGGGCCCTCAGTCTATCCTCGTAGGGAAGATTTCTGATACATGGGACCATCTTTGTCATCCTCCTCTGTACGTTTTCCAGTGTATTTATATTCATTCTGTAATACGGTGACCAGAACTGAACAGCATAGTCTAAATGAGGCCTAACCAAGGATATATAGAGTTGAAGAACAACCTGAGGACTTCTATTATTTATACTTCTAGATATGAAGCCAAGGATTCTGTTGGCTTTATTGCGAACACTAATGCACTGTTGTCTTGGTTTCAGATTACTGCTAGCCAGAACTCCTAAATCCTTTTCGCAATCAGTAGTATTAAGATCTACATTATTTAGTTTATATGTGGCATGGTTATTTACCTGTCCAACATTTAGAAATTTGCATTTGTTTATATTAAACTTCTGCCATTTCTCCGAATATTGCATCAGTTTATTCAAATCACCCTGAAGTGCTCTATGGTCCTCATTAGAATGAATTGAACGGCCTATTTTGGAGTCATCAGCAAATTTGCTTATGTCGCTATTTATTCCCTCATCTATGTCATTTATGTAAATTGTGAACAACAAAGGGCCCGACACTGACCCTTGCGGAACATCGCTTGTGACGTGCCCCCATTCTGATTTTTCCCCATTTATGCAAACTCTCTACTGTCTATTTGTCAGCCATGCCTCTACGCAGGAAAAAATTTCTCCTCCTATTCCGTGTGCCTTAAGTTTCCTCAATAGCCTCTGGTGTGGAACTCTATCGAAAGCCTCACTGAAGTCCATATACACAATATCATATTCATTACCATGATCTACCTCCTCAAACACCTTAGTGAAAAAAGTTAGTAAATTCGTAAGACAGGAACGCCTTTGTAAAACCGTGTTAAGATTCATTAATCAATCTGTGCCTATCAAGATGGCTACGAATTGCTTCGGCAATTATTGATTCCATAAATTTTCCCACTATGGAGGTAAGGCTTATTAGTCTATAGTTCGAAGCCAAGGACCTGTCACCTGCCTTGTAAATAGGTATTACATTTGCCATTTTCCACTTATCAGGCACTATGCCAGTTTGTAGTGATATGTTAAAAAGATTAGCCAAAGGTTTGCAAAGTTCTTCTTTACATTCCTTTAACACCCTTGCAAACAGTTCATCAGGACCTGGGGATTTGTTAGGTTTTAGTTTCTCTATTTGTCTGAGGACCATGTCACTAGTTACCCCAATCGTACATAATTTATTATCGTCCTGTTCTACATAATCTATTATTTCAGAAACTTCGCTAGTATTTTCCTGGGTGAAAACTGAGAAGTAGGTATTTAGAATTTCACACATATCCTTATCACTGTCAGTGATCTGACCAGAGTTACTCTTAAGTGGGCCAATCTTGTCCCTAATCTTACTTCTGTATACCTGAAAGAACCCTTTTGGGTTAGTCTTTGAATCCCTTGCGACCTTAGCCTCATAATCCCTTTTTGCTTTTCTTATACCTTTTTTTTATTTCTCTCTTTAACTGAATATATTGATTTCTTAACTGTCCATCCCCTCTCTTTTGACCAATGAGATGTTTTAATCTATTGTTCATCCATTTGGGATCATTCTTGTTAGATCTAATTTCCGTACTAGGAACAAAAGTTGTCTGGGCAGCTAGAACTATGCTCTGAAAAACGTCATATTGGCAACCAAGATCACCTACCTGACCCATAGTCAGGTCATCCTAATTTAGCCCACCCAGGTAATTTTTCATTCCCATGAAATCGGCCAAGCGAAAGTCAGGGACAGAGATTTGATTGCAGTTATCTGCAATTATCTGCAGTTATCTGCAAATGCTAATAAGCTGCATTTGCCTCCGCTCCGAGGACAGCGAGAACTGAGCTTCTACACAACAAGACGGGCAGCAAGGAACAACTTCACTCTGGCTGTACCTTTCTAAAGATCATCACTACATCTCAGATCATTTAGTCCTAGGATGACTCGAGTCTGGAACATGTTCGCACGGCATAATAACATCATCGAAATAAAGACAGTTGATCAAATGAAAATGCTGGCCCATAGATGGCTCCAACTTCATCCTGTTCCCTACTTGCATGTTTCATAACATTAAAAATGCTTTCAAATGAGCTGATGTAGGTAACGGTTCTTAGCTTGTCAATAAAGTTAAGTATCCTTAACCTGTAAATAGCTTTTCAATAAAGCCAGGGGAACCTTAACCTTGTCCAACCCTGTATAAAAAAAAGAAGAAAAAAAGAGATAGAAGAGGTAGACCGTTGGGAGGGTGGAAGGAAGGAAGGATGGAAGGGAGGAAGGGAGGAAGGGAGGAAGGGAAGGGAATTGAAGTTTCTCTTCACTCTTGCACTAGCCAACACTCGGTGCTGTCAAGGCTGTGTGTGCGTGTGTGTTTGTATATATTCTATATTCGTTTTTTTTTTAATATGCCTGCTTCCTCATCCCATCTCTCTCTCTCTCTCTCTCTCTCTCTCTCTCTCTCTCTCTCTCTCTCTCACTTATATACACAAAATATTCGAATTCTATTCGATACATAATAAATATATATATATATATATATATATATATATATATATATATATATATATATATATATTATATATAATATATAAAATATATATATATATAAATACATGATATATTAACACTGATCTCTGGCTGAAGGAGACTCGAACCTACGAACCTTGGAACAAGATACGCAGTACTTTACCAATCTACCCACACTGGACCAATACCTTGGAGTCCAGCTTGCGCTAGACTTTGATCCAAGGCAGCCAGCTTTCAGGGAGAAGGCTTACAGCTTTTCATCTCATCCCCTGCATGCATCAGCCTTACTAGAGATATTAACAATGCAAGAAATTCGCATGAGCAGTGTTTGTGTATATTTCGCCTGCTAATGCGAATTCCTTGCATTGTTATTATCTCTAGTAAGGCTGATGCATGCAGGGGATGAGATGAAAAGCTGTAAGCCTTCTCCCTGAAAGCTGGCTGCCTTGGATCAAAGTCTAGCGCAAGCTGGACTCCAAGGTATTGGTCCAGTGTGGGTAGATTGGTAAAGTACTGCGTACCTTGTTCCAAGGTTCGTAGGTTCGAGTCTCCTTCAGCCAGAGATCAGTGTTTGTGTATATTTCGCCTGCTCTTGCGAATTCCTTGCATGTATATATATATATATATATATATATATATATATATATATATATATATATATATATATAATATATATATATATATATCTTATTATTTTTTTTATTATCACACTGGCCGATTCCCACCAAGGCAGGGTGGCCCAAAAAAGAAAAACTTTCACCATCATTCACTCCATCACTGTCTTGCCAGAAGGGTGCTTTACACTACAGTTTTTAAACTGCAACATTAACACCCCTCCTTCAGAGTGCAGGCACTGTACTTCCCATCTCCAGGACTCAAGTCCGGCCTGCCGGTTTCCCTGAGCCCCTTCATAAATGTTACTTTGCTCACACTCCAACAGCACGTCAAGTATTAAAAACCATTTGTCTCCATTCACTCCTATCAAACACGCTCACGCATGCCTGCTGGAAGTCCAAGCCCCTCGCACACAAAACCTCCTTTACCCCCTCCCTCCAACCTTTCCTAGGCCGACCCCTACCCCGCCTTCCTTCCACTACAGACTGATACACTCTTGAAGTTATTCTGTTTCGCTCCATTCTCTCCACATGTCCGAACCACCTCAACAACCCTTCCTCAGCCCTCTGGACAACAGTTTTGGTAATCCCGCACCTCCTCCTAACTTCCAAACTACGAATTCTCTGCATTATATTCACACCACACATTGCTCTCAGACATGACATCTCCACTGCCTCCAGCGTTCTCCTCGCTGCAACATTCATCACCCATGCTTCACACCCATATAAGAGCGTTGGTAAAACTATACTCTCATACATTCCCCTCTTTGCCTCCAAGGACAAAGTTCTTTGTCTCCACAGACTCCTAAGTGCACCACTCACCCTTTTCCCCTCATCAATTCTATGATTCACCTCATCTTTCATAGACCCATCCGCTGACACGTTCACTCCCAAATATCTGAATACATTCACCTCCTCCATACTCTCTCCCTCCAATCTGATATCCAATCTTTCATCACCTAATCTTTTTGTTATCCTCATAACCTTACTCTTTCCTGTATTCACTTTCAATTTTCTTCTTTTGCACACCCTACCAAATTCATCCACCAATCTCTGCAACTTCTCTTCAGAATCTCCCAGAGCACAGTGTCATCAGCAAAGAGCAACTGTGACAACTCCCACTTTATGTGTGATTCTTTATCTTTTAACTCCACGCCTCTTGCCAAGACCCTCGCATTCACTTCTCTTACAACCCCATCTATAAATATATTAAACAACCACGGTGACATCACACATCCTTGTCTAAGGCCTACTTTTACTGGGAAATAATTTCCCTCTTTCCTACATACTCTAACTTGAGCCTCACTATCCTCGTAAAAACTCTTCACTGCTTTCAGTAACCTACCTCCTACACCATACACCTGCAACATCTGCCACATTGCCCCCCTATCCACCCTGTCATACGCCTTTTCCAAATCCATAAATGCCACGAAGACCTCTTTAGCCTTATCTAAATACTGTTCACTTATTGTTTCACTGTAAACACCTGGTCCACACACCCCCTACCTTTCCTAAAGCCTCCTTGTTCATCTGCTATCCTATTCTCCGTCTTACTCTTAATTCTTTCATTAATAACTCTACCATACACTTTGCCAGGTATACTCAACAGACTTATCCCCCTATAATTTTTGCACTCTCTTTTATCCCCTTTGCCTTTATACAAAGGACTATGCATGCTCTCTGCCAATCCCTAGGTACCTTACCCTCTTCCATACATTTATTAAATAATTGCACCAACCACTCCAAAACTATATCCCCACCTGCTTTAACATTTCTATCTTTATCCATCAATCCCGGCTGCCTTACCCCCTTTCATTTTACCTACTGCCTCACGAACTTCCCCCACACTCACAAGTGGCTCTTCCTCACTCCTACAAGATGTTGTTCCTCCTTGCCCTATACACGAAATCACAGCTTCCCTATCTTCATCAACATTTAACAATTCCTCAAAATGTTCCCTCCATCTTCCCAATACCTCTAACTCTCCATTTAATAACTCTCCTCTCCTATTTTAACTGACAAATCCATTTGTTCTCTAGGCTTTCTTAACTTGTTAATCTCACTCCAAAACTTTTTCTTATTTTCAACAAAATTTGCTGATAACATCTCACCCACTCTCTCATTTGCTCTCTTTTTACATATATATATATATATATATATATATATATATATATATATATATATATATATATATATATATATATATATATATATATATATATATATATCGTGCCGAATAGGCAGAACTTGCGATCTTGGCTTAAATAGCAACGCTCATCTTGCCATATAGGACAAGTGAAAATTTATGTATGCAATAATTTCACCAAAATCATTTTGAACCTAACGAAAAAAATATATTTCACTGTGTTTGTTTAGTATTAAATTATTGTAAACAAATCTAAAATATATTTAGTTGGGTTAGGCTAAAATAAATTGCGCTTGTTATAATAAGGTTAGGTAAGTTTTCTAAGATTCTTTTGGTGCAAAATTAAAATTTTTTACATTAACATTAATGAAAAATATGTATCTTTAAACGTATAAAAGAAAATTTCAGAAATGACTTAATTTTAAATGAGTTCTTGCTAATTGACCAGTTTTACATATTCGGCACGACATATATATATATATATTATATTATATATATATATATATATATATAATATATATATATATATATATATATATATATATATAATATATATATATATATATATAAAAATATATATATATATATATATATATATATATATACTATATATATATATATATATATATATATATATATATATAATATATATATTATATATATATATATATATATATAATATATATATATAATATTAATATAATTAGTATATTAGAATATAATTATTATAAAATATATATGATTTATTTTATAAATATTTTATATTAAAAATAATTATATATATATCATATTATTATAATTAAATATTAATAATATTATAATATATATACTATAGAAATAATATATATTATAACAAAATTATTTATATTATAAATAATATTAATAATATATATATATTTAATAATATATATAATAGTTAAATATTTTTGGTCAATTAGCAAGAGTTCATTTAAAATTATGTCGTTTTTCAAATTTTCTCATACGTTGAAAGACATATTTTTTTCATTTATGTTAATGTAAAAATTAATAATTTTGTACCAAAAGACCCTTAGAAAACTTACCTACACTTATTATAACAAGCGCAATTTGATTTAGCCTAATCCTACTAAATATATTTTAGATAAGTTTACAATAATTTAATAATAAACAAACACAGTAAAATATATTTTTTCGTTAGGTTCAGAATGATTTTTGCGAAATTATCGCTTGCCTTATTCGGCAAGAAAAGCGTTGCTATTTAAGCCAAAATCGCAAGTTTTACCTATTCGGCACGTTATAGATATATAGATAATATATATTACCTTTCAAATTTGAAATCCTTCAACACAGGTTTTTCTTTAGTTTTCTCAACATCCTAAATTTTCTTTCCCTTGCTCTGTGATTTATCTCAGACATCGAAGACCCGTCTACTGACACATCCATTCTAAATTTATTCACTTCTTCCCCATTCCTTCCACTCAACCTGACCTCTTATATCACATATCGTCGGCCTCCTACTACACTTCTACGCACCTGTCGTCTGCTTTCTTTCTAATCTCATCATTTTGACCGTCTTTCTCTGTTTACTTTCACTGTCGTCTTGCACATGTTTGCAAATTTCTGGGCGAACCTCTGCCATATTATTTATGAAGCTCTCCATAACCCGGTGACATCCACAGACAACCAGTCTGTTATCACCCACTTTATGTCGAATTCATTATTTAAAGCCACAGGATTTCATGTGTAAGTCTGGTACTCACTTGTCTTACATCATCTATAAATATTTCTTTCAATACCATCTATATTATTTACAAAAGACATGTTTTACAATCGATATGAATGTGCTATCCATTTTGACTTGACAAATGGCTTTTTTCTGTGGTCACTGTCTACACTGCAGTTACGGGTTTTAATACAAATAAGAAGCCTTTTATATTCTTGCTCTATTTATTATAACACATGTGAGAAGTATTGTCTTGCTCTGTGTTTGTGTCATAACACTTGTAAACAATCTTCCCTTGTCCTGCCCTGTGTAAAATTTATTGGGAAAATTACACATGTGCAACATGTGGGTATTATTATCCTCTACAATAAAGATACCCAGATGTTGCACATGTGTCTAATTTTCATCTTGTCGGTATTGTATACCATTCATATACAAAATTTGTTACAATTCACAAATTTATTCCCACCGTTTAGGCTGTGTTTTGGGTAGACTGAAGAAAGCAAGGCAAGGTATGATGACCAAGGAAAGAATGTTCAGCGTTGTCTTCTACATCAAGTTTAACAGTAAAAAAATACATAATTAAACATATTCTTAAAATGTCTTCATTAATAATCTTTTACCTGTAACTAATTTGGTTACAAAAGAAATAATTTCAGTGGGGTTTCCTTATTAATATGATTATGCTATTCAGATGTACAGAGTGTGAATAGTAAGGAACTCATCTCTTTTTGGATTAGCGTATATGAGGTCTGTTTAAATTCAATGCGTATAGGAAGCTGGCAAACTTCTCCTAGTCTTTAACCATAAGTCTATTCCTGTAGATAATTGGTTCAGAGAACCGACAGGTTGATGAGTTAGACACTTGTACAACACTTGGGACTTCTTTACTTCGGAAGCGTTTTACCAACCAGTGGCTTCCTAAGTCCAATACGGAGTACAATATCAAAATGGTATACAATACCGACAGGTTGGTAGGTAAGACACATAGGCAACAGTTAGGCAACTTTATTCCGAAACGTTTCGCCCACACAGTAGGCGTCTTCAGTCAAATACAGAAAGAAGGGAGGAACACTATAGAGATGTGAAGACGACGTAATCAGTCCATCACCCTTGAAGCCGTAGATTCGAGGTTGTCAGTCCCTCAGCCTGGAGAAGTTCAGTTCCATAGTCAGGAACTATCTGAGGGACTGACAACCTCAAATCTACGACTTCAAGGGTGATGGACTGATTACATTATCTTCACATCTCTACTGTTCCTGCCTACTTTCTGTATTCGACTGAAGAAGCCTACTGTGTGGGCGAAACGTTTCGGAATAAAGTTGCCTAACTGTTGCCTATGTGTCTTACCTACCAACGGAGTACAATGGCTGAAGATCAGAATTTGAGGTAGTCAGTCCCTCAGCCTGGAGTCGATATGATCAGAAATTAATTGAACGTGATTTATCAGGAATAATTTTTTTTCACAGTATTTGAACATATAAAAAGGTTAAATCTGTATCTACACACTTGAATTTCGCTCTCTGCTTTGATCACAGTAGGAGATACCTTGTGTTATACGTCTGGAGCTAAGCCGCTGAGGGTTTTGCAAGTTATCCCAGCCATACCAGGATGCTGGGAATAGGGTTAACAACTTTGGTCATAGGGCACGTGATCACGCCAGTTGTTCCAGAAGTATGGTCCTCGTTACCGTACAAGCGCGTTGAAAATTTGAAACTCATAGGATGAGGTGTTCTCGAGGAATGAGCGATGTAAAATCGAAGAATTGAAGAAAGAAAAATTAAGAAAAGGGAAAAAATCAGGAAACGTCTTTAAGATCACTCTTCGGGGATGCCAAGTAATAATAATAATAATAGTGATAACAATAATCCCACGAACCTCAATTTACACACGTGTCTTACGCGTCTTGCAGAAAGAATAACATGTGTGTTGCAGCACACGTGCCGGACACATATTTGAATAATGCATTAAGAAATATTGCATTTCTGTCTGTCAATAAGTGAAGAAAAAAAACATTAAATTTATGGCACGTTATACATTTTTAAGCAACAACATAAATCCATTCCGGTTCACCGGCATCACACTACTTCCCCATTAATTAAAATAACAGGCAGCGCAAATACTGCCTAATTGGATACTTTAATAATAGAAAAACAAGCGAGTTGGGCCGATATGTCAGCCAGTTAGCGCACAGGTAAAGCATTATCAATTAAACCGCCAAATTGCACTACATACAATATATAAACAATTACGTTGTATGCAAATCATGTGACTTTTCAAAGAGGCCATGAAACACAAACTCGTTTTCAGCGTCAACAACAAATGTTGTGCATTCACCTGGCGATGCCACGGCTGAAAGTAATTGAGGGTAAATCATTAAAAGAGACGAGAGTAATAAACGAGGGAGTGGGTGTACACACACACACACACACACACACACACACACACAACGCAGTAGCGGCCAGTGAAGAGGCGGGGCCAGGAGCTATGACAAGACCCCTGCAATCAGAGCTAGGTGAGTACACACACACACACACAGACAGACAGACAGACAACACACACACACACACACACACACACACACACACACACACACACACACACACACACACACACACACACACACACACACACACACACACACACACGTAGACACAAACATTCTCACAACTGCGCACTTGGCCGAGTGTAAAGATAGCAACCACTGCTGCGCCCAGTGACTTCATCTTTTTCTCTCGCCATCTGCCATTTTCTCTTACTTCCAGGCATTATATTTTATTTCTCCTTGAATTAAGGTGACTTTTATCCGATATTATTGAAAATATGAGAGCAGGTGCACAAGCGCCAGGGCCATTTCTTATCTCGCATGTGTTGACCCGGATGCAAGAAGAAATCAAAGGCTTTTCCAGGTTTTCCAGACATTACTGATTCTTTCTCCTTTTCCAGATATTCTTGCCTCTTCCAGGTTTTCCAGACACTTCTGATTCTTCAGTGTTTTCCAGAAATCCCTGCATCTTCTAGATATATTTTCCAGACGTAAAGCGCGTTTTCCGTTTGCATTATTAACGACCTTTTTTTCTGTCTATCTGTTGCATTAAAACATTCTTCAGCAGACTCATCTATACTCTACACAAGTTTTGTATGAGGTCATTCGCAGCTTTCCAAATTATTTTGACCTTCTGCCGCTAAAGCTGCTGTCGTCTGCTGCACTGATGACACTGCGCTCTCTTTTTCCTAGCTGCTGACGCTGCTGACTCTTTCCCTCGACTACTAAAGCTTCTTTCGTTACCTTTGTTGTCGGAATTGCTTCCGTTACCTTGCTGCAGGATCTGACGTTGTCTCATCGCTGTAGAACGTCTGGTGGATGTCTTAAGCTGTTGTGAAAACATTTAACATTCTTTGCTGTATCTCACACGTTCAGTGATCTTCCCTGGCTATACTCCAGATGTTTCGCCAAATACTTGTTTTGGTAAGACACGTGGGCAATAGTTAAGTATCTCTATTCCGAAGCGTTTCGCTTACACAATTGTCTTCATCAGACGAATACAGAGGTGGTGAATACGAAGACAGTAGATCAGTCCATCCAACCTTGATGGATTGTTCACATTATCTTCACATTTCCACTGATTCTGCTGTCTCCATATTTACCACCTTTGTTTTCGACTGTTGTGGCCTACTGTGCAGGAGAAACGTTTCCAGATAAAGATACCTAACTGCTGTACATGTGTCTTATTTATCTTCTTGTCTGTATTATATACCATTACTATCCTGACATGTGAATTGTATACCACACGCTTAGTAACCTTTTTAGGTGATATCCAAACTTTTGGTGACCTGTTGTATCCAATACTTTTGGTGACCTTTAAAGATCTTCGTTGTATCCCAAGGTTTGGAGACCTTGGGCTGTATTTCAAAACTTCGGATACCTCCTCTGTCCTTTCTTAATCATTTGGTTTGAACTGTTAATGTCTGAAGATTTACATGGATCGTATTTCAAACGTTTGTTGACTTTGTGTGGTTATATAAGTTTACCGACCTCCCTGGGTTGCATCGCAAATGTTTGTTGACTTTCTTGTGTTGTATTCTTAAGGTTAGTCATTCTTGAACTCTAAATTAATGGCTCAAGATTACTTGTTTTTATTATTTTATTTACAAAATCTGCGATATAAATAATAACAGAAGAGCGTTTCTCATTCTGAAAAAGAATTTCTTTAATGCTGAAGAATAAGTAAGAATCTTCCCTGCTGGGTTCAACACAGGGAATATTGTATTACTGAAGAATATTTAGTAAATACGTAACTGATCCTGTTTATTAAATTTTAAAAGTATATATGAAATATTGGTATTTTTTCCCTAATTTCACAGAGGGAAAAACAGAAGAGGAAATATATTAACGTCACATTAGGGATATACCAAACTTACAGAATATATTGTATTGTCGATTATACTGTATTATAGACTACCTCTCCACCGGAACCCTCTTTTTTTTTGTTCTTCTTTTCTCATCTTTATCAATAGCTTTTGAAATTCATCCGATTTGTTATTAATAAAGTAGTGTGCATTTTAGATGTCTTCAGTGTATCTATCTCCTCTCTCTCTCTCTCTCTCTCTCTCTCTCTCTCTCTCTCTCTCTCTCTCTCTCTCCCACTCTTTGAATGTAATAGGTCGTAATCTTTAACTTTACCAGAAACTCCATTAAAGTCCTATATATGTGGAAATATATTGAGGATAAAGCTACTTCTCCGTGGATGGTGGCGGCAGCAACTTCCCAAAGTGGCCGAGCCTGGTGTATGATTTTCCAATTTAAGTGAAAACTTTGGCGAGCCCTTACGAGACAAGTCTTGTTGCTGCTAAGTGGCTGGAGAGAGAAAGAGAGAGAAAGAGAAAGAAAGAGAGAGAGAGAGAGTTCAGGAGGACCAGTGTCGTAAGAAAAAAGAACTTAACAGACAGGATCACTGTTTAGAGATCTGTTCTCGCAACAAACCAGCAGGATCTCTGAATTGGTGAACACACTCACACGTCACCCACTCAGCTACCCCTATTTCGGCCAAGCAGATGGTTTGGCGTCTTATACAAGACCACAGACCTACATCCCAGTCCCGGTGTCCTACCTGTCTCAAGGGCAGACACCTTACACACCCATCAACTCAAGCTGAACACAGTAATGAGGAGCCAGTCTATCAGCAGCATCCTGTCGGCCAGTATTAGAGGCACATTACCAATGTTGGAGAGCTCACCCACAGTTTCGTGAACACTCGACGGCCCGACATGATAGCTTCTGTTGAAAAAATTTTGGATGACAGGATTCCAGAAAAAAATTGCAAGAATTCCTGGCTACACCTCATGGATGAGAAGAGACAGACAAGGACAAGGAGGAGGAGTAGGTGTTGCTGTGTGCTTCTTTAAAAGTGTACACACCCAGCACATTGATGTCGTCATCCTTACTCACATGGAAATGATGTTCTTCAAGTTATGCATAAATACTAGTACTTCTGTACTAGTATGTGCAATGTACAGACCTCAGTGGCAACATGCAGACCCCATCAACTTCCTAATGGAAAATGTGAACCCCCTTCTGCTCCAACACAAATGTCAACATATTATAATTGTTGGTGACCTCAACCAACATCTTATACAGAGGGACTTTGATGATCTTCTTGCAGTGTTTGACTTAAGAAACTTTAATGATTTCCCTACTCACATCCCTGGCTCCTCCCTTGACCCAGGAGTGAGTGATCTGTCAGAAGGCACAGTCATTTGTCAACCCTTCAGCTATGTTTGATCGTCTGACCACAAGGCTGTCTTAACGACACTGACGATCCCAACATAGCAAGGTGAGGAATCTACACGTACAACCTGGCTGTGGGAAAGGAGAAACTGACCAGCCCTTTGCTCTGATCTCGCCACCTCCGATTGGAATACTCTTCTCCAAGGTGATGTTGATAACCAAGTGAATACTTTCATTGGACACATCCTTAATCTGCAACGAGAACACATATCTCACTGGTAATATGTGATGAAGCCTACGGATTACTGTTGGTTTGGCTTTCGTGGTATAGAGGCTGCTACTCCTAAGTATAAGGCTTGGAGAAGGTGTAAGAGACATCCCACTACCTATAACAGGAACCTGCACAGGCAAGCCTGTGGGCATATGGGTGAAGTTCAAAAATGGGCCGTCTCTATATGGGAGGCAGACAAAAAGAAAGCTGGCGTCAGGTAGTGTGACTCCAAAACCTAATGATCCTTGGTCAAGGACCTGCAAGGTTATTTACCTGATGAACTTATTCCACCTCTTAATCGACAGTATGTGACCATCTCTACTAGCAGGCAGGAGGAAGCTGACTTCTTTGCTGAACACTTTGCTGCCAAGATGTAAGTTTTTGATCCAGCGAGAGACCCTCCTTAGCTAGCAGCAAGGACTGTGGCAAAGTTGTCAGTAGTGACAATAAGGCAGAGGGAGGTGTATCTTTACCTTAAATCGCTGGGCCAAGAAAAGGCTGTGGGTCCAGATAAGTTGAGCCCAAGATTGCTGAGTAGATGTGTAGACTAGTTAACAGCACCTCTAACTCGCATTTCTATCGGCACTGCCTAGCACAGCGTAAATGGCCTTCTCTGTGGAAAGAGCCAAATGTAATCCCTGCTTACAAAAACAAGAGCAGAGCGGAAATCAGCAACTACAAACCATTTCACTCCTGTCAGCCACTGGCAAGATACTTGAGATAATAATCTCACGGCAGATGACGAAGTTTTTCGACTCCCATTCACTTCTTTGTGACCGTCAATATGGCTTCAGAAAAGATTACTCTGCTGTTGATGTATTGTTAAACCTCTCCACTAAGTGGCACCATCACTGGATGAATTCAAAGTCAGTTGTGTACTACCACTGGACATTCCTGATGCTTTCGATCGAGTATGGCACCAGAGACTCTTTGCAAAACTGCAAGCACTGAGAATTGAAGGCTCTACACTGTGCATCCTCAGTGATTACTTTCAAGGTAGATCTCTAAGCGTAGTTCTCAAATGGACAGAGTCAGCAAGACATCCTACTGGTGCAAGTGTTACACAGGGAAGTGTGCTTGGGCCATTGTTATGGAATGTCAACTTCAATGACCTCCTTCATCTCATCCCAGAATCCCATGTATATGCAAACGACTGTACTCTGACATTCACTTATCCAAGAGAGGAAGTACCAGCTGCTCTAAGTTACACCAATCACTAGCTTACGCCTATAACAGCCTGGGGTAAACGGTGACAGGTCACCTTTGTTCCTGAGAAAACAAATGTTGATGGACTCTAGGCACCATGATGGTAATGCTGCAGCAGTGGTAAGAAATGAATGGGAGAGTGATGGTACCCGGGTACGATGCTGATATCCTTGGAGTGAAATTTGACTTCAAACTGACCATGAAGAACCACGTTGTAAATCTTGCAAACAAGAAGGCCAGAAAGTTTACAGTGCTTCGACGTATCTTGCAACTGTTCGACAGGAGAGGTTACAAAATTCTGTACGAGGCACAAGTACTCTTACAATTTGAGTATGCTCTACTTTCTTGAATTGCCTGCCTCGTCTCATCTGCGACTTCTTGACAAAACAGAGAACAGAGCAAGACGACTCATCTCTCACTTGGACCCAGCCTGGATAGATCTGTCATTCCAGCAGAGCCTTCAACACGGGAGGTGTGGGTGGCTTACTGTTATGTACAAAGCCAATATTGTCAAGGTACCACACACTTGGCTCCACTCCGAGGACACCCCATATCTGTACATCTCATAACAATAAAAAAGGGCTTCAAATGGGATGATGTAGGTAACAGCTCTTAACTTGTAAATAAAGTTAGGGCTCCTTACCCTAACTTTGTGAAACCTTGTGTAAAGAGAGAGAGAGAGAGAGAGGAGAGAGAGAGAGAGAGAGAGAGAGAGAGAGAGAGAGAGAGAGAGAGAGAGAGAGGAGAGAGAGAGAGAGAGAAGGGAAAGAGAGAGAGAGAGAGAGAGAGGAGAGAGAGAGAGGAGAGAGAGAGAGAGAGAGAGAGAGAGAGAGAGAGAGAGAGAGAGAGAGAGAGAGAGAAGAGGAGAGAGGAGAGAGAGATTTAAGAAGGAACGGAGAGTGAAAAGGAGGAAGATACTGCAAA
>NC_069425.1:35267604-35285104 GCF_026875155.1 Cherax quadricarinatus | reverse complement strand
CCTATATCCTTCCTGAATCTGAATTTTTCCAACTTGAAACCATTGCTGCGAGTCCTGTCTTGGCTGGAAATTTTCAGCACGCTATTTACATCCCCTTTATTTATTCCTGTTTTCCATTTATACACCTCGATCATATCCCCCTAATTCTACGCCTTTAGAGAGAGTGCAGATTCAGGGCCTCAGTCTATCCTCATAAGGAAGATTTCTGTTACATGGGATCAACTTTGTCACCCTCCTCTGTACATACATCCTTCTCTGTACATACATTAGACCCATACTGGAGTATGCAACACCAGCATAGAGCCCGCACCTAGTAAAGCCCTGAAGCTCTAAGAAATCCACAGGTACCAGAACAGGTACTACTACTACTACTACTACTACTACTAATAATAATAATAATAATAATAATAATAATAATAATGAAGCAAATAATAATAATAATAATAATAAATAATAATAATAATAATAATAATAATAATAATGAATAATAATAATAATAATAATAATAATAATAAACTAATAATTATAATAATAATAATAATAATAACAATAATAATAATAATAGCAATAACGATAAGGGAATACCACCACCGGTTGTCTGCTCCTGTACCAACACATAGGTAGCAGCACAAAGATAATAACACGCAATTCCTACTCAAGTTACGACATTTTCCCCTTGCCCTTTCCCCCCCTCACACTCTTGCCCACTTACCCCCCCACACTCTTGTTCCTAACCCTTACCCCTCACACTCTTGCCCCTCACACTCTTACCCCTCACTCCTTGCCTTCATTAGCGCTCCCTTCGCTCCGCCCCGCGTTCTTATCTGCAACATCCACATTAAAAACAAAAACACAACCAATAAAAAAAATCAGAACGATAGCCATTTCTTGGTCTTCGGGAAGACTGGACAGTTGGCAATGATTGCAAGATGGCTATTATAATTATATTCGGGGGGGGGAGGAGAAGGGTTAAATACGTAGGGGCTTACATTAGCTAGGGGTGTGGGCGGTAATCAGGTTCGATCCACGGAAAGGGAAGGACAGGTCCAATGCTTTGCATGAAGAGGTTTTCGTAACTTTTCTTGAGGGGTAAGAAGTGGTCTGGAGGGTTAAAATTGACAGTAAGCTTCAGACAGAGCCTTAGGTGTATCCCAGCAGAAGGTTCCCGGCAGTGTCTGGCGTTGATCCCAGCAGGTTCCTAGCAGGGTTTCAGTTGAATCCCAGCAGGTTCTTGGCAGTCTATCGCTCATGTCTCAGGAGGCTTTTCAGTAGTTCTCACCAGGCTTTCGGGAGGCTCAGACTTTCAAAGGTAAATAGTAAGGACCCAGCAGGCACTCAGCAGGCACCCAGCAGGTATCCATTAGGCTCCCTAGGGAGAACAGCACTTTGCAAAAGTGTCGTCCTGGGGATACAGTGCCACGCTTGCCACGGTGTGGTGATTAATCTGTTCTGATACATGAATGTATTATGAGAGAGAGAGAGAGAGAGAGAGAGAGAGAGAGAGAGAGAGAGAGAGAGAGAGAGAGAGAGAGAGAGAGAGAGAGAGAAAGAAAGAGAGAACAAACTAATGGAGATTGTGAGCGATAGCACTAAGAGAGTTTTATCCAGACGAGTGAGAATAAGTGAGACTGGCTTAGAGAGACTAGGGGAGACATCAGTGACGGTGATGGTGAGGGATGGAAGAGAATTTGTCATATCTGTAGCAGTGATAAAAAGAAAAGAAGAGGGATGGTAAAGAGGGCTTGGAATATCTGTGAGACGAAAGGGTTGGAATGAGTCTGAAAAAATCCACAGACGCGAGGGAAAGGTTGAGTTTTATCAGAAGACCGTCTGACAAAATCGGACCAGGGCCACACGGATAGTCGGGATGGAGTGGAGATGGAGTGGATCAGGAGCGTCTGTAAGGGAAGAGGAGGAGGGGGAGGAGGAGAAGGAGGAGGAGGAGGAGGAGGAGGAGGAGGAGGAGGAGGAGGAGGAGGAGGAGGAGGAGGAAGAGGAGGAGGAGGCAGAGGCGACGGCAGAAACTTTGTAAGGCAATAAAAAGATGAAGGTGAGAAAGATCAAACACGAGGGACAGGCTCGGGGACAAATTAAATTCCCCAACACCCCAGAGGCAGGGAGGAACGACCGAGATGAACCATCTTTAAAAAGAGGGATGCTGATCTCTCTTTCTCTCTCTCTCTCTCTCTCTCTCTCTCTCCACAGTTTTTTTTTTTTTGCAGAATTAGATTATCAGTCACCTACCTCAGCTTATTTGAGACTTTCCTAGCATTACCCTTATTAAAATTTTATTGTCATGAAACAAACAGGGAACAAGATAAAGCTGGAGTCAGCTGTGGACCAGAGATTTTATTTAGTCATCTGACTTTATTACATCAATATTGTTATGCAGAGCGAATGAATCGTTTCAGATGCTGTGAAGTTTTTGAGAAGGGTACAGCCGGAGTGTAGTTAGCGTTTGTTGCCCGTCTTGTGGTATAAAAGCTGCCTTCTCGCTGTCCTCTCTGTCTGTCTGTCTCTCCCTTCATAGTTCATCCTTTTCCTCCTCTTTACCTCATATGCTCTCCTTCATTTCACCTCTTTCCTAGTTTTTCCTTTCATTTCCTCTTCTCCCCTCTCTTCCCTCTTCACCATCAACTGTTCCATCATCTCTCAACAACTCTGAAAGTTTTGATTTCAGTTCAACTCAACACAGAGACTATCTTCTTATTTTTTATCACACGCCAGCCGTCTTCCACCGAGGTAGGTCACCCTGAAGACAAGGAAACGCATTCACCATCGTTCATTCAATAACTATCTTTCCCCAAGGCGTAGAAATCACACTTCAAACGACAACCAACGCACCAACACACAAAATACAGAGCGGAGAGAGAGAGAGAGAGAGAGAGAGAGAGAGAGAGAGAGAGAGAGAGAGAGAGAGAGAGAGAGAGAGAGAGAGAGAGAGAGAGAGAGAGAGAGAGAGAGAGAGAGAGATTGGTTACCATGGTGATATCACCTGCGGATGCTGCAGTTCCAACTCCTCTCCATAGATTACTTTCATCCTTCTGGCTTGCAGAGGAGGGAAGTTTTTCTTGCGATCAGCGGACGGAGGTTCGAGCCTCCAGTACTCATTGAATGGCCTACATGGGTTGAGAGATTCACATGAGTGTATCACCAGCAACACTGCGTCTCGTAACCCCTTCAATGAGTGAAGGGGTTACGAGATGCAGTATTGCTGGTGATAAGCTCGTGATTCAGGAGCTGGAGTTACCATTTTGTCCCCTAAGGCCAAATTTGACTGTATCTCCCGTTACCTGACTGTATCTCCCGTCACCTGACTGTATCTCCCGTCACCTGTCTGTATCTCTCGTCAACTGACTGAATCATCCGTTTAATAACGGCATCTCCCGTCCACTGACGATACACTCCGTCCACCCATTGTATCTTCCGTCCACTGACGGCATATTGTGTCGATATTCCAGCCTGCTCAGGCAGTAGTTTGTTCAACCATCTCAGACAGTAGTTTGTTCAATCATCTCAGACAGTAGTCTGTTCAACTATCTCAGACAGTAGTTTGTTCAACCATCTCAGACAGTAGTTTGTTCAATCATCTCAGACAGTAGTCTGTTCAACTATCTCAGACAGTAGTTTGTTCAACCATCTCAGACAGTAGTTTGTTCAACCATCTCAGACAGTAATTTGTTCAACCATCTCAGACAGTAGTTTGTTCAACCATCTCAGACAGTAATTTGTTCAACCATCTCAGACAGTAGTTTGTTCATCCATCTCAGACAGTAGTTTGTTCAACGACCTCAGACAGTAGTTTGTTCAACCATCTCAGACAGTAGTTTGTTCAACCATCTCAGACAGTAGTTTGTTCAACCATCTCAGACAGTAGTTTGTTCAACACATCTCAGACAGTAGTTTGTTCAACCATCTCAGACAGTAGTTTGTTCAACCATCTCAGACAGTAATTTGTTCAACCATCTCAGACAGTAGTTTGTTCAACCATCTCAGACAGTAGTTTGTTCAACCATCTCAGACAGTAATTTGTTCAACCATCTCAGACAGTAGTTTGTTCAACCATCTCAGACAGTAGTTTGTTCAACCATCTCAGACAATAGTTTGTTCAACCATCTCAGACAGTAGTTTGTTCAACCATCTCAGACAGTAGTTTGTTCAACCATCTCAGACAGTAGTTTGTTCAACCATCTCAGACAGTAGTTTGTTCAACCATCTCAGACAGTAGTTTGTTCAACCATCTCAGACAGTAGTTTGTTCAACCATCTCAGACAGTAGGTTGTTCAACCATCTCAGACAGTAGTGTGTTCAACCATCTCAGACAGTAGTGTGTTCAACCATCTCAGACAGTAGTGTGTTCAACCATCTCAGACAGTAGTGTGTTCAACCATCTCAGACAGTAGTGTGTTCAACCATCTCAGACAGTAGGTTGTTCAACCATCACAGACAGTAGTGTGTTCAACCATCACAGACAGTAAAGTTTTTTTCTCAGAAAATAACCTGGAGACAGACCCTCTGGTCATCTGTGAGTTATCCTTTTCCATGAGTTACCCATTCGTCTCATATTTTTCTCAAAAATCTCCTCTGATCCCTTCCTTCCTATTGCCCGTTATATCTGCCTTGATGTCTCCCTCTATCTCTACCCTTCAGTCACACTCTTCTCCTTTTCCTTCCTCTCCCTCCGGTCATCATCTCTACACTTTAGTCACTTCCCTCTTACGTCCCCCTCTTCTCAGCTCTTATCCCTCTTTCATTCCCCCCCCCTCTCTCTCTCTTCTAGTCCCTTCTCTTCCTCCACCATCTCACCTACACCTGCACGGAACAGCTGGCTCCCCAGATGGTAAGCTGGAGGAGTCACGCTCTCACCAGCTTAATCAGAATTGATTTAATCCGCCGAACCTTCATCCAGCTTGACTCTGAGTTGCTCAGCCAGCACCCAGGAAAAACATTCACTTCTCCAACCTTTTCTGTCTCTCTCTCTCTCTCTCTATCCTGCCGCGAATTTTCCTATTTTCCCTCCGTTAATCTTTTTTCCCACCGTTATATATGTCCTGCCTCTCGGCTATGATTAAACAATATTTTTGTTTATTTTGGGTTTTTGGGTTTTTATCCATCGAGGCGTTTAAGGGATTGGTTTTTCTTTTTTATTATTCCCAGTCAGTGAGTTTTTTTTTTTTTACAATGGTGTCTGTGTCTATGTTGACGTTAATCTTTTGTTTTTGTTTTTCATTATTTTTTCCTTCTTCTTGATTGTTTCTGACCTTTGTTTGTTGTATGATTCTTTCTCATTCTCCTTTGACACAGAATGTTCCTCATCTTTCATTCCTACCTCCTACTCTCTTTACCACTCAGTTTGCTTTCTTCTCTTCCCCTCGCTATCCTATTCCTCTCCCTCTCTCCTCTCTTCCCTCTAATCTTTTCTTCGATCCATCCTTCTTCTCCCTGCCCCTTTCTCCTCCTCCTCACTTTCTTCTGCCTGGGCTTTCCTCGTGACCTTGGCGTCCTCACCCCTACTCGTCCTTCAAGGACGCTGCTGGTGGTTTTCCGTCCTATATTCTCTCCCACCTTGCACCGTTCTCCTCCCCTTCCTTACTCTTCTCCATCACCCCTTTTCCAGCCCTCACCACCCCAACATTCCCTTCCTACCACCTCATCCCCATCACTCCACCACAAACCCCACCACCAAACATCTCCGAAGAGGGTAACAAAGACTCTCGAAATTGTGCATTTAAATCTACATATGTACGTATACATATTTACGTACGCTTCATACAGCACATACTTATGAGAATAAACGTCACCAGAGCGTAGATAGAAGAATACACAATTTATTCACAAACGACAAATGAAAATTGAAGAACGTTGCCGTCCTCAAACACTTGCTCAGGGAGGTCCGAAACGAGGACCAGTCTTCATTTACACTTTGTGGATCAGTTGTGTTGCCCCAAGTCCCGCTGTATGAGCCTCCTTTACCTACGGGCTTAGCGCTCCTCCTATGATTGTAATAATAAGTTGATTTTGTATTTTGTGGACAAGAAAGAGCTGTATTCTTAGAAAAATACACTGAGTATAAGAATATGTGAAGAGAGCGCTGGCTTTAATTGTTATTTTATACTGGCGAGGCTGGTTGCAGACTCTGTGCAAGTCCCCCAGAAAGCTTTGAACGTTAACCTAAGACACAAACACCAAGATTAGCCTGAAATGAAGGCAATTAAGAGACTCCACAGTGCAATGATGTCCTCTCATGCTGTGGGTCTAAGGACACAACTCTCCTTTTAATACCCGCATGTGAGTATTTGTACTTACGGGAGTAGCCTACCAGCTCCTGGCTCGGTCTCTTACCTTAATACGATTGATTTCATGTTCTTTTTTTACCTCATGGGTCCTGTCGTACTTAGGCTTAAAGCTGTGCAAGGTGTTTTCCTTCACCATCTCACAAAAGTCGCTTAAATTTACAAGCAATGTTCCTTATGAAATAGTATTATCTATCTTCCCTGTGACTAATTTGCCTTCTTAACTTCTATTTGTGCTCTCATGTACTCTATTTCTCTGAATACATTTCACGTTAATATCATCTTTCCTCCGCCTAAAGTCATCGAGTTCAGCTCCTTTAGTGTGAACTCTCTCAGAACTTGGACAAGTCATGTTGTGAATCTTTGGGATTTTAGTTTCTGTTCATGTTTGATTAGGTGTGGGGCTCCAGGCATTTTCTCTGTACTCAGGCACAGGTCTGACGTACGTCGTTAATGAGCCTTTGTTAATGTTCCTGAAAGCCATTCCTGTTTTGTATTACCCTTGCTCCTTCCTATTTCATGTTATGACTACAGGTTTATTATTATTATTATTATTATTATTATTATTACTATTATTATTATTATTATTATTATTATTATTATTATTATTATTGTTATTATTATTATTATTATTATTATTATTATTATTATTATTATTATTATGACCATTCTAGTAGCATGTCTAGGTCGCCTTGTAGTTTAACGTATATGTGCGTTTGTGTGTGCAAGTTTGTGTGTGTACTATTCACCATATGTGGTTCCAGGAGTCGAGTCACAGCTCCTGTGTGTGTGTGTATGTGTGTGTGTTTGAGTATGTGTTAGTGTGTGTGTGTGTGTGTGTGGTGTGTGTGTGTGTGTGTGTGTGTGTGTGTGTGTGTGTGTGTGTGTGTGTGTGTGTGTGTGTGTGAGTGTGTGTGTGTGTGTGTGTGTGTGTGTATGTGTGTGTGTGTGTGTGTGTGTGTGTGTGTGTGTGTGTGTGTGTGTGTGTGTGTGTGTGTGTGTGTGTGTGTGTGTGTGTGTGTGTGTGTGTGTATGTGTGTGTATAGTTCATGAGCACTCTGCTTTAATACCATTATTAGCCTTGTCCCCTGCCTACTCAATTTAGCGTGCATACTTCCTCTTCTGCACATTCTTTTGCCTCCTCTTATGTACTCTCACTCCCTCCGCCTCTCGTCTGTTTTCGTTATCGTATTGTTAATCTTCTCTCCTTTACTAAATTATCGTTGGGTTTACCTGGAGTTTGCCTGGAGAGGGCTTCGTGGGTCAACGCCCCCGCGGCTCATGGTGGATCAGGGTCTGATCAACCAGGCTGTTACTACTGACCGCAAGCAAACTGACGTACCAACTACAGCCCGGTTGGTCAAGTACTGACTTCAGGTGCCTGTTCAGTGCCTTCTTGAAGACAGCCAGGGGTCTATTTGTAGTCCCCCTTATGTATGCTGGGAGGCAGTTGAACAGTCTTGGGCCCAGGACACTTACTGTGTTGTCTCTCAATGTATTCGTGGTTCCCCTGCTTTTCTTCTGCCGAGTCTTTTGCTTTCATAGGTAGTGATTTTCGTGTGTAGGTTTCGTACCAATCCTTCAGGACCTTCCACGTGTATATTATCATGCATCCCTCTCGCCTGCGTTCCAGGGAATACAGATCAAGGACCTTCAACCGTTCCCAGTAATTTAAGTGCCTTTTCGTTGGTTGTTATTATCCGTAAAATATATTTTGCAACATTGCCTACATCTTGTGGCTTATTTTTGTAACCTGTTTCTTTAACTTGTTTCTGTTACTTGTTTGTATAACGTACTTTCAACCTTACTAGGAACTTTTTTCATATATATATATATTATATATATTTATATATTATATAATTTATATAATATATTATTTATATATATATTTATATATATATGTATATATCTATATGTATATATATAGTCGTCCCGAATATGTAAAACTGGTCAATTAGCAAGAACTCATTTAAAATTAAGTCCTTTCTGAAATTTTCTCTTATACATTTAAAGATATATTTTTCATTAATGTTAATGTAAATTTTTTTAATTTGCACCAAAAAATCTTAAAAAACTTACCTAACCTTATTATAACAAGAGCAATTTATTTTAGCCTAACCCAACTAAATATTTTAGATTTGTTTACAATAATTTAATACTAAAAAAACCCCAGTGAAATATATTTTTTTCGTTAGGTTCAAAATGATTTTGGCGAAAATTATTGCATCCCAAAATTTTCGTGCATATTCGGCACTACATATATATATATATATATATATATATATTATATATATATATATATATATATATATATATATATAATATAATTATATATATATATATATATATAATATATATTATATATATATATATATATAATATTTTAAAATATATATTTTTATTATCACACCGGCCGATTCCCCCCAAAGGCAGGGGGGCCCGAAAAAGAAAAATTTTCTTCACCATCATTCACTCCATCACTGTCTTGCCAGAAGGGTGCTTTACACTACAGTTTTTTAAACTGCAACTTTAAAACCCCCCCTCCTTCAGAGTGCAGGCACTGTACTTCCCATCTCCAGGACTCAAGTCCGGCCTCCCGGTTTCCCTGAATCCCTTTCATAAATTTACTTTGCTCACACTCCAACAGCCGTCAAGTATTAAAAACCATTTGTCTCCATTCACTCCTATCAAACACGCTCACGCATGCCTGCTGGAAGTCCAAGCCCCTCCACACAAAACCTCCTTTACCCCCTCCCTCCAACCCTTCCTGGGCCGACCCCTACCCCCCCTTCCTTCCACTACAGACTGTACACTCTTGAAGTCATTCTGTTTCGCTCCATTCTCTCTACATGTCCGAACCACCCTCAACAACCCTTCCTCAGCCCTTGGACAACAGTTTTGGTAATCCCGCACCTCCTCCTAACTTCCAAACTACGAATTCTCTGCATTATATTAAACCAACCACACATTGCCCTCAGACATGACATCTCCACTGCCTCCACCTTCTCCTCGCTGCAACATTCATCACCCACGCTTCACACCCATATAAGGCGTTGGTAAAACTATACTCTCATACATTCCCCTCTTTGCCTCCAAGGACAAAGTTCTTTGTCTCCACAGACTCCTAAGTGCACCACTCACTCTTTTTCCCTCATCAATTCTATGATTCACCTCATTTTTCATAACCCATCCGCTGACACGTCCACTCCCAAATATCTGAATACTTCACCTCCTCCATACTCTCTTCCTCCAATCTGATATTCAATCTTTCATCACCTAATCTTTTGTTATCCTCATAACCTTACTCTTTCCTTTTTTCACCTTTTTTTTCTTCCTTTTGCACACCCAAACCAAATTCATCCACCAATCTCTGCAACTTCTCTTCAGAATCTCCCAAGAGCACAGTGTCATCAGCAAAGAGCAGCTGTGACAACTCCCTTTGTGTGTGATTCTTTATCTTTTAACCCCACGCCTCTTGCCAAGCCCCTCGCATTTACTTCTCTTACAACCCCATCTATAAATTATTAAACAACCACGGTGACATCACACACCCTTGTTAAGGCCTCTTTTACTGGGAAAAAATTTCCTCTTTCCTACATACTCTAACTTGGGGCCCTCACTATCCTCGTAAAAACTCTTCACGCTTTCAGTAACCTACCTCCTACCCCATACATTTGCAACATCTGCCACATTGCCCCCCTATCCACCCTGTCATACGCCTTTTCCAAATCCATAATGCCACAAAGACCTCTTTAGCCTTATTAAATACTGTTCACTTATATGTTTCACTGAAAAACACCGGGTCCACAACCCCCTACCTTCCTAAAGCCTCCTTGTTCATCTGCTATCCTATTCCCGTCTTACTCTTAATTCTTTCAATTATAACTCTACCATACACTTTACCAGGTACACTCAACCAGACTTATCCCCCTATAATTTTGCACTCTCTTTTATCCCCCTTTGCCTTTATACAAAGGAACTATGCATGCTCTCTGCCAATCCCTAGGTACCTTACCCTCTTCCATACTTTATTAAATAATTGCACCAAACCACTCCAAAAACTATATCCCCACCTGCTTTTAACATTTCTATCTTTATCCCTCAATCCCGGCTGCCTTACCCCCTTTCATTTTACCTACTGCCTCACGAACTTCCCCACACTCACAACTGGCTCTTCCTCACTCCTACAAGATGTTATTCCTCCTTGCCCTATACACGAAATCACAGCTTCCCTATCTTCATCAACTTTTTAACAATTCCTCAAAATATTCCTTCCATCTTCCCAATACCTCTAACTCTCCATTTAATAACTCTCCTCTCCTATTTTTAACTGACAAACCCATTTGTTCTCTAGGCTTTCTTAAGTTGTTAATCTCACTCCAAAACTTTTTCTTATTTTCAACAAAATTTGTTGATAACATCTCACCCACTCTCTCATTTGCTCTCTTTTTACATTGCTTCACCATCTCTTAACTTCTCTCTTTTTCTTCCATATACTTTCCCTCCTTGCATCACTTTCTACCCTTTTTAAAAACTTCTCATATGCTAAACTTTTTCCCCCCTTACTACTCTCTTTACCCTCATCATTCCACAATCGCTCCCTTCCCTCTTGCACCCACTTTCCTGTAACCACAAAACTTCTGCTGAACACTCTAACACTACATTTTAAACTCTAAACCCCCTACCTCTTCGACCCCATTGCCTATGCTCTCATTAGCCCATCTATCCTCCAATAGCTGTTTATATCTTACCCTAACTGCCTCCTCTTTTAGTTTATAAACCTTCACCTCTCTCTTCCCTGATGCTTCTAAATTTCCCCCTTGTATCCCATTACCTTTTACTCTCAGTGTAGCTACAACTAGAAAGTGATCTGATATATCTGTGGCCCCTCTATAAACATGTACATCCTGAAGTCTAAATCAACAGTCTTTTATCTACCAATACATAATCCAACAAACTACTGTCATTTCGCCCTACATCTATCGTGTATACTTATTTATCCTCTTTTTCTTAAATATGTATTACCTATAACTAAACCCCTTTTTATACAAAGTTCAAATCAAAAGGGCTCCCATTTCATTTACACCCGGCACCCCAAACTTACCTACCACACCCTCTCTAAAAGTTTCTCCTACTTTAGCATTCAAGTCCCCTACCACAATTACTCTCTCACTTGGTTCAAAGGCTCCTATACATTCACTTAACATCTCCCAAAATCTCTCTCTCTTTCCTTTTGCATTCCTCTCTTCTCCAGGTGCATACACGCTTATTATGACCCACTTATATATATAATTATATATATATATATATATATTTTATAATATATATATAATATATATATTATTATATATATATATATATATATATATATAAAGTAAAATGCAAAACAACCCCTCTGAAAGAATAGAAAATTCCAAGCGCTTTCGTGACTACTCACATTACAAGGAACTATGAAAGTAAAGCATCCAAGGAAGCTATATAAGGGTCTGGCCAGCACCTCACTATCAGATCCACAAAAGGTTAAACACCTGACGCGCGCCGACCCAAACTTGGATAGGTCCTTGCACAACCCACCCCACAAATATTTACCCAAGAAAATTTAAAAATTATTTGTCCAGTGTATTATTAAATTCTTCCCCAAATTCTATTAATTATAAATGGATCTAATTTTATATAAACCAAAGGAAAAATTCATATTATTGTCAAAAATGCTTTTATGAAACAAGATTCAATTATATTCCTGTCGACCATGGACTTGCTTGATACTACTTTCTCAACTTTTTGAAAATCAATTGGATGGTTAAAATCTCTTACATGAATAAATATAGCATTGGAATCTTGTCCAGTTCTAATGCTATATTTATGTTGTTTTAATCTTAGTTCGAGATTTTTACCAGTTTGACCGTAATAAACTTTATCGCAAATTTTACAAGGAATCTTATAGCCATCCATCAGCATTTTGAGGGGAATTCTTTATCAAAAGTTTTTTTTACTGTATCAAGATTTTTTGAATACAACTTAAAATTAAAAGTCTTAAAGAAGAGAAGGCATATCAACCAAGTTTTCATGGTAAGGGAGAACCAAACATATTTTTTGTTGAATAAGGCCCGGTTGTCCCTTTTTGGATTGTAAAAAGTATTTCTAGCAACTTTAAAGATTTTTTTCAATTAGATTTTCTTGGGTATTTTAAATCAGTACCTATTTCATAAATTTTGGATATTTCCTCATCTATGAACTCAGGACTACAAAATTTGTAAAGCTCTCAGAAACATTGATAGAGAAAACAGACAGTTTGACTCTATCTTGATGCGAGGAATAATAGTGGACATAGGAACAGTTATTTGTAGGTTTTCTGTAAATTTTAAATTTGAATTTTATTATTACCTTTAATAATTAAAACATCTAGAAAAGGCAATGAGTTATTTTCTTCAAACTCAACAGTAAAGTTTATAGAAATGGGCTAAGCTATTTAATTTTCCTAGGAAAAGGTGTATATCTACATTTTTGGGCATAAGGCACAAAATAATCATCAACATATCTGAACCATTTAGCTCTATTAGGGAGGATTGTGTTAAGCAACCTTGTTTCAAAAAATTCCATGTATAGGTTACTAAGAACAGGTGAAAAAGGGTTTCCCATTGCCATACCAAACTCCCGAGTGTAAAACTTATCATTAAATACAAAAATTTTTCATCAACAATGCAAAGTTTAATAAGTTTAATGGTTTGTAGGAACTGGCAATGGTAAAATCATTGTTAACGGTTCTTTAGATAAGAAACTTAATTAAAACATCAACGGAACTTTCGTAAACAAGGAAGTAACATCAAAACTAACCATGTTAAAATCATTTAAGTCAGTGAAGGAGCTTAATTTATCAACCAAGTCTATGTTGTTTTTAACATTAAAGTTAGAAATTTTGCCAACAATAGGGCTCAAAATATCAACAAGCCATTTGGATAATTTATATGAAACTGACCCAATGGAGCTAATAATTGGTCTGACTGGATTCCCTGGTTTGTGTGTTTTTATTAGTCCATACATGTAAGGCAAAGATGGATTAGTGGAAGTAAATTGTTTGACTAATTCATCTTTGCCTTTCAGTAGAAGTTTTAATGTTTTATTGAAATTGCTGTTAACGGTTTACAGTGATGACACTGTAGCCCCCAAGGATGAGACCACGGCCCAAGCACTAAGAGACAAGCATCCAATCAGGGACACCATAGCCATCAACGACAACCCTGAGGAAGACCCCATTATTGAACAATTAATTTTGCCAGAATCGGAAGTCTATAAGGCGATCGTGTCATTTCCAGCAGGATCTGCAGGAGGTTACACTGGAATTCGACCTCAGCACCTCAAAGAGATGGTAAATCCAGTACTCGGTGAATCTGCATCAATTCTTCTCACCGAGTTAACAACTTTCGTCAACAATTGCCTGGCTGGGCGAATCCCAAAAGAAATTAAACCTTTCTTTTTTGGAGCCTCACTATGTGTTTTGAAGAAGAGGGATGGGGAATCAGACCCATTGCAGTTGGAAACACTCTTCGCCGTCTCGTTGCCAAAGCAGCAGTGAGAAACATTCGCCTAGAAGCTGCCACTTTACTCCAGCCACACCAACTGGGCTTTGGGGTCTCTCAAGGCAGTGAAGCTGCAGCTCATGCGGCAAGGGCCTACATCAGGGACCTACCAGAAGACAAGGCCATAGTCAAACTTGATTTTAGAAATGCCTTTAATATGGTGAAGAGAGATGCTGTTTTGCCAGCTGTTCGGGTTCGGTTCCCCAGTCTCTTTTCCTTCATTTCAGCCGGCTACAGCAAACCCTCAATTCTTTTGTTTGGAGAGCATGAAATTCAATCATCAGAGGGTGTTCAGCAGGGTGACCCATCGCTCCACTTCTCTTCTGCTTGGCAGTAAGAGAACTAACTTTCAGCCTATGCAGTGAGCTCAATATCTGGTACCTGGATGACGGCACTATGGCAGGTACTGAAGAGTCCCTGGTAGGGGACCTACAACTGGTGAAAACACAGGGAGAAGACTTGGGACTCATCCTCAATCCCTCCAAGTGTGAAATCATCACAGCAAACCAGGAAATAATCAATGCTGTGCGAAGAATCCTCCCAGAAGTCTCAACTACAACTCCGTCCAACAGTACCCTCTTGGGGGCACCGCTGGGTCACCAGGCCATCGATACTGTCCTCAGGGACAAATTGAATGACTGATGAGAATGGAGGAGAGAATAAGCAATCTTGATGACCATGATGCTCTGTATCTCCTCACAAGGTGTCTTACTATGCCAAGACTCACTTACTTCTTGAGGTGTGCACCCTCTTTTGACAACCCAACACTCGATGAATATGATGCACACCTGAGATCAACTTTTAAGAAGGCACTAAACCAGTCACTAGAGGATGAGCAATGGGATCAGGCAACCCTCCCAGTGCGACTGGGAGGTATAGGGGTGCGTAAAGCAACGCATGTTGCTTTACCTGCTTTTCTGTCTTCGTGTTTGGCTTCCAGTGCATTAGTCAAGAAGATAGTAACCGAACGCTTGAGAGACGTGGTAGGAGCTCAAGACCCCAGGTTTACTGAAGCAGCGATTCGGTGGGACACCCTTACAGACTCCTCCGGTAGACCAGCTCCTCCCTAACAGCACAAACAGTCCCACTGGGACAAACCGATCATGGAAAAAATCGCCAACACAATGCTCTCCAATGCTTCAGGAAAGAGCAAAGCTCGTCTTCTGGCAGTGAAGGCACCACACTCAGGAGATTTCCTGTTAGCTGTTCCCAATTCCTCCCTGGGCACCCGTCTCGACCCACAGGCCATTCGGATTGGTGTTGCTCTTCGCCTAGCCGCCCCCATCCTCACCGAACATAGGTGTATTTGCGGCAGGGCTACAGCTGATCAATTCGGACTTCATGGTCTCGTGTGTCACACAGCAGAAGGGAAGTATGCCAGACATGAGGAGGTCAATGACATAATAAAGAGAAGCCTCGCCACAGCCCGTTGCCCAGCTCAACGGGAACCCCAAGTACAGAGGTCTGATGGAAGTCAAAAGCGTCCTGATGGAGCCACTATGCTACCCTGGAAGGATGGAAAGCAGATTGCCTGGGACTACACCTGTGCAGCCACATTGGCAGACACCTACTTGCCATACTCCGTAGTGGAAGGGGGTGGAGCTGCCAGCCACAGGGAGACCTAGAAGATCCAATAGGGCAGTGGTTCCCAAACTTTTTCAGCTTGTTACCCAATTTAACGTGCCACATAAAGCATGTTACCCCTTTCACAAAATGTTGTTATTACTGATATATATGGCTAAACGTGAACGTATACAGCCTCGCATACTCTGCTAATCCTAGCAAAACCATTGAAAACGTAAGAACCACACATACATTATATATAAAATTAATAATAGCTACAAATTCACAGTAACAGTGGGTAAATACTAACTATATACTGCACAGGGCAGTACACATACATACCAGCTTATGTCTACCTCGGCTGAAGCTCACAGATAAACTGACAGTGTGAAATAGAGGCAGCCTCAGGAAGTGAGTGACGCGTACTGGACAGGTCGATCTGGGCTACTGAGTCACTTTTGTCCTGAAGCATACTTGTCAAAATACTTTTGGGTTTCCACACACTTAGCTATATATTTCTTCTTTTCTAATACTGTATATTAGTTTTTGATGTTTATTGTTATTTGGTTTAACTTTATTACTTACTTATAATAGGTTTACTTTACAACTTTATATACTAAGACAAAGTTAACAATAATCCTCATACCGGGTGCCGCATTGTTTTCTTGATTTTCAGAATTCATAACTTTTTTTCTGTCACCCCTCCATTACCTCCCAAAAATGGTTAAATTACCCCCAGGGGGTAATTTACCCCCAGTTTGGGAACCACTGCAATAGGGTCAGAGACCCTTGGAGCATGGGGCAAGTGTGCTCTAAAGTTCCTCAAAGAGCTAGGTGAAAAGCTCATCATAGAAACCAAGGACCACAGGGCGACCAGCTTCCTCTTTGAGAGACTCAGTGTTGCAATCCAGAGAGGAAATGCCTGCAGCATTCTGGGCACGCGGCCCACCGCAGGGGAGCTGGACGAAGTATTCGAGATGTAGCTCTGAGTTACCTATGTTGTTTTACTTTCTGTTGTATTTTTGTTAATGTTTGGCCAATGTATTATGTCTTTAAATAAAACATACTTGAAATATAGGGGGTGGTAGGAGAAAATTCTCAAACAGCTTCAGGGAGAACCTTGAGTTTTCCGTGAAGCAAGTTTATTCTTTTCTCCGAGGATGAGGGTCCCTGCGACAGTTCTAGAGGTGGTACCTCCATATATATATATATATATATATATATATATTATATATATATATATATATATATATATATATATATATATATATATATATATATATATATTCATATGAAGATTAAGGAGTAGTCTCAGTGTTAGGTTGGTCTTGGACCAGAAGCTCGTCAGTGGTCTCAGTGTCACTCTAAAGGATCGCAGCAACAACGGCTGGCTTACTGGTGCTAGACTCAGCTCCGTGGTGGGAGATACAACAATGGAGGTGTTTTACTCTGCAGGATTTGGTGGCCTCACACTTCACCGTCGCTTAGACTCGTACATCTACTTCTATCGGACTTGTTAAACCTCGCACTTGAAGTAATGAAGTCTTCAGTGAAATTTTTGACAAGTTCCTTTCCTGTATCCCATTAGTCGAAATTCATTCTTCAGTAGGTGAAAATAAAACTTTTGTCCCGAAATTTCCTTTTTTCTTACACAATACCCGCAGAGCCTCGTCGTGTACTTGGAAACACCCTCCATCATCCTCTCCATCCCCCCAACAAAAACGCAGGTTGGAATTCCATAATCCCTTGATTGTCAGAATACAATCTGCCTGCAGACTAAGATAAGCGTGTAAATAAAATGGAAAAATCTAAAGCACTTCTAAGCATGCAATAAGAACATTGCCTTCAGACTGACCACGTGGGAAGCTTCGACGACTGTCACTCTACCAGTCTTTCATCCGAAACTGAGCTCAGCAAGATAAATAGACGGATAAGAACCACGAATTACCCAGCTTTTCGCTGGGCTTAGCGGATCAGCCGTCCGCAAATCGGCATAATCCCTTCCATTAGGAACGCATCAAGCTACAAAAGCAGCATAAACCAGCGTAATGACAACATATAAGACCG
>NC_069425.1:35262604-35265104 GCF_026875155.1 Cherax quadricarinatus | reverse complement strand
TGTTGCTCATTTTCGGGGGGGGGGGAGGAAAGGGGAAGGGGGTTATTAACAAGATTGTGGCTCTTACTGTGACAGCTGGCACTGCTGGAGCTGTCACTGTCAACGCTGGGGTTGTCATTGTCAATGCTGGGGTTGTCACAGTGAACACTGGGGTTGTCACTGTTAATGCTGGGGTTGTCATTGTCAACACTGTCACTGTCAATGCTGGGGTTGTCACTGTCAACGCTGGGGTTGTCGCTGTCAACACTGGGGTTATCACTGTTAATGCTGGGGTTGTTACTGCCACCACTGAGATGAGGACTTTTTGGGTGGTGGGGGAAGTGAAGGGACACTGTACACAGCCACTGTTATTACTGTCTACATCATTGTTATGATTGCTGTTTTTGCAGCACTACTGTTGGAACTGACTGTTGTTGTTTCCTCCACAGCGTTTGATCTGTGTATTACCACCATTGTTGCTGCTGTTGGCAAGACAACAACTTGCTGTATTTGCTTTTCTCACCGTCACCTTGGTTGCTATTGTTGCTACAACCACCACTGCTACCATTTCCCCTTTAACCACCACTACTGCTCTTATTACTACTGTTACTACCACTATCAACACAATGCTGTTATTCCTGCTACTGCTACCACCAATACTACCACTGATGTTACACCTACTTCAACCACCACTTCTATTATTATTATTATTACTACTACTACTACTATTACTACTACTACTACTACTACTACCACCACCACCACCATCACCAATACCAACGCCACTACCACTGCTGCTACTCATTTAACCACCACTACTGCTGTTAATACTACTTTCGTTATCACCATCACCAGTATCACCACCATGGATGTTATTGCTGTTACCGTCACCACCTTTTCCACCACAGATGATCCAACTATTACCGTCAGCACTACCACCACTGCTTTTATTGCTGCTATCACTACCACCATACCATCACTACCACCTGCTACTGCTAGCTATCTACCCTTCGACGGTTCCGACATGACAGTGATCCAGAGGCCAGATCTCTGCCTAGGCCTCCTCGTTACTGGCCAGATCAATCATGCTGTTACTATTGGCTTCAAGAACCTAGACAGAAGAAAAAAACCCCACCGTTTTAGAAACTTTTCACTAGCAATTTGATAAAACTCTCCCTGAGCGAAACGTTGTGATAATGCAGACTCGCTGTTTCACTTGACTTCGACAGGAACCCCAGCAGGTTCTCACTTGAAGAGTGTTACAGGAACTGTTACTACTGGTTATACTTATTGTTACTACACTAACGCTGATCACTGGTCAACACTCATTTTCTGGCCAATCATATTACACTGATTTTAGGATAAGTTTGTGGTGATGATTCTCAGTATATCATCAGTGTTGCTTGATTGGCTCTAGTTTTTGATCAATTTGGTATCCCATTGACAAACATAAAAATGTGAATAATATATTGACCAGGCTGGGCTAACTTACAAATCGCTTTGAAATTATTTTTTTTTTAGATCTTGCAAATGTCAAATCATGTAATACATACTAGCACTTCATTCTATATAACACCAGATTAACATAGTAAGATAATTCAGATACCACTAATTACTGCATATGAAAACGCTGTTTTACGATTTTCTTCTATGTTGGTCATCAGCACAGTTTTGTTGAGTGAGCATATTGCTTACCACTGTGCAATAAGACTCATATCAAGCTTCTAATGGAGCTGTCTATAAACAGCCGCCAATATTCTGGTCGATATTCAAGTCCCATTCGAAGAAGTCCAGAGATGTTGTTGTATTATGCAAGTTCTTCATCTCGGCTGGAGTAAGGAAGGAGTTCAACCTCTCTTGTCAGATAAGCTGTTATTGTAACTTCTTATTATTAGACAGTTTTTTCCTTTTAGTCTGACTGCTAAAAGTTCAGATCACTGAGTTATTCTTGGTAGAACTGATGGAGTGTTGAAATGTTTATTACATTTTCACTTCCAGTGTTATCACCCGTGTTGCAGCCAAACCCCGAGTTTCTTCAACATCTGACAACGGAAGGTCAGACAGTGTTGTAAACACTGGTATGGTAACGTCTTCGCTGTCGTAATCATTCTACACAATTTTTGCAAACCATATGGGGAGCCCAAGACTTGTCTTGTTTTCCATAACGCAACACCAAAATAAGCAAGATAAGCTTGTTTTACAAGCTTATCTTGCAAAGAGTATTCGCCACAAATGTGACACAATGCATCGGGATTCTTTAAGAAGGTTCTTCGTGAAGAACTCATGTTTATCTGGCAAAAATAGCACAATAATGGTCGCAATATTGTCAGGTGGTTGTTGTTGATACAACTCCATTCGTTAAATATTAAATCGTTTAAAAACAAAATTCTAATCTTTGTTAAAGCTATCTATATACAGAAATTGTCACTACATATACACGCGTTATGGCTAAGTTCCCTGTTAACTGAGGGTGGGTATGTAATATCTCACAAACTAGAGCCAATTGAAAAATCTACTGACA
>NC_069425.1:35240104-35257604 GCF_026875155.1 Cherax quadricarinatus | reverse complement strand
CCTGGGTAGCCACAGCCACTCAAGAGGGAGAGGTTTTTTAGTGCAAGGAAGGAAAAAAAACTGGCAGGAAATGGCAGAAATCGTACACCAAATCCAGTCATTCCTGGAGTGGAACCACAGTCGATGGCCTCCACTCCAAACAACAGATACAGATACTAATGCCGGAAAAAAAAATCCCCCCCATACCAACAATACACCAGTCCGATAACATTCTTCTTTGCAAATATACAGGGTCTAAAGCCAGCAACAAACAACAAAATACCTTTCATCGTGGACTGCTTGCAGAGGCAAAGGCAATGTTCGCGGCTTTCACTGAGACCCACATAAAGGATCACTTGGACAACGAAATATGGATCCCAGGTTACAACCTATACAGATGTGACAGAGTGAACAGGCAAAAGGGGGGGGGGTTGGCCTGTACATTGCAGAGTCACTTGTTTGCACAGAACTGCTAAATGCCTCAAATGATGTATGGAAGTTTTAGCAGTAAAGGTCGAGAACCAAAACCTAGTCATTGTGATATGTCTACAAGCCTCCGGATGCAACTCCCAGCAATTCCAGGAACAGCTGTTAAAAATTGACCACTGGTCTGGAAAACCTTCCAGCTCCTGCACCCAACATCTTGCTCCTGGGGGATTTCAACTTAAGGCACCTAAAATGGAGGAATATAGCAAATAATATTGTTGCAGTATAACACCAGGAGGCAGCTCTGATGAAAAACTCACACTCACGCGAGCTTTTAAATCTCTGCACAAAATTCAATTTAAACAGCAAATAATAGAGCCTACTAGACTGGAGAATACACTAGACCTCATCTTCACTAACAATGATGATCTGATAAGAAATATCACCATATCAAAAACAATATACTCAGATCACAACATAATTGAGGTCAGTCATGTATGCGCGGAGCCCCAGACCGACATAATGAGATTAGTCACGAGGGAGCATTCACCAAATTCAACTTCAATAACAAAAACATAAAGTGGGACCAAGTAAACCAAGTCCTAACCGATATAAGCTGGGAAGATATACTAAGCAACACAGACCCCAACTTATGCCTAGAACAGATTAACTCGGTAGCACTCGATTTTATGCACAAGGCTTATTCCTCTGAGAAAAAGGAGGAGTAGATGTAAAACAGAAAGAGACAGGCGCTCCCTTTACAGGCGACGGAAAGAATAACAGAGCGGCTAAAAGAGGGTCAATAATATCTGAAATGCGTAGGGAGACACTGGTCAGAGAAATAGCAAGCATCGAACTTAAGCTAAAAGAATCCTTTAGGAGTCAGGAATCGCGGGAAAGAACTAAAAGCCATAAATGAAATCGAAAGAAACCCAAAGTTATTTCTTCTCCTATGCCAAATCAAAATCGAGAACAACGTCCAGTATTGGGCCCCTACTTAAACAAGATGGGTCCTACACAGATGACAACAAGGAAATGAGTGAGCTACTCAAGTCCCAATATGACTCAGTTTTTAGCAAGCCGCTAACCAGACTGAGAGTCGAAGATCAAAATGAATTTTTATGGAGAGCCACAAATTTGATTAACACAAGCCTATCCGATGTTATCCTGACGCCAAATGACTTCGAACAGGCGATAAATGACATGCCCATGCACTCTGCCCCAGGGCCAGACTCATGGAACTCTGTGTTCATCAAGAACTGCAAGAAGCCCCTATCACGAGCCTTTTCCATCCTATGGAGAGGGAGCATGGACACGGGGGTCGTCCCACAGTTACTAAAAACAACAGACATAGCCCCACTCCACAAAGGGGGCAGTTAAAGCAACAGCAAAGAACTACAGACCAATAGCACTAACATCCCATATCATAAAAATCTTTGAAAGGGTCCTAAGAAGCAAGATCACACGCATCTAGAAACCCATCAGTTACACAACCCAGGGCAACATGGGTTAGAACAGGTCGCTCCTGTCTGTCTCAACTATTGGACCACTACGACAAGGTCCTAAATGCACTAGAAGACAAAAAGAATGCAGATGTAATATATACAGACTTTGCAAAAGCCTTCGACAAGTGTGACCATGGCGTAATAGCGCACAAAATGCGTGCTAAAGGAATAACAGGAAAAGTCGGTCGATGGATCTATAATTTCCTCACTAACAGAACACAGAGAGTAGTCGTCAACAGAGTAAAGTCCGAGGCAGCTACGGTGAAAAGCTCTGTTCCACAAGGCACAGTACTCGCTCCCATCTTGTTCCTCATCCTTATATCCGACATAGACAAGGATGTCAGCCACAGCACCGTGTCTTCCTTTGCAGATGACACCCGAATCTGCATGACAGTGTCTTCCATTGCAGACACTGCAAAGCTCCAGGCAGACATCAACCAAATCTTTCAGTGGGCTGCAGAAAACAATATGAAGTTCAACGATGAGAAATTTCAATTACTCAGATATGGTAAACATGGGGAAATTAAATCTTCATCAGAGTACAAAACAAATTCTGGCCACAAAATAGAGCGAAACCCCCAACGTCAAAGACCTGGGAGTGATCATGTCGGAGGATCTCACCTTCAAGGACCATAACATTTGTAATCAATCGCATCTGCTAGAAAAATGACAGGATGGAAAATGAAATTCAAAACTAGGGGAAAAACCCCAGATGACACTCTTCAGGCACTTGTTCTACTGGGCGGAAATTGTGACACAAACAGCACCTTTAAAGGGCAGGGAAATTCCCCGCCCTAAAAAATGTACAGAAATTTTCACGGCGCGCATAACGGGTAAAACACCTCAATTTTTGGAGCGTTAAAGGTTCCAAAACCTGTATTCCCCGGGGAAAACGCAGGAGGGGAGGTACATGATTATTACCCCTGGAAAATCCTAGAGGGACTAGTCCCCGAACTTGCACACAAAAATCACCCCCAGAGCAAAGATTTGGCGACGTGCCCCACCCCCCCAATAAAAAGAGGGGTGTCACTAGACGTTAAGAGACCATACAATAAGTGTCAGGGGCCCCGAGACTGTTCAAATGTCCCCAGCACACAAAAGGGGGGGATTACCAAAAACCCCCCTGGCATCTTAAAAGCTGGCATGGACAAGACCTAAAGTCAGTTCCGGATCACCGGGCTGTGGCTCTTAGTTGGTTTGCTGGCGCCCAGCAACAGCCGGTTATAGGCTCTGATCCCCAGGAGGCCTGGCTCAGACCGGCCGGGGGCGTTTCCCCCCCAACTTCCGGGAAAAATCCCCGGTAAACACACACCTTTTAAAAAAAATGATATATGTGTGTTTTACGAGGGAAAACAAAAACACGCCTTAAGGCAGCATCGACTTGCTTGAAAAAGCACTTGGATGTGTATCATGGACAGCACCCGGAGGGGGATCATGGACAGCACCTGGAGGCTGTATCATGTAACAAGCCCTAGGGGTGTTCACTGAACCCCTGGAGGGTGTATCCTGAACAGCACCCGGGGCTGTATCTGGAACAGCACCCGGAGGCTGTATCTGGAAAGCCCCGGAGGGGATCACGAAACACCCCGGGGTGTATCATGGAAAAGCACCGGAGCCGTATTATGGAACAGCCCTGGGGCTGTTCATGGAACAGCACCTGGAGGCGCAGAAACACACCTGGGGGCTTATTTTGGGAACAGCACCGGGGCTGTATCATGGAAAAGCACCTTTGGGGGCTGTATCATGGGACGCCCCGGAGGCGTATCTGGAATACACCTGGAGGCTTTATCATGGAACAGCACCTGGAGGCTGTATCAATGGAACAGCACCTGGGAGCTGTATCATGGAACAGCACCTGGTAGGCGTATCATGGAACAGCACTGGAGGCTTTATCACTGAACAGCACCTGGAGGCTGTATCATTGAACAGCACCTGGAGGCTGTATCATGGAACAGCACCTGGAGGCCGTATCATGGAACAGCACTTGGAGGCTTTATCACTGAGCAGCACTTGGAGGCTTTATCACTGAGCAGCACCTGGAGGCTGTATCATTGAACAGCACCTGGAGGCTGTATCATGGAACAACACCTGGAGGCTTTATCATGGAACAGCACCTGGAGGCTGTATCATGGAACAGCACCTGGAGGCTGTATCATGGACAGCACCTGGAGGCCGTATCATGGAACAGCACTTGGAGGCTTTATCATGGAACAGCACCTGGAGGCTGTATCATTGAACAGCACCTGGAGGCTGTATCATGGAACAGCACCTGGAGGCCGTATCATGGAACAGCACTTGGAGGCTTTATCACTGAGCAGCACCTGGAGGCTGTATCATTGAACAGCACCTGGAGGCTGTATCATGGAACAGCACCTGGAGGCCGTATCATGGAACAGCACTTGGAGGCTTTATCACTGAGCAGCACCTGGAGGCTGTATCATGGAACAGCACCTGGAGGCTGTATCTTGGAACAGCACCTGGAAGTTGTATTAACCTCAGCATGGAATAGAGCCTAGAGACTGTCAGTCTTATCTTGATACAGTGTTTAGAGATTGTATCTGTCTGGGGTGTTAACATAATAGCACAATGCCAGGTGGCACTCAGTATCCCTCCAAGACATGCAGCATCCGCTGCAGTTAAGAGAGGTGCTTGTACACAAATTGCAGTTCCTACATTTCTTCTCGATAAAAATAACACAGAAGCTTATTTTTGTTACGCCATGTTAGCTTAGCCAGTTTAGATTGGGTTAAAAGGGGCTGGCGTATAATTATCGCAGTGGGTTCTAGTCATGTTATGGTTATGGTTTTCGATTCCAAATCATGGTAGTCCTCTTACGTCTCATTATGAAGCTGGGCTGCCATCCCATCATATTAGAGTGTTACTGTCACATCATGGTAATGGGATGTACCCTACAACACCATTCCGATTACATACCAATTTATGGAGCTTTTTCACTGGTTTTTATAGAGTGTAATAAATACTAGTGGGAAAGGGGATGCTTTCTGCCTGTACTTTCCCTCTCAGCTGCAAGAGTTCGCCTGCACTCTACGATAAAGTCAGTTTGTGAGCTAGTCCACCTGCTTCACGTTACTGCCGCACCAGTGTACCACTTATCACCACCCAGAGTGACGACACAGCGAGCAATGTAACACCGAAAGTAATATTATACCATGTTCTGAAGCCTGAGTTTGAGGTAAAGGGAACGTATCAAGGCGTTGTTAACCAGGAAAAGTTATATCAGTCAAAGGTGTCCCGAACTTGTCGTACACAGAGGACAGAATTTCCATCTCGAATAAAGTTTATCATGCGAAAAAATTTACGATTTTTTTTTTCATTTTTTAATCAAAGTAGTTCCTCATTTTATGCAGAATCTAGTGTATAATAATGCATGATTAGCGAATTTTCCAGCTAGTTTAACATTCTAGTTTAATATTCGGGGGAAAAAAATTCGAGTAAAAATCGTCAGTGTAGAAAATAAGCAAAAAAGACAAATTATGCTAAACACTGAATGTTATTTGAATAAAAGACTTGGTAAATTTCTCAGAGTTATCAAACTATCTTTTGTATTTACAAGAGGAGAACACCACCTCTTCGGTGACTTACTGTAATGTATTCCTCTCCTCTTCTCCCTTTTTTCTCACACCTCTTCTTTCTTTCGCTTTTTCACTCTAATTTCTTTCCTTCTCCAAATTCTCCTCTTCCAGCCAGACTCATTTTTCTCTTGTCCTCTGAATCCTTCTTTCTTCCCCCTCCTTCTCCCCTGTAACTCGTTCCTCCTCTCTCAAAATCTCAACTTTCTTCTTCCCATCTCTTCTCCCTACTTTTTCCTCGCCCTCCTATCTGAAGCCCTGTCTTGTCTCTCTCCCCCTTCAACTGTTAAATGAAAATGTAATCTATGAAATGATTAATACCCTTAAGTTAAAATTTTGCCAATTCCTTGTTATACAAGACTACTGTGACCCCAGCAATTCTTTTTTTGTGCTGCTCAGAAAACAACAGCAAAATTAAGAAGGCGACTACGAGGGTTGGTGACTTTGGTGACTTTCATTATTCTCTCTATAAATCCATTTCCCTGAACATACGGGTGAGGAACTTGGGGGACATCATAAAATTGGGATTTAAAAAACAAGTGTCCGTGGTTCGTTTTCTTACACCTGCTGCCCCTGTTCACCTAAAAGTAAGTAGGTACCTGGATGTTAGTCGACTGTTGTGGGGCGCATCCTGGGGGTGGTAGTATATTTCAGATAGTGTTGGGTTTAGAAATGAGGTTAAGATTTATCTATTAAAAATAAAATATTAGGATTGGCAAAATGTTGCGCTTGTACAATCCCTGCTTGTCTTTCTCAACTTAAACTCGCAGAAAATTCACCAAAATGCATAACATCTATGTAACACTTTTCTCTTCAAATCCATAAATCACTAAAAATACTGTAGGATAGAAAGAGGTATGTAACTATTGTGGATCCCATCTCTGTAGTTAGTTAATGGCCATCAATTTTAAAATTAAGCTTATTATTAATACAAATATTACAGATGTAAATATTATTATTATAAGCATTACAGGTATCAAAAATATTTCAAAGGAAATCTTAAGAATAGATAAAGAATTTCGAAGTGTTACAATTCCATTACCAAAGGAGATTAAATGGATAAAATCAGATGGAACCTTAAATAGGGAACTTAAGCAGTCGGTGAAGAATTTCTGAATCAACACTCTTAAAAAAAAGAATAAATAAAATCAATAAAATTTCTTTAAATGATCTTACTTTCTCAAGTTTTACGAGCTGCGGTGACACGTCTGTAGCATGAAGATCAGATCATGAGAGTAGTACCAGTAAGACTTGGAATGATGATGGTCATGAGTCGTCTTAATAGTAGAGGGAGAGAACATCAGCCAATGGTCATACTGACAAGCAAAAAAAGTAGAATTTTCCATGTAGATTTCACGTGAAAAATAAAAGTATCAAAATGTGTAAATACCGAATAAAAAGCCTTGTATATATATATATATATATATATATATATATATATATATATATATATTATATATATATATATATATATATATATATATATATATATATATATATATATATATATATATGTATATATATGCCGTGCCGAATATGTAAAACTGGTCAATTAGCAAGAACTCATTTAAAATTAAGTCCTTTCTAAAAAATTTTCTTGTACGTTTAAAGATATTTTTTTCAATAATGTTAATTTAAAAAAAATAAAATTTTGCACCATAAGAATCTTAGAAAACTTACCTAACCTTATTATAACAAGAACAATTTATTTTAGCCTAACCCAACTAAATATATTTTAGATTTGTTTACAATAATTTAATACTAAACAAACACAGTGAAATATATTTTTTTCGTTAGGTTCAGAATGATTTTGGCGAAATTATTGCATACACAAATTTTCGCTTGTCCTATATGGCAAGATGAACGTTGGTATTTAAGCCAAGATCGCAAGTTCTGCCTATTCGGCACGACATACAAACCACACACACACACACAACACACACAACACACACACACACACACACACACACATATAATATATATATTATATATATATATATATATATATATGTATATATATATATATATTAAATTATATAACCCACATTATTTTATTACAGCAAAATATAACAAAAATACACATATTAAACAAGATACATATTAAACAATAGATGTGTTTCATCCCGTGTATCTCTACACATAGTGACACATCTCTGAACTATTAGGTCTCAAATAATGGCTAACTGAAACACTTCGTTTATAAGAACCAAGAATCTATATGTCCAATGTGTTTTCCTTGTCTCTTAAATGACCTGGAAATTGTCCAGGACACACTTGTGCGTGAATTACATTGCTTGTCAAATTTAAAGATAGGTAGAATAAATGAATGACCAACATGAAGTTTGGCCCCTTTCTTGCAAAAGTATGAGAGAGAGAGAGAGGAGAGGAGAGAGAGAGAGAGAGAGAGGAGATGAGAGAGAGAGAGAGAGAGAGAGAGAGAGGGAGAGAGAGAGAGAGAAACTTGAGAATAAATTGGAAGTACAACATAGCAGCCTCTCTGGTTTATTCAATTCGCTACGGAATGCCGGAACATTTCTCAGTAAGGAGCTCGGTTTCCATCTCCCCGACTAACTCACTCACTCTCTCCCTCCCTCCCTCTCTCTCTCTCTCTCTCTCTCTCTCTCTCTCTCTCTCTCTCTCTCTCTCTCTCTCTCTCTCTCTCTCTCTCTTTCTCTCTCTCTCTCTCTCTCTCTCTCTTTCTCTCTCTCTCTCTGTCTCTCTCTCTTTCTCTCTCACTCTCAAACCCATGTTCAATTCACGCTTCAAATACTATAATTAACTTAGGAATGGACATTAGAAAGCTGAACGCTCAATTTGCATAATAGTATTACAGCTAGACGGTCACTTAGAGACAATATTACAAGTGTGTCAGCAGAGGAATGAGAAAGGGAGAGGAGGATGAGATAGGGAGTGAGGATATGGGTGGGAGAGAAGGATGGAGTAGATAGAAACGAATGCGTAACGATAAAAAGGCGAGAAAACAGAGTGAGATAGATAGATAGAGATAGAGAGAGAGAGAGAGAGAGAGAGAGAGAGAGAGAGAGAGAGAGGAGAGAGAGAGAGAGAGAGAGAGAGAGAGAGAGAGGAGAGAGAGTGAGAGTAGTTGCAGAAGAGGATTTTACACAAAAAAACTGGGATCCGGAAAGATGTAGAGCAGAGAATGAAATAGGTGGAGAGATGAGAACGAAAGCGGGGCGAAGAGAGTGCAAATGAAAAGGAAGAGGAGAAATTAAGCGAAGAGTGGGGGAAGGGGGGGTGGGTTATAACATGGCTTCTGACAGTGTAAAGGACTTTACCCACGAGACAACTGCTCAATTAGAGAACAATAATTGCCATTTTAGAGCAGTTGCATCTCATTAAGGTTAAATTGTCCTGGTACTACCAGGAGACTTTTGGGTGAATGTTGCAGAGTATGTTGTGAATGTTTTCCCCGAGAACAGTTGAATGTTATGTTGGTGTGGTTGCTAAGGTTGTGGTGGTGGTGGTGGTGGTGGTAATGTTGCTTTGGTTGTGGTGGTGGTAGTGTTGCTGTGGTTATGGTGGTGGTAGAGTTGTTATGCTGTGGTGGTGATGCTGGGGGTGGTTGTGACAGTGTTTGCTGTGGTGGTGATGCTGGGTGTGGTTGTGACAGTGTTGCTGTGGTGGTGATGCTGGGTGTGGTTGTGACAGTGTTGCTGTGGTGGTGATGCTGGGTGTGGTTGTGACAGTGTTGCTGTGGTGGTGATGCTGGGTGTGGTTGTGACAGTGTTACTGTGGTGGTGATGCTGGGTGTGGTTGTGACAGTGTTGCTGTAGTGGTGATGCTGGGTGTGGTTGTGACAGTGTTGCTGTGGTGGTGATGCTGGGTGTGGTTGTGACAGTGTTGCTGTGGTTGTTGTTGCCTTGTTGTGCATGTTGTGCGAATGTTGCAGGTGTTAGACACCTAGAACACATCATACTTTGCAAGAAACTTCTACTCAAGTGTTCCGTGTCCGAAACCAAACGAAACGAGCAATTAGACGTTGTTAAGTTTAACGACTCTACACTCGCGTAGTTTTTTTAAGGATGCTCTTCACTGCTACCCTAATAACATATTTTTTTCACGTTAAACGGAAATTACGTTAAACTCTCAGTGCAGATACACTTCACGATACTTTTTTCCTCGTGTGGTAAAAATGGTTTTGAAAACCGACAAGTTGAAGAATGAGGCACTTAATGGGCACTTAATGGACACTTAATGGGCACTTGATGGAAAAAACACATCGACTCCAGGTTGAGGAGGGACTGATTACCTTATATTCCTTCTCATCTTCCTTTGTTATTCTCTGTATTGGACCGAAGAAGCCTCTGGCTGGCGAAACGTTTCCTCAGTAACGTATCTCATTCCGCATACTCACTTTACGTTTCGTAAATCCCGAGAAATCTAAGGGAGAAAAAGGGTGAGATGATGTAAGCTTTTTGTTAAAACGTTTCTCTCTAAGCAGAGCTTTGACAAGCCAGTCACTGACTGTATAAAGCTCTGCTTAGAGCGAAACGCTGTCTACATAGGGGCTCCCACTGGAGCTGTCTTACTGCTCCCCGTGTACGCTTTGGTACCCACTTTGCTTAGTAGTGAACTACGTAGCGCTTCTGCCCACCTCGCCAACGTGGACACTCCATACATTTTCCCAACCTGGAAAAAAATATCGTTGGGGGATCGGGAGAGGAAGAGGAGGAGGGAAAAGGAACACAAATAAAAGTATCCGCATTCACAAATTTCTTAAACGTTTGTGACTAACATTCGTGAGCTTTTATTCCTGAGAGTCTTTTATTTTTTTTTTTTTTGGCATGGGTTGGCGTTGTATCCTGACTGCGTGACTGAGCCGCCCACGACTGCAGTGGAGCAGGTATATAAGGCGGTGTACACCAGGGAAGGAACAATCTCTCGTGATAACAAAGCCAGGTGTCGAATTATGTGTTCGACATGCAATATGTGCAAGAACTGTGAAAGGTCGAGCATTTAGTGAAGCATGTATGATGTGCTTAGTGTAATGCTGAAAGGAGGAGTCTTGTCTATGATTACGTCTGGTAATGCTAGTGTATGTGACCTACTACTACTCTCTTGAAGGTGGTATTTTGATGTCGGTGAAGGGCTCTTGATCAGGCGAACTGAAGCTACCTTCGTATTCCTCTGATCAAACCTGATTGCTTTCCATTACTCAGGAATTGTATGGCCATAGCGGATTTTACGCTTCCCTTTGAATAATCGTATTATATAATATTATATATATATATAAAATATATATATATATATATATATATATATATATATTATATATATTATATATATATATATATATATATATATATATATAGGCACAACAAGCCACATGAGGATGAAAATCTTTAGCTCAATATATTTCACACTTCATGAGTCGTCAAGAGCTATACAGTATTGCAGCTATATGTTGCTAAACCTGCAACATTCCATAGCGCCTGACGACGCACGAGAGTACGAAAGATCCTGAGTTAAATATTTCCATCCCATGTGGCTTGTTTTGCAGTAAGATCGCCTGATTACGATTATACTGCATTCTGCCAAATGCGTGTGAAACGGAAACCTCTAATTGTTTATCACAATGATAGGATTGCGGGTTTTCTTTTTTTTTCTGTCCCATAAACACGCAAGAAAACTGGACAGTGTTGCTACTTACACTTAGATCACACTACATATACATGTGTATGTAAACAAAACTATCTGAATTTTCTTCAATTTACTAAAAATAGTTTCTTTTCCTATCTTTATTCTTTCACCTCCATGGGGAAATGGAAAAGAATCTTTCCTCCGTAAACCATGCGTGTCGTAAGAAGCGACTAAAATGCCGGGAGCAAGGGGCTAGAAACCCCTTTTCTTGCATAAATTACTAAAAATAAGAAGAAAAAACTTTATAAAGCTGTGATGAAAGTGTTTCTTCTGTTTCGTGTTGTCTTGGTGGGAAACTTCCGATATGTTAATAATAGTAATAATAATGATAATAATAAAAATAATATATATATATATATATATATATATATATATATATATATATATATAAAATATATATATATATATATATATATATATATATATATATACACTAAAACCCACGAGGGTTTTACCATCGTGGTTAGCTTTATGGGTAACCATGTTGTAGCTGGCAGACCACAGCTATCACAGCCTAGTTGATCAGCTTTTTTTTCTTGAAACTGTCTACATTTATTCCTCAATATTTCGGTGTATCTGCTGCTGCAAATGTGACCTGTGGTGGACAGTGGATGTTGACAGTGTTCTTCAGCTATTTTATGGTACAACCAGGTTGTTGCTGCCAGCGGATGTGGATACAGTGGTACAACCAGGCTACTGCTGCCAGCGGATGTTGACACGGTGTTTTCTAACTGTGCCTTCTTTCAGCTTGTCTGTCTGTCTCTTTTTGTCTGTCTGTCTGTCTGTCTGTCTCTCTCTCTCTCTCTCTCTCTCTCTCTCTCTCTCTCTCTCTCTCTCTCTCTCTCTCTCTCTCTCTCTCTCTCTCTCTCTCTCTCTCTCTCTCTCTCTTTCTCTCTCTCCCTCTCTCTCTTGCGTCTCAAGGATGTGTCGTAGGATCTCCTAGGTGTCCTTAGCACGCGGGGACAATTTCAAGAGGTAATTAGCTGAAGAGAGAGGCAAGGAAGGATGGAGGAAGCGACGGAGGGAGAGAGGGAGGCAGAGAGAGAAAGAGAGAGAGAGAGAGAGAGAGAGAGAGAGAGAGAGAGAGAGAGAGAGAGAGAGAGAGAGAGAGAGAGAGAGAGAGAGAGAGAGCTGGATGAATGGACGGAGGAAGAAAGAGACTGGAAGCCTCTTGTAAAGGCGGTGTTGATCACCTTCACCTTTCTGGCTTCGCAGGAAGAAAATTAAAAAGAAAAAATTTGACTCGAATATTCTACCTATTTTTTTTTTTTTCGAAACATGGAGGAGTAAATTTTCTGTTTTTCTTTCTGCTTTTGACTGTCACAAATTAATCACCTAAAATAAAAAAAACTATAACATAAGGTAGATAATGCGCTGAGATATATGACAATGATAACTGGAATTGATAAGGAAATGGTCAAAAATGTACAGTAGAAAAAAATACAACAGGAACAAAAATACAACAGGAACAAAAATACAACAGGAACAAAAATATAACAGGAACAAAGAAAATACAGCAGGAACAAAATTTCAGCTGGAACATAAAATACAGCAGGAACAAAAAATACAACAGGAACAAAAAATACAACAGGAACAAAAAATACAACAGGAACAAAAACTTACAGTAGGAACACAAAATACAACAAAAACACAGCAGTAAAAAATACAGAAGGAACAAAAAATACAGCAGGAACAAGAAAATACAGCAGGAACAAAAATTACCGCAGGAACAAAATATACAAGAATAATAAAAACAGCATTAACAAAAAAAAAAAAACATAAAAATACAGCAGGAACAAAAATTACAATGATAACAAAAAATACAGCACATACAAAGATACAAGAGTAATAAAAATACAGCAGTAACAAAAAATACAGCAAAAAAATAAAAAAAAAATACGCTGAAGCCCCATAGAAAAACAGAAACAAACACAGTATCAGTGTCTCACTATTTGGACAAACACGTGGACAAAGAAACGTAATATAGGTGAGGCCAATATTATTAAGTGACGCTTAATTCTGGGCGAAACGTCGTAAAAAAGTGTTGTACATTAAGGTTCTCCACTAACGGAGTCACTTGTGGTAACGTGTTGATCTACAACACAAAAGAAAAACAAAAGAGGAAAAACTCTTAGGAGAAAGTATAATTAAAAAATTATTGCACAGAAAAACTAGGCAATACGAGGAGGTGACTAAAATTTTTAGACACTGCGGAAGAAAACTTACAGATGCAACTTCGTAAATTCCTCCAATCGGCCGCTGATCAGCCTGACTGTGGTGCTAATGGATTGTACACGTATGGCACCAACCGCCTGATTGGTCAGATCAGTACCCGGGAGGCCTGGTCTGGCACCGGGCCGCCAGGGGGCGGTGATCCCCGAAATCAACTGGAGGTTATCTCAAGAAATCTTAAGGTAATAAAGTCTTGTTTCTAAATACACGAAATTCCTCCTTTCCGTACGGTTGTTCATATCTTTATCTGGTTTCTTGCTTCTCCTTCATTTATTGGCCAATTAGCTCTTATCTGTTTTCTGTTTTTTGGTGTGTTGAACAGGAGGACAACCAGTTAGAGACTGATTTGATTTTGCGTTTACCGGAATTATCCAGGCAAGATATTTATCCACGATTTGCAATTATCCTGTCCGTGGTATTTTAGATTAATTCTGCCTGCAAACAATTATATATGTTGACTATTAATTTATGTTATTCATTATAATGAGCATTTTGTGTGTGTGTGTGTGTGTGTGTGTGTGTGTGTGTGTGTGTGTGTGTGTGTGTGTGTGTGTGTGTGTGTGTGTGTGTATGTGTGTGTGTGGTGTGTGTGTGTGTGTGTGTGTGTGTGTGTGTGTGTTGTGTGTGTGCGTGCGTGCGTGCGCGTGAGTGTGTGAAAAAACCATTTAACTTCATTTCCCATACTTCTCTCAATTTGTATGTTAATCCAGTGAACATGATATAAGGATTTTTGAAACGGCAAATACGCAAATACGCTTTAAAAGTTATATACGCCGCAAACAAGAGTTTCGTGAAGGGCTTTTTTTTTATCGAAATTGTAAATTGTCGTTAATATATATTTATATATATATATATATATATATATATATATATATATATATATATATATATATATATATATATATATATATATATATATATATATATATCTTTCTGTATCATTACTCGTGGTTTCAGGGCCTGGCTGGCTGTCCCTTTCGCCTGAATGAAGTTTTCAAGGGATCACCTTCTTTCAGGGGATATTTTTAACAAGTCTTACAAGTTGATGCCATTAGGGAGTTGCTGTCAACACCTCGTTAGTTGTACGCGATGACGACCACCTCCTTCATGGTCTTGACAGCCTGATGCTTCTTAATGACATGGGCTGACAGACAGACGGCAAGACAGACGGACAGATAAAATTCATACAGATTCAAAGACCTACATACAATCAGTAAAACAGACACCAGATACATAGTAAAACAGAATATGAATTCGCAATTAGACAACGGGTACGCACTTAAAACGACAGCAGATGGACATTTAAACAGTTAAACAGATACTATATACATTTACACGAAAAATGCAAATAAAAATGTACCTAATTCAACAGACAGATATAAACGAAATTTAACAGAAATGCATCTAAACAAACAGAAATGCAGTTAAACAGGCATAAAGATACGAAATTATAAAGACAGAAGTAACTTACAGGCAAACAAAGACGAACATTCAGATAGACAGACAAGACAGGCAAGCAAACACGAAGACGAGCTGCCAAACATAGTACAAGTCAATATACATTCGATAAAAATTTCCAGTAAGAAACATGAAACTTGCGTTTCTCATTGCTTTTGCGGCTGTGTGGACACTACTCTCAGCATCGAGAGGTAGACAATACCTCCCTCTGTAGATGTAGACAACTCAAGGCCAGGTAGATAATACCTGCTGCTCCTTATGTAGCCAATACTCCAGGTCACGTAGACATTTTTGGCATTTTGAAGATCAAGTTTACTTGCTTCTCCAGGTAGACAATACATGCCTCTCCAGGTAGACAATACCTGCCTCTCCAGGTAGGTAATACATGCCTCTCCAGGTAGACAATACCTGCCTCTCCAGGTAGACAATAGCTGACTTTCGAGCCCTGGTGTTCCAGCTTCGCGTTCCTCTGGCTAATGAACGCCCTGCCCTTGTTATGAAGTGTCATCGAGTTCTCTTGAGCGGGTGACAAGCTTCACCCTGGACACCAATGAAACCTAGGCGAGGAGGGATGGTGGAAGGATGGAATAAAGGGAAGCAGGGAATGAGCGATGAAGACAGGGGATAGAGGTATGAAGGGAAGAGAAGAAGAAATAGAGAGATGGGGAAGAAGGGATCGAAGGATGGGGAAAGGGAGGAATGGACGAAAGGAGGGAAGGAGGGAAGGAGGGAGGTATGGATGAACAAACGGAGGAAATGAACACTTGATATGAGTCAGTATTATAGTTTGTGCCTATATACGGGGGATTCATACGAGACCTACCATTAAAATGGTAGGTCTCGTACTAAATGGTAGGTCTTGTACTAAACGGTAGGTCTCGTACTAAATGGTAGGTCTCGTACTAAATGGTAGGTTTCGTAACAAATGCCCCTTATCCCACAATTATCGAGTTGTCGTTTTCACTCGTACGAGGCCCCGAGTTATCATTTACTACAGACATAATGTACAAACAAAACGGTTGCAACTACTGGAGTACCATCTCGAGGCTTCCTACTAGTGAAACACCCTGCAGAAGACGAAGCAGGGGTTTACAGGTAAACTCCCACGTAAACTGTATCTTACAGGGTGTACATTAAGACACCCACACACATGCTTCATGCGCCCCACAGCAGTAGAATTAGCAAGTAACTAGCTGCTGACTTTCATGGTGTAAAGACACACACACACACAGCCCCCCTCTCCCTAGAGTCCAGCGTGCCTGAAGGTGGACTTAAAACGAACTGCGGCTAACAACACGCACGCCAGTTTGCCTGAGAAGGACTTGGGAGAGACTAGATCCTGTGGAGGAAAACTCTTCTCCAGGCTGAAGGACTGACCACCTCAGAACTACGTCTTCAAGGGTGATGGACTGATTACCTCGTCTCTACATCTCTACCGCTTCTTCTGAGGTCTCTGTACTCGACTGAAATAGCTAACTGTGTAGGCGAAACGTTCCGGAAGAAAGACACCTTACTGGCGCATGTGTCTTACTTTTCGACAAGCGCCTGATGAAAAAAAGAGAGTGGCAGAGTTCTTTTCCAGAACAATACCACGAACGTCGCAGTGAAAGCAGTCACTGAAAAGCATGATAAACAATAATATCCTAAAAAACCGTAATGTGATGGGCACTGACGACACGTCTGCATATATAAAGCATCATGGGTCAGACATATGGAATAAGTACACTGTACATAGTTCCCTCAACATATTTATCTACCTACTACCTACCTATCTACCGCACAAACACAGCTAGTATCATAGTATTAAATGCAGGTATATGTTGTAAATAAAAATATCTCTAACACATGTCAGATATAATTTTATTCCTCCACTTGAAATATTTCAGCTCGGAATATTGCAAAACAAACAAAAGATTAATTAATATACAACCACATACAATACTGTGTAAAAATTAATCAAATTTAGATACACTGTTACATGTCCCTAAGCACTTTTGTAATACAAATATAGGTAGGAATAGACGAATTGATGGAGTAATGAATGGACAGATGAACGGATGAATAAATATACCAGAATATGGATAATGGATGGATAGATGAGCAGAAATAGCACGATTACGTCTTTGGTTATAGACAGTGGTCTACCAGCCATGTTGTTGAGGACCACAACACTGTCTGTATGTTAACTTTACACTTGAGTTCCTCACTCACAACACTGAGGACCACACCACTGTTTATTAAGTTCACACTTGAGTTCCTCACTCACAACACTGAGGACCACACCACTGTTTATTAAGTTCACACTTGGGTTCCTCACTCACGACGCTGAGGACCACAACAATGTATGTCAATACTTGAGATCCTCAATCACTCCTCAACGTATTGATTTTCTCAGAACCCACTGCTCTCTGGTTTATTGTTAAGTTATTTGTTTACGTACCCAGTTAGCTTACATTTTTGCATGTAGACAAGAAAATCAGCAATGTATTTAGACAATGAACCGGTTGAGAGTCGGAACATACGGACCATGAAATCCACCCTCCGCATTTCATTGTGTTGTTACGTTCATTATGCGAATTTTCGAATAACTTATAATATAATATAATTAATATAATTTAATATATAATATATATATATATATATATATAT
>NC_069425.1:35229466-35234466 GCF_026875155.1 Cherax quadricarinatus | reverse complement strand
ATATATATATATATATATTATATTTAATATATGTTTTATAAGTATATTTATACATAATATAAATATATATAAAATATATATATATATATATTATAAATATATATATATATTATATATATAATATATATATTTTAAATATATATAATATATATTAAGAACAAAAGAACGAAGGAACACTGCAGAAGGCCTACGGCCCATGCGAGGCGGGTCCAAGTCTCCTACCGGCTTAACCCAAATGCACCCAAACCCTAGCCCGGTAGGTCCCATTGACTTAAGGGAGGAACACGGCAACCGACCTTTTTAGCACAAGATCGGGTCTAACCACCCCCACCCACATCTACTCATGTTTTTACCCAACCTATTTTTAAAGCACACAACGTTCGGCCTCTAAACGGTACTTGGAGTTTGTTCCACTCTCCCCAACCTATTACCAAAACCCGTATTTCCTGATCCTTCCTGAATCTGAATTTTTCCAACTTAAAACCCTTGTGCCCAGTCCTGTCTAGGCTAGATTTTTCGGCACATATTTAAACCCCTTTTTTTATTCCCGTTTCCACTTTTACACCTCAATCATATCCCCCCTAATTTTACGTTTTCTAAGAGTGCGTTTCAGGGCCTTAGTCTACCCCAAGGGGAAGGTTTTTTTGTACATGGGTCATCTTTGTCATCCTCCTTTGTACATTTTCCCGAGAATTTATTTCCATTCTGTAATACGGTGACCAAAACTGTGCAGCATAATCTAAATGAGGGCCCAACCAAGGATTATAGAGTTGAAGAACAACCTGAGGACTCCCATTATTTTTGCTTTTTGATTGAAGCCAAGGGGTTCTATTGCTTTATTGCGAACACTTATGCCCCTTTTTCTTGGTTTTAGATTCTGCTAACCAGAATCCCAAAACTTTTTCGCAAAACCCTAATATTAAGATTTCTTATTTAGTTTATATGTGGCATGGTTATTTTCCCGCCAAATTTAGAACTTTGCATTTTCTATATTAAACGCATCTGCCCCTTCTCCACCATGCATCGCTATTCAAAACTTCCTGGGGTGTCGAAAGTCCTCGTCAGAATGAATTCGACGGGCCTATTTTGGGGCACGGAAACTTTCCGATGTCGCTCTTTTTGCCCTCTCTATGTCGTTTATGTAATTGTGAACAGCAGGGGGCCCCAAACCCGACCCCTGTGGAACCCGCTCGTGACGCTTCCCCACTTGATTTCTCCCCCTTTATGCAAACTCTCTGTGCCTATTTGTAACCAGCCTTACCAGGGAAAAAAATTTCTCCTCCATTCCATGTGTTTAATTTTCCTCAATGTCTCTGTGTGGGGCCCTGCAAAGCCTTTCTGAAGTCCATATCACAAATCATTTCATTACCATGATCTACCTCCTCAAATACCCTTTTGAAAAAATTAATAAATTGTAAGGCGGGAACCCCCCTTTTGAAAAAACCATGCTGAATTCGTTGTTTAAATTTTATGCTTTAAAGGTGGCTACAAACCTGCCTGGGCAATTATTGATTCCAAAAATTTTCCCCCTATGGAGGTTGGGCTTTTTGGGGGTCTATGGGGTTCGAAGCTAAGGACCTGTCACCTTTTTTGGGAAAATAGGAAACACTTTTGCCTTTTTCCCCCACTTATCGGAAACATGCCAGTTTGTAGTGATATGTTAAAAAAGATTACCCAAAAGGGTGTGCTAAGCTCCTCTTACATTCCTTTAAACCCCTTTGGCATAATTTTCATCAGGGCCTGGGGATTTTTTTTAGGTTTTAATTTATCTATTTGCCAAAGGGGACCATGTCACTTGTGACCCTAATAGGGGCACATTTTTTGTTTTTGGGCCGGGTTCTACATAATTTATCATTACGGGAAATTTATCGTGGTTTTCCTCCTGTGAAAAAAACAAAGGGGAAAAAGTATGTTTTTAAAAAATTCTACACTTTTCCCTTATCACTTCAGTGGCTGACCCGGGGGAACTTTTGAGTGGGCCTATTTTGGGTCCTGATTTTTACTTCTGTATTTTTGAAAAAACCCTTTTTGGGGTTAGTCTTCGATTCCTTGCAATTTTAAAAACCTCATAACCCTCTTTTTGCTTTTCAAATTTCCCTTTTTTATTTCTCTCTTTAACTGAATTTTATCGATTTTTTAAAATTCCCCCTTTTCCTTTTTTTATTTGCCTATAAACCCTCTTTTTTTTTGACCAATCAATTTTTTAAATTTCTATTTTTCCCATCCATTTAGGTCATTTTAGTTTGATCTGTTTCCCCCTTTTTTTGGGAAACAAAATTTTGGGACGGGAGCAGCTAAACAAGCCCTGGAAAGCATCGGGTCGGCAACCATAAACCACCTACCTGCCCCTTGTCAGGTAAATTCCCCAGTTCACCCACCTAAGTTTTTTTCCCAGTCCTATGAAACCCAGCCAAGCGAAAGTCAGGGAGGGAGACTTGTTTTCCTTTTATTAGGGGAATTCCATGATATTTTAAAAACCCTGGGTTTTTTTTTTGTGATCCCTCTCCCCAAGCCCAACATTAACCTAAAAGATTATTAATTATTTTTCCCCTACGGGAAAACCCAAAGTCAAGGAGGTTATTTCCCCTATTTTGGCTCTGTCAAAAAGTTTTAAAAAAAAAATCCTGGTCGTATCAAGAAAGTCCCCCGGACTCAAAATTTCCCGGGTAAAAATTTGTCCAGTCAATCTGTCTATAGTTGAAATCTCCATTAGACAACATTTTCTTTTGTAGATGCCTTACGAATTTCGTCCCATAGAAGTTTCTGCACTCCCTATCAAGTTTTGGGGGCCCGAAAAATTAAACCCCCCAAAAAAATTTTAATTTTTCTCCCCCCTCGAGAAGCTAAAAACCCAAAAACCAGATTCAGGGGTGACGCTTTAATTTAATATTTGTCTAACACAAAAATTTTAAAATTTGTCTCTAAATACATCGCTACTCCACCCCCTTTTCCCTTTTGACCCTGTCAGTGTGGAATAATTTATACCCCTTTGTTGTGACATTCAGAGGGCACTCTCTATTTTTCAGATTGAGCCAGGTCTTGTTATAGCAAAAATATTTATTTTTCCTGCACTTGAAATTTTAATCTTACCTCATCTATCTTATTTTTTAACCCACCCCGCTTTTTGGGTATAGAAAACCCTTTAAAGGGGATAGCCCCCTTGCTGCCCTCTGTTTGCCCCCTTTTTTTTTTTGTTTGTGCCCTGTTTCTTTTTGCCCTTTATTTAAAAACTTCATGCTAAAATGCCTTTTTACATTTAATTTTTCCCAACCCCTTGTGTTGAACCTGCTTTTTTCCCCACACAACCCCCAAATCCCTCTATTTTCCTTTCCTTTTAAAAACTTGGGGCATTTCACCAACCCCCTTTCTCAACGGTCTGCAAGTGCTACCCCCCCCTCCCCCAAATAGGGGATGTCCCCCCACCCCCTTGCATACATATCATGTTTGCCATAAAAGTTTTTTCCAGTTGTCAATAAATGGGATTGAAAATTTCCCTTTTGCAGTATTGTCTAGCCAGCAATTTACACCAATTCCCCTAAAAAACCTTTCATTTCCTACTCCCCTTCTAGGCAAAAACTACATATGATTGGGATCCCCCCCCTTAAAGATTTAAATTTAAAATTTCTATAGCTGACCTTTTATTTAACTAGCAGCTCTTCTCTCCTACCTCCCAATATCATTTCCCCCAGCAAAGAGGGCAGATAATGGGGTTGTTCCCATTACCTGACATGTTTTTATCCAGGCCCGTTGACAATGGCCCAACACCAATCCAGGGGAAGGGACCCCTTATTCTCATCTTTTTATTCCTATTTTAAAAAAGCCGGTCAAAAATAAACTTACCTGAGGGGTCACCACCCAAAGAAATGCGCTTACCTTTATTAGCAGGGGCAAATAGTACCCCTTTCCTTCATGGCCACGAAGTACATTCACCTGGGGGAACAAAAGAAGCGATTTCCAACCCTTTAATCTTTTACTCTTTAAATTTCCCCCACTCTGATGGGTCCCTCCCTCCTTTTCTGTGAACCCAAACCCCCCTTGTAGCAGGTTCTGGGCTGGGACCCCACGCTGGTAGCCGTTGTCCCTCCCCACCTACACCTTCCCCACGTGAGAGACAAAACTGCCCTCACTTAGAAGCCTCATTCCCCCCATCTACAAACCCCCTCACCAAATCTTTTCCCAGGGGGCCCCTTGAGGTGGAAACCCTTTAGCCTCCCTTTCCCCCTCCTTGGGGAAGGGAAGACCCCCTCCTTCCAAATCTCCAAACCCCAGTTTTTTAAAAAACCCGCAGACAACCCTGCTTTGTAACCCTCCACGCTAATCCCCCAAAAAAGCCAGGGTCTGTGACCCACGTTACGACCCGAACCCCCTGAACCCACTGGTGTGTGTGTGTGTGTATATGTCGTGCCGAATAGGCAGAATTTGGGGTCTTGGCTTAAATAGCAACGTCATCTTTCCATAAGGGAAAAATGGAAAATTTGTTTTAAGCAATAATTTCGCCCCAAAAAACATTCTGAACCTAACGAAAAAAAAATTTTTTCACTGTGTTTGTTTTGTACAAAAATTTTTGTAAACAAACTAAAATATAATTTTGTTGGGTTAGGCAAAATTTAAAATTTTTCTTGTTAAATAAGGTTTTGGTAAATTTTTTTTAAGATTCCCTTTTTGGGGCAAAATTAAAAAAAATTAAAATTAACCCTTTAAAGAAAAAATATATCCCTTTAAAAAGTTTTAAGAGAAAATTTCTGAAAAAAACTTTTAAATTTTTAAAAGAGTTTTTTGCCAAAATTTAAACCCGTTTTACATAATTTGGGCCCCGGCACATATATTTTTATATATATATATATATAAAATATTATATATATATATATATATAATATATATATAAAATATATATATTATATTATATATATGTGTGTGTGGTTTTGTGTGTGTGGGGTGTGTGTGTGTGTGTGTGGTGTTTTGTGTAAGAATAATCTACCTCGTCTAGGTTAAAACTTTTA
>NC_069425.1:35186966-35224466 GCF_026875155.1 Cherax quadricarinatus | reverse complement strand
ATCGAAACTGCTCCTATAGTTGTATTTTATGAGAAAAAGCAAATGTTATTGTTATTTTTTCAAGTTGTATATATGAATATTTTAAGTAAATATTGAGGTTGGTCAGGAAATGCTTGAAACCACACTGTGTTCTGGCAGCTGTATTAGTGATTCTAGAGTAGTTCAAGTATTTATAATAATTGTAATAAGAGGAACAATAAAGCCCACCATCTCCTGGGTAAAGTTTTGTGCCTCCAGCAGAGGCAGTAAATTTGCCTCGCCGTAATGAGGCCGCCAACACGGAGATTTTTCTCCTGCGGTGCCTGCTCTTCCGCCTCAAACAAAGCGTGTGATTCGCAATTAACAGAACCAGTACCCTGTCAAGTATATCTCCGGGCGTAAAAATCCTTATTAAATTGCTTGGTTAATTAGGCTTTACACTACACACACACACATACACACACACACACATACACACACACACAATTGGAAGTTGAAGACACAAATGAGTCAGAGAGATAGTAGGAAGTATTTCTTCAGTCATAGAGTTGTAAGGCAGTGGAATAGCCTAGAAAATGACGTAGTGGAGGCAGGAACCATACACAGTTTTAAGACGAGGTTTGATAAAGCTCATGGAGCGGGGAGAGAGAGGGTCTAGTAGCAACCGGTGAAGAGGCGGGGCCAGGAGCTAGGACTCGACCCCTGCAACCACAAATAGGTGAGTACAAATAGGTGAGTACACACACACACACAACATGAATGGAGAGGCTTCAAATGTCATCATAGAATGAAAAGATCTCGTGGGTGAATATAATGCCAAGCCCATCGCCAGAAATACATACAAACTGTATGACGTCAGCGGCACGTTGGAGATTAGCGGACCTCAGAATAGCATTCTGAAACTTAATCAAGGAATCCTTCAGAGCCTTATGTATGACTTACGTTAAGGCCAGTCATTGAGTACATGGCTCCATCATGGATTCCACAACTGGTCAAGTACGTAAAGAAACTTGATGAGGTCCAAAGGTTTACAACCAAACTTGTACCAGAACTGAAGAAAATGCATTAGGAGGAGATGTTGAGGGCAATGAACCTGACAACCTTGCCGGAGAGAAGGAACTGATAGGGTAGTTAGGAAGAGATTGTTTGAATTGAAAAGACCAGGATGAAGGGCCTTAAGGGGAAACTGAAGAAACATATGAGAAGGAAAGAAATTTAAGAAATATGTCTCTAGTCTCAAGGTGGATGCAAACTTAATACTAATGGTAATTAGCTCAGACTCACTTTCTCTCTCTCTCTCTCTCTCTCTCTCTCTCTCTCTCTCTCTCTCTCTCTCTCTCGCTCTCTTTGAGGAATGCACCAATTTCACTCTCACGTTCCTCATTGTCTGTCTATCACAGGATGACCTCACACAAGGACGCTCCTGGCGACTGGAACCTTCGCTCTGACGAACAAATGGTACTGACGAGTGTTGTGAAGAGAAACAGTTTGCTAAGCAAAATCCTTATTCTCACAAAATTTCGCTCAGTGCCGAGCTTTATTAGGTACTGACTTTAACAACGATCGAAAAGTCGTCTGGATAAAAACTTGCTCTACATCCCGCGTTCCCTCATTGGAGATTCCTCGATGCCGGTGGCAGAGGAGGGGCTCTTGATAGACAGTATCGGACCTGTTCTCCCTTTCCGTGGATCAGAAATGAGCATCCCCTATGGGTTCATCCTAATCAATCTAACGAAAGGCAACTAATCTGCAAATTGAGTCTCTTCAACAGTCCTCTGATCAACTCTTAGCGGGATACCTGAAGATATCCTCATTCCCCTGCTGAAGTCTCCCAGCTCAGGGTAACTGATTGCAATGCTTGTATACAATCCTGCCTAATGGAAAATGGGCACGTATTGACTGACTTGATATTTTTTTTCAATTCACGATAAGCGCTAAACCCATGTAGGGTCATTCAGCGCAATAGGTGGTTGAGGCTTGATCCTCCGTCTGGTGACGCCAGACAGACGTTCTTCTTATTTGTACTCAGTTGGCAGAGAGAAGTGGCTTTTATTTCCACTCGTAACTATGTTGGAGTACTCTGGTAGAGTACAGGATGGGTGTTGGAGTGTTCTGGGAGAGTACAGGATGGGTGTTGGAGTGTTCTGGGAGAGTACATGATGGGTGTTGGAGTGTTCTGGGAGAGTACATGATGGGTGTTGGAGTGTTCTGGGAGAGTACATGATGGGTGTTGGAGTGTTCTGGGAGAGTACAGGATGGGTGTTGGAGAGTTCTGGCAGAGTACAGGATGGGTGTTGGAGTGTTCTGGCAGAGTACAGGATGGGTGTTGGAGTGTTCTGGCAGAGTACAGGATGGGCGTTGGAGTGTTCTGGGAGAGTACAGGATGGGTGTTGGAGTGTTCTGGGAGAGTACAGGATGGGTGTTGGAGTGTTCTGGCAGAGTACAGGATGGGTGTTGGAGTGTTCTGGCAGAGTACAGGATGGGCGTTGGAGTGTTCTGGGAGAGTACAGAATGGGTGTTGGAGTGTCTGGGAGAGTACAGGATGGGTGTTGGAGTGTGTTCTGGAGAGTACAGGATGGGCGTTGGAGTGTTCTGGGAGAGTACAGGATGGTGTTGGAGTGTTTGGGAGAGTACAGGATGGGTGTTGGAGTGTTCTGGGAGAGTACAGGATGGGTGTTGGAGTGTTCTGGCAGAGTACAGGATGGGCGTTGGAGTGTTCTGGGAGAGTACAGGATGGGTGTTGGAGTGTTCTGGGAGAGTACAGGATGGGTGTTGGAGTGTTCTGGGAGAGTACAGGATGGGTGTTGGAGTGTTCTGGGAGAGTACAGGATGGGCGTTGGAGTGTTCTGGGAGAGTACAGGATGGGTGTTGGAGTGTTCTGGCAGAGTACAGGATGGGCGTTGGAGTGTTCTGGGAGAGTACAGGATGGGTGTTGGAGTGTTCTGGGAGAGTACAGGATGAGTGTTGGAGTGTTCTGAGAGAGTACAGGATGGGCGTTGGAGTATTCTGGTAGAGTACAGGATGGGTGTTTGAGTGTTCTGGTAGAGTACAGGATGGGTGTTTGAGTGTTCTGGTAGAGTACAGGATGGGTGTTGGAGTGTTCTGGGAGAGTACAGGATGGGTGTTGTAGTGTTCTGGGAAAGTACATGATGGGTGTTGGAGTGTTCTGGTAGAGTACAGGATGGGTGTTGGAGTGTTTTGGGAGAGTACAGGATGGGTGTTTGAGTGTTCTGGTAGAGTACAGGATGGGTGTTGGATGTGTTCTGGGAGAGTACAGGATGGGTGTTGTAGTGTTCTGGGAGAGTACATAATGGGTGTTGGAGTGTTCTGGTAGAGTACAGGATGGGTGTTGGAGTGTTCTGGGAGAGTACAGGATGGGTGTTTGAGTGTTCTGGTAGAGTACAGGATGGGTGTTGGAGTGTTCTGGGAGAGTACAGGATGGGTGTTGTAGTGTTCTGGGAGAGTACATGATGAGTGTTGGAGTGTTCTGGGAGAGTACAGGATGGGTGTTGGAATGTTCTGGGAAAGTACATGATGGGTGTTGGAGTGTTCTGGTAGAGTACAGGATGGGTGTTGGAGTGTTCTGGGAGAGTACAGGATGGGTGTTGGAGTGTTCTGGGAGAGTACATGATGGGTGTTGGAGTGTTCTGGGAGAGTACAGGATGGGTGTTGGAGTGTTCTGGGAGAGTACATGATGGGTGTTGGAGTGTTCTGGGAGAGTACAGGATGGGTGTTGGAGTGTTCTGGGAAAGTACATGATGGGTGTTGTAGTGTTCTGGTAGAGTACAGGATGGGTGTTGGAGTGTTCTGGTAGAGTACAGGATGGGTGTTGGAGTGTTCTGGTAGAGTACAGGATGGGTGTTGGAGTGTTCTGGTAGAGTACAGGATGGGTGTTGGAGTGTTCTGGTAGAGTACAGGATGGGTGTTGGAGTGTTCTGGGAGAGTACAGGATGGGTGTTGGAGTGTTCTGGTAGAGTACAGGATGGGTGTTGGAGTGTTCTGTTAGAGCACTCCAACACAACAGCAGCACGGTGATGACGTAACCAATATTGCTAAATAAAAATATACAGGGAATTTCGTACATATAAATACCCTTTCCCCCAAAAAAAAATATTATGTTGATTAATATGAGCACACATATATACCACCCAAAATGTTTTAGCTTCGCCCCTGAGTCAACCTCGTTGGGAAATATATACATATGTAAAAAATCGCTCCAATGCAAATTTACCGACCACTCAGTCTGGTTTGTCCAGGAAGTTTGCCACACTAAATCTGGTTACAGCTTGGAGGTGTGAAAGTGTGGTGAGGGAGGTGTGAAAATGTGGTGAGGGAGGTGTGAAAGTGTGGTGAGGGAGGTGTGAAAGTGTGGTGAGGGAGGTGTGAAAGTGTGGTGAGGGAGGTGGGAAAGTGTGGCGAGGGAGGTGTGAAGGTGTGGTGAGGGAGGTGTGAAAGTGTGGTGAGGGAGGTGTGAAAGTGTGGTGAGGGAGATGTGAAAGTGTGGTGATGGAGGTGTGAAAGTGTGGTGAGGGAGGTGTGAAAGTGTGGTGAGGGAGGTGTGAAAGTGTGGTGAGGGAGGTGTGAAAGTGTGGTGAGGGAGGTGTGAAAGTGTGGTGAGGGAGGTGTGAAAGTGTGGTGAGGGAGGTGTGAAAGTGTGATGATGGAGGTGTGAAGTGTGGTGAGGGAGGTGTGAAAGTGTGGTGAGGGAGGTGTGAAAGTGTGGTGGGGGAAGGTGTGAAAGTGAGGTGAGGGAGGTGTGAAAGTGTGGTGAGGGAGGTGTGAAAGTGTGGTGAGGGAGGTGTGAAGATGTGGTGAGGGAGGTGTGAAAGTGTGGTGAGGGAGGTGTGAAAATGTGGTGAGGGAGGTGTGAAAGTGTGGTGAGGGAGGTGTGAAAGTGTGGTGAGGGAGGTGTGAAAGTGTGGTGATGGAGGTTTGAAAGTGTGGTGAGGGAGGCTTGAAAGTGTGGTGAGGGAGGTGTGAAAGTGTGGTGAGGGAGGTGTGAAAGTGTGGTGAGGGAGGTGTGAAAGTGTGGTGAGGGAGGTGTGAAAGTGTGGTGAGGGAGGTGTGAAAGTGTGGTGAGGGAGGTGTGAAAGTGTGGTGAAGGAGGTGTGAAAGTGTGGTGAGGGAGGTGTGAAAGTGTGGTGAGGGAGGTGTGAAAGTGTGGTGAGGGAGGTGTGAAAGTGTGGTGATGGAGGTGTGAAAGTGTGGTGAGGGAGGTGTGAAAGTGTGGTGAGGGAGGTGTGAAAGCGTGGTGAGGGAGGTGTGAAAGTGTGGTGAGGGAGGTGTGAAAGTGTGGTGAGGGAAGGTGAAAGTGTGGTGAGGGAGGTGTGAAAGTGTGGTGATGGAGGTGTGAAAGTGTGGTGAGGGAGGTGTGAAAGTGTGGTGAGGGAGGTATGTAAGTGTGGTGAGGGAGGTGTGAAAGTGAGGTGAGGGAGGTGTGAAAGTGTGGTGAGGGAGGTGTGAAAGTGTGGTGACGGAGGTGTGAAGATGTGGTGAGGGAGGTGTGAAAGTGTGGTGAGGGAGGTGTGAAATGTGGTGAGGGAGGTGTGAAAGTGTGGTGAGGGAGGTTTGAAAGTGTGGTGAGGGAGGTGTGAAAGTGTGGTGATGGAGGTTTGAAAGTGGGGTGAGGGAGGTGTGAAAAGTGTGGTGAGGGAGTGTGTGAAGTGTGGTGAGGGAGGTGTGAAAGTGTGGTGAGGGAGGTGTGAAAAGTGTGGTGAGGGAGGTGTGGAAGTGTGGTGAGGGAGGTGTGAAAGTGTGGTGAGGGAGGTGTGAATAGTGTGGTGAGGGAGGTGTCAAAGTGTGGTGAGGGAGGTGTCAAAGTGTGGTGAGGGAGGTGTCAAAGTATGGTGAGTGAGGTGTCAAAGTGTGGTGAGGGTGGTGTCAAAGTGTGGTGAGAGAGGTGTGAAAGTGTGGTGAGGGAGGTGTGAAGGTGTGGTAAGAGAGGTGTGAAGGTGTGGTGAGGGAGTTGTGAAAGTGTGGTGATGGGGGTGTGAAGGTTTGGTGAGGGTGGTGTGAAAGTGTGGTGAGGGAGGTGTGAAGGTGTGGTGAGGGTGGTGTGAAAGTGTTGCGAGGGAGGTGTGAAAGTTTGGTGAGGGAGGTGTGAAAGTGTGGTGAGGGAGGTGTGAAAGCGTGGTGAGGGTGGTGTGAAAGTGTGGTGAGGGAGGTGTGAAGGTGTGGTGAGGGTGGTGTGACAGTGTGGTGAGGGTGGTGTAAAGGTGTGGTGAGTGGTGGTGTGAAAGTGTGGTGAGGGAGGTGTGAAAGTGTGGTGAGGGTGGTGTGAAAGTCTGGTGAGGGAGGTGTGAAAGTGTGGTGAGGGTGGTGTGAAAGTCTGGTGAGGGAGAGGTGTGAAAGTGTGTTGAGGGAGGTGTGAAAGTCTAGTGAGGGAGGTGTGAAAGTGTGGTGAGGAAAGTATTGAATTGTGGTGAGAGGAATGGAGTATGGGAGGTGAAGAAGTATGGTGAGGGAACTTTGGAGGGAGGTGAGGGAGAGTGCTGAGGGAGGAGTAAGTAAGCAAGACAAGGCATGAACAGGACAATAATTATGAAAATAAAATAATAATAATAATAATAATAATAATAATATAATAATAATAATAATAATAATAATAATAATAATAATAATAATAATAATAATAATAATAATAATAACAACAACAACAACAAGAAAATCTTTACGCAATTTTCAGTACTGCTCGGTCTTATGTCTATTTTGAATATCGTGAACACAGGATCGAGCCTACACCGCTTCTTGCGATAAATGACCCACACTGGTTTAGACCTTCACGCGAAGAAAATAAATAGATAATGTTATCCAGTCATACGGGTATTTTTTTTTTAATGACTTGATGGGAGCATTTGTCACTTAAGAGGTTAGTTTACCTTCTCACGGTTCCTCAGTCGTATTTCTCATCCTAGGATTCTCTCTTACTGTTCCTCGATAGCATCTGAGGCCTCCATACTTGCGTGAGATTTCCTCACTCGCGGTTCCTCACTCGCTGATCCTCGCTCGCGGCAGCGTCGCTCAGCAAGTCAATACGATGCAAATGGGCTTTCCTTTATGTTCCGGATCGTGAGTCGTTGCAAGGAAATTGCCTTGTACGGAACCTTCATTGCTGCCCTTCATAATGTAGCCCAAGAAAAGTAATCTGAGGCAGGGATTATGCCAGATCATGTGTTGTGTGCCTGACACACAGATCATGTGTTGTGTGCCTGACACACAGATCATGTGTTGTGTGCCTGACACACAGATCATGTGTTGTGTGCCTGACACACAGATCATGTGTTGTGTGCCTGACACACACATCATGTGTTGTGTGCCTGACACACACATCATGTGTTGTGTGCCTGACACACAGATCATGTGTTGTGTGCCTGACACACAGATCATGTGTTGTGTGCCTGACACACAGATCATGTGTTGTGTGCCTGACACACACATCATGTGTTGTGTGCCTGACACACACATCATGTGTTGTGTGCCTGCACACACATCATGTGTTGTGTGCCTGACACACAGATCATGTGTTGTGTGCCTGACACACAGATCATGTGTTGTGTGCCTGACACACACATCATGTGTTGTGTGCCTGACACACAGATCATGTGTTGTGTGCCTGACACACAGATCATGTGTTGTGTGCCTGACACACAGATCATGTGTTGTGTGCCTGACACACAGATCATGTGTTGTGTGCCTGACACACAGATCATGTGTTGTGTGCCTGACACACACATCATGTGTTGTGTGCCTGACACACAGATCATGTGTTGTGTGCCTGACACACAGATCATGTGTTGTGTGCCTGACACACACATCATGTGTTGTGTGCCTGACACACAGATCATGTGTTGTGTGCCTGACACACAGATCATGTGTTGTGTGCCTGACACACAGATCATGTGTTGTGTGCCATGACACACAGATCATGTGTTGTGTGCCTGACACACAGATCATGTGTTGTGTGCCTGACACACAGATCATGTGTTGTGTGCCTGACACACAGATCATGTGTTGTGTGCCTGACACACAGATCATGTGTTGTGTGCCTGACACACACATCATGTGTTGTGTGCCTGACACACAGATCATGTGTTGTGTGCCTGACACACAGATCATGTGTTGTGTGCCTGACACACACATCATGTGTTGTGTGCCTGACACACAGATCATGTGTTGTGTGCCTGACACACAGATCATGTGTTGTGTGCTGACACACAGATCATGTGTTGTGTGCTCGACACACAGATCATGTGTTGTGTGCTTGACACACAGATCATGTGTTGTGTGCCTGACACACAGATCATGTGTTGTGTGCTTGACACACAGATCATGTGTTGTGTGCCTGACACACAGATCATGTGTTGTGTGCTTGACACACAGATCATGTGTTGTGTGCCTGACAACTTCATGAATTTGATACCAGACACACACATTCTGAGTGAAATGTGAGATATATATATATATATATATATATATATATTATATATATATATATATATATATATATATATATATAATATTATATATATATATTTATATTATATATATATGTATGTATATATATATGCAATAAGATCACAGTAAACAGGTGATTTCAGAATATGCAAAACAACCACTTTGAAAGAATAGAGAAATTCCAAGCGCTTGGAATTTCTCTATTCTTTCAGTAGTGGTTGTTTTGCATATATATATATATATATATATATATATATATATTATATATATATATATATATATATTATATTATATATATATATATATATATATATATATATATATATATATATATTATATATATACATACATATAGCATACATATAATGCTCTATGCTTGTATACAGTGCTTCTGGGCATGTATGAAGTAGTACCTTGCATATATAATAATTTTCTGTGTATGTAAACAATGCTCCGTTCACTTTTAAGGAATGTATGTATATGTATGTAACGTTACAAAGTATATATATTATATGTATATGTTCCGTATTCATGAACACAATGTTCCACGTGAACAACGTGACATTCAGACCACTGTTCACATTATAATTAATTAGAAAAAGACCGTATTGCATAATCAGTGAAATAATATATAATAAATGCAATAATGCGTGATAAATACAAAAATGTACGATGAATGTAAAAATGCATAAGAAATGCAATAATGCTATTCTGAAGCGCACGAACGTAAAGCAATAGACTCATGGAGCGCACGGTACAATAAACAGGCAAATAATCACTCTTGTTCCTGTATTATATCGTGCACTTGACGCTCAGTCACAGTGACATTCTGATGTTTATTTAAAAGGATATTCTGCTTACAAAGACACTTGGTGCAGAAACGATGTTTGTAATACATTTCTGCTACGCACCAAGTGTCATTCCTACTTGTGGTCAACACCTGCCAAGCAACGAGACTAGTACCGCAGATCACTGTCAACATGTGACCTTTGTCTTATTATTCATGTAGGGGAATATTGAGAAATTGTAGTGGTCTCTACATGGCTTGTAATACAACTGAATGAATGTTAAGGAGAGTTCAACCTCAATAGAGATCCTGAGGAGATATGGTGACAACATTCAAGCTGGGTCGTCTTAATATTGAACTGGTCCTTAATATACGATACTCACAGATGTAGACAAACCAGAGGAAAACAATGGTAAACACTCGAGGCGACAGATCGAGCTAACATAAATGGCAACGGAAAGTTCGCATGACTTAATGGAACACCAGAAATAATAACTTCAGTGAAATTGAAGTGAGCAAATAAATTACTTTAGGAGGAGATGCAGAGATGGTCAGTTCTAGACATGGATTCAAAAATGTGGCACAGTGCAACGTAGCAAGGAGTGCCGCTCTATTTTTAGTTTCACATGTTCATGACTTAAGAAGACACAATGATCAGGGGATACATAATCACGGCATTCAAAATACTCTTAGGATTATAGTATATAAGTACAATCTAAGATCCACTGAAAAGAAGAAATCAACCCACAAGACAGATGATTATGGAAAGTATTCATAATGTCAATAATAAATATGTTTTAATCACAGAATACTAAGTTTAATGCACTAGGAAAAGTAAAGTGGTTGAACTGTTAACGATTCCTGGGGAGTCATCGCCCCCTCCATTGGCCCTATTTCCAAACATACACATTGTTCACAAATTTAAAAGTACACATTCTGAAGACCTGGTGATAACGGGTGAAGAGGGGGAGGGCCAGAAGGCGTGACTCGACCCCTGCAAATCCAACGCTGTGAGTACAAATCGGAGAGTACAATGAAACACACACAGACACACAGACACACACACACACATACACACACACACACACACACACACACACACACACACACACACACTCATACACACAACACACACACACACACACACACACACACACACACACACACACACACACCACACACCACACACACACACACACACACACACAAAGAAACACAGTTAGCGAAGTCATGGTTCGTGACGAGGTGTCAGAGTGGGCGCCTGTGACCAGCGGGGTCCCACAGGGGTCAGTTCTAGGACCAGTGCTGTTTCTGGTATTTGTGAACGACATGACGGAAGGAATAGACTCCGAGGTGTCCCTGTTTGCAGATGACGTGAAGTTGATGAGAAGAATTCATTCGATCGAAGACCAGGCAGAACTACAAAGGGATCTGGACAGGCTGCAGACCTGGTCCAGCAATTGGCTCCTGGAGTTCAACCCCACCAAGTGCAAAGTCATGAAGATTGGGGAAGGGCAGAGAAGACCTTAGACGGAGTACAGTCTAGTGGGTCAGAGACTACAAACCTCACTCAAGGAAAAAGATCTTTGGGTGAGTATAACACCAGGCACATCTCCTGAAGCGCACATCAACCAAATAACTGTTGCAGCATATGGGCGCCTAGCAAATCTCAGAACAGCATTCCGACATCTTAATAAGGAATCTTTCAGGACCCTGTACACCGTGTACGTTAGGCTCATATTGGAGTATGCGGCACCAGTTTGGAACCCACACCTAGCCAAGCACGTAAAGAAACTAGAGAAAGTGCAAAGGTTTGCAAACAAGACTAGTCCCAGAGCTAAGGGATATGTCCTACGAGGAGAGGTTAAGGGAAATCGATCTGACGACACTGGAGGACAGGAGAGATAGGGGAGACATGATAACGACATAGATAATAATGAGAGGAATTGACAAGGTGGACAAAGACAGGATGTTCCAGAGATTGAACACAGTAACAAGGGGACACAGTCGGAAGTTGAAGACACAGATGAATCACTGGGATGTTAGGAAGTATTTCTTAAGCCACAGAGTAGTCAGGAAGTGGAATAGTTTGGGAAGCGATGTAGTGGAGGCAGGATCCATACATTGCTTTAAGCAGAGGTATGATAAAGCTCACTGTTCAGGGAGAGTGACCTAATAGCTACCAGGGAAGAGGCGGGGCCAGGAGCTAGGACTCGACCCCTGCAACCTTAACTAGGTGAGTACAACTAGGTGAGTACACACACACACACACCACACACACACACACACACACACACACACACACACACACACATACACACACACACACACAAATCAGAGTAAAAACCTTTTTGCCTCATAAAACACATTAATTGGCCTGGTCATGAACCCTGATGAAGGTTGATCTCAAACGCAGGTTTACTGCAGCCGCGACATTGATATTCATAGCTTGCACACCCTTCCAATTTTAGTATTCTTATGGTAGAAAAGAATTTCACCGTTTGGTGACAATTAACGTGGGTCTTCCTACGACATTATTGTTAGGGGGGAATAATAGAGAGAGGAAATGCAGATATACGAAAATCGGTGAAGAAAATTAAATAAAAGAGAAGGAGGAGGAGGATGAAAAGGAAGCGATGAAGAGGGAGTGCGAAGAGAGATGTGAAAGAAGATACTGGAGGGGAAGTGGTGACAATTGGGATGGAACGGGAAATAAAGGGGAGGAGGTGAAGCAGCTTGGTAGTGGGGAGAAAGAGAGAGAGAATGAGAGAGAGACCTGCAACATTATACCCCAGAGGTCACCTTCCACACACACACACAGACACAGACACAGACACACACACACACACACACACACACACACAGACACACAGACACAGACACAGACACACACACACACACACACACACACACACACACACACACACACACACACACACACTCACACACACACACACACACACACACACACACACACACACACACACACCACACACACACACACACACACACACACCACACACACTCACTCACACACACACACACACACACACACACACCACACAACACACACACACAACACACACACACACACACACACACACACAGACACAGACACAGACACACACACACACACACACACACACACACACACACACACTACACACACACACTCACACACACACACACACACACACACACACACACACACACACACACACACACACACACACACACACACACACACACACACACTCACTCACACACCACACACACACACACACACACACACACACCACACACACACACACACACACACACACACACACACACACACACACACACACACACACAGTGAGTATAATACCAGGCACATCTCCTGAAGCGCACATCAACCAAATAACGGCTGCAGCATATGGGCGCCTAGCAAATCTCGGAACAGCATTCCGACATCTTAATAAGGAATCGTTCAGGACCCTGTACACCGTGTACGTTACGCCCATATTGGAGTATGCAGCACCAGTCTGGAACCCACATCTAGCCAAGCACGAAAAGAAACTAGAGAAAGTGCAAAGGTTTGCAACAAGACTAGTCCCAGAGCTAAGAGGTATGTCCTACGAGGAGAGGTTAAGGGAAATCAACCTAACGATACTGCAGGACAGGAGAGATAGGGGGACATGATAACGACATACAAAATACTGAGAGGAATTGACAAGGTGGACAAAGACAGGATGTTCCAGAGATTGGACACAGCAACAAGGGGACACAGTTGGAAGCTGAAGACACAGATGAATCACAGGAATGTTAGGAAGTATTTCTTCAGCCACAGAGTAGTCAGGAAGTGGAATAGTTTGAGAAGAGATGTAGTGGAGGTAGGATCCATACATAGCTTTAAGCAGACGTACGATAAAGCTCATGGTTCAGGGAGAGTGACCTAGTGGCGACCAGTGAAGAGGCGGGGCCAGGAGCTTGGACTCGACCCCTGCAACCTCAACTAGGTGAGTGCAACTAGGTGAGTACACACACAGACACACACGCACACACACGTGCACACACACACACACACACACACACACACACACCATACACACACACACACACGTACACACATACACACACACACACACACACACACACACACACACACACACACACACCACACACACACACACACATACACACCACACACACATACACACACACACACACACACACACACATACACACACACACGCACACACACATACACACACACACACACACTCACACATACACACACAGGAAGTGGGAGGTGCAAGTCAAAGCAGCAGAGACTAGGATACAGAGTTTAGAAGAGGAACTGAAAAATCTGAAACAGCCTAAAGAACTAAAGAACATTTTGGGATTGACAACAGAGACTGCTACCTCAGTCACAAATAAGGGGACTGTAGGGAAAAAATAAGCAAAACTGCTCTATCAGTGGAAACTGTAGTAAATGAAAGAGCTAAGCTATATGTGGAGGCCCTAACAGACCACAGGAGCCCAGGGAAAGCCGAGAAGGGAAAATTACAGGCCACTGAGCCCAAGCACACTAGCTAGTGAAACTGAAGAAAGGAAAGCTGCAATGGAAGAAATCAAATTGAATGAGGGGATACACAGGGATATGCAGTGGGAGAATGAAAGGGTAAGGTCAGTCAAGACTGACCCGAAGCTGTTGTACAGCCACATCAGGAGGAAAACAACAATCAAGGACCAGGTAATCAGACTGAGGAAGGATGATGGGGAATTCACAAGAAACGACCGAGAGGTATGTCAGGAGCTCAACACGAGATTTAAAGAAATATTTACAGTGGAAACCAGTAGGACTCCAGGAAATCAGAACAGGGGGGTACACCAGCAAGTGCTGAATGAGGTACATATAACCAAGGAGGAGGTGGAGAAGCTGCTATGCGAACTTGACACCTCAAAGGCGGTGGGACCAGACAACATCTCTCCATGGGTACTTAAAGAGGGAGCAGAGATATTGTGTGTGCCATTAACGAAGATCTTCAACACATCATTTGAAAATGGGCAACTCTCTGAGGTATGGAAGATGGAAAATGTAGTCCCAATATTTAAAAAGGGAGACAGACATGAAGCACTAAACTACAGACCTGTATCACTAACGTGTATAGTATGCAAGGTCATGGAGAAGATCATCAGGATGAGAGTGGTGGAGCACCTGGAAAGAAACAAGTGTATAATTGACAACCAGCCCGGTTTCAGGGAAGGAAAATCCTGTGTCACAAACCTACTCGAGTTTTATGACAAGGTGACAGAAGTAAGACAAGAGAGAGAGGGGTGGATCGACTGCATTCTTTTGGACTGCAAGAAGGCCTTCGACACAGTTTCTCACAAGAGGTTACTGCAAAAGCTAGAGGATCAGGCACACATAACAGGAAAGGCACTGCAATGAATCAGGGAATACGTGACAGGGAGGCACCAACGAGTCATGGTACGTGACGAGGTGTCAGAGTGGGCGCCTGTGACAAGCGGGGTGCCATAGGGGTCAGTCCTAGGACCTGTGCTGTTCTTGGTATATGTGAACGACATAACGGAAGGGATAGACTCAGAAGTGTCCTTGTTTGCAGATGATGTGAAGTTAATGAGAAGAATCAAATCGAATGAGGATCAGGCAGGACTACAAAGAGACCTGGACAGGCTACAAGCCTGGTCCAGCAACTGGTTCCTTGAGTTTAACCCTGCCAAATGCAAAGTCATGAAGATTTTGGAAGGGCAAAGAAGACCGCAAACACAATATAGTTTAGATGGCCAAACCTCAAACATGGAAAAAGATCTGGGGGTGAGTATAACACCGAGCATATCTCCTGAGGCGCACATCAATCAGATAACTGCTGCAGCATACGGGCGCCTGGCAAACCTACGGATAGCGTTCCGATACCTCAGTAAGGATTCGTTCAAGACTCTGTATACCATTTACGTCAGGCCCATACTGGAGAATGCAGCAACAGTTTGGAATCCACACCTAGTCAAGCACGTCAAGAAACTAGAGAAAGCGCAAAGGTTTGCAACAAGACTAGTCCCAGAGCTACGGGGATTGTCCTACGAAGAAAGGTTGAGGGAAATCGGCCTGACGACACTGGAGGCCAGGAGGGTCAGGGGAGACATGATAACGACATATAAAATACTGCACGGAATAGACAAGGTGAACAAAGACGGAAATGTTCCAGAGAAGGGACACAGACACAAGAGGTCACAATTGGAAGTTGAAGACTCAGATGAATCAAAGGGATGTTAGGAAGTATTTCTTCAGTCATAGAGTAGTCAGGCCGTGGAATAGCCTAGAAAATGACGTAGTGGAGGCGGGAACCATACATAGTTTTAAGGCGAGGTATGATAAAGCTCATGGGGCAGGGAGAGAGAGGACCTAGTAGCAATCAGCGAAGAGGCGGGGCCAGGAGCTATGAATAGACCCCTGCAACCACAAATAGGTGAGTACAAATAGGTGAGTACACACACACACACACACACACACACACACATACACACACACACACACACACACACACACACACACACACACACACACACACACACACACACACACACACACACAACACACACAGACACACACACACACACACACACACACACACACACACACACACACACACACATCACACACACACACCCCACACAACACACACACACACAACATACACACACACACACACACACACACACACACTCATGGAGAAGTGACCAGGTATCATTCACCCCGAGTTGATGAGTATGGATTTTCTTCCTCTCGTTACTCATTCCTTAACCCCACCTCCTCCCTTCCATCCTCCATCCCCAGCCCTTCCCTCACCCTTCTCTCTCCCCCACCCTTCTCTCTCCCCCACCCTTCTCCCTTCCCCCATTCCTTCTATCCACCCCCGTTTCCTCCCTCTCCCCCTATCACGATTACATACCTACCAGCACTGCTTGTCGATACTGGATGTGAAGGGCAAGGGTGAACTGCGAAACAGAAGAAGAGAGAAAGAGAAAAAGGAGGAGGAGGCAAGTGAAGAAATTGCAAAATGGGTGAGAAAGAAGAGAGAGAGAGTGAGATAAGTTATTTCCTTAATAATGAGTGAAACTACAGTTCATTACTGTTACCGCTATTCTTGCTACTGCTGGTACTATCACTACCACTAATACTTGTACTAATACCACTCATGTTACTATTACAACTTCTCTTGCCAATACTCCTACTGTAACTTAAACTATCACTACTAATAAGCAACCGATGGACTTTTGTCCCTTCACTGTGGCTTCTGCTGCGCTACGCTGGTGTTCACATGACCTCGCCTTAGGGTTCCAGTGGCCGATGAAAAAACATTGTGAGTTTTAGCTTCCCCTCCAGTCTTCAAATAGCATTTACAACGTAATTTTTGTCATTGTTTAAGAAAAGCTAAACCCATGTGGGTCATTTAACATTAAGGAACGGTGGAGGATTGGGAATGATACGCTTCCTGGCTGTACTCAACTGTACAATCCAGTAAAGGACCTTTTTTTTCATACATTTGTGTTTTATCTCCTGCCCCGGAGTTTCATGCCGCTATTTCGTGTCCCCGATTCACTTTGCACATTAAATAGTTCTTCATGTTTGTGCCGATTTATTATATTAATGGATTGAATAAGCTTTAGTAGATTTCGATTACTTATGTGAGCTGGTTAAAGGCTTTTTTTTCCTCTATATAAGGTATTTTCCTGTAATAAATAGAACGAGTTTTTGACCATGTCTGTAGCCTGTCTAATTTAGCCGTTTATGTAATTTGCTGACCAAAGTGAAGTTATTTCTGAAAAACCCATTATAGCGCCAAAAACTAAGATTTTTGGCCTTGATGGTGTGATGGGAAATCGAATTCTGGGCGTGGAAATACCAGTGGAGCGCCGCAACTCCTTCACCACAGCTCGGGAGTCAACGCGACCTCACGCTCAATTGGATTCTTTTTTTACGTTCAATTTTATTAAACTCATTTCTCGTTTTCATTAAGAATCCCTCAGGGGTACCCTTAAGTTGGCGGATTTTTTTCCCTTCTTCCTCTACGGTTTTCGTTTATAACTTGAGAATGCCTCGTGCGATCGGTTTCACATTTTTACTGATGGTATGAAGCAATTTTTTAAAGCCATTTCTGATTTTGATTTCCCTCCGATTGCATGAGAATGACTCTTTTGATAGCCTTCAAACTTTCAACCCTTACGCATGCCACACAGAAGAAGGTTGGGATTATTATTGAACGGTATAGTTGTTATTGTACAAATTTCGTTATTTAAAAGGTGATTTTTTTTCCTTAAAAACGGTGAAAATAACTATATTTTAAATGGGTTTGGTGTTTCACGTCTGACTTATCATATTAAAAACACGATTTTCAACAACTTTGAGTCAAGTAGAAAAAAATGCCAATTTATTAACACAGTTAAATAAATACGATAGTTTTGTTGCCATAACTGGAGAATGCTTCATCTGATGGGCTTCAACCTTCTGTATTAGTGAGCATTGCTCAAGGAAAGATTCTCATTGTTGTTAGGCTGTTTAAGTTTCAATTTCACATTTTTTTAAACAAGTTGGGATTGGAAAAAGAAACTGGATATTTTATCGGAAACGTTTCGAACATAGGCCGCTCAAAACGTACGCATAATTAGGAAACATAAACTTACATAGTCAGAAACTCCTCTTTATGAGAGTAAGGTTTAGGTTCAGTTAGGTAAAGTTCGTCAGGAAGCAGGAAGGGTTCCCTGACGCGGATCTTAGATGATAACCCTCTGTTGCAGCTTTTGGTCATCTGATCGAGGCCTTCCGCTGGCTTACCGTACTACCCCTTTTAAAAATTATGGTCATAGCTACAGTGCAAGCTTAGGTTCAGTGTTGAGTGGCTTGAGTGACGAATCTGGTACTGGGCAAGGTGATGCTTGTTCAGTGATCATGTGTACTACCGCGGTGGCAGGACTGTGCCTACCTGTTTTATACGTCACTGTGTTTGTTAGTGAGATCCGAGAAGCTTCCAAACAACGACATCTGTTTAGATCTGGCTCCAGGATGAGTATCTGTACGCTGGTTCAGTCCATCAAGTGTCCTTCTCATTCCTCATCAAAATAATAATGTTACAGTACAGACAAGTTGATTAATTTCTCACATTGCAAAATATGCAGTTTTTCAGTTCGTTACTGAGCTTTCAACTGAAAACAGTTGAAGATATACATTTTAAAGATATATTTTTTTAATTTATGTTAATTTAAAAATGAATTATTTATTTATTTATTATTATTAAAGATTCGCAGGTATTCTCCAGGCCCGGGCCTTTTCCAAGTGGTGGCCCGGCCTTGGCTCCCTGTCTTGGGAGTGTCTGAGACGTAAGTCTCCCATGGGAGGAGGTACAAGTACCTCCGCATCTTTGGGACCAACTGTCCCCAGGCCTAGCCACAAGCTAGGCCTCTCTGGTCTGTCATCCCGCCCCAAGGGGGCTAATGGGAATGACAGTCTTGTGAGCTGCAAGCTCTGGCTCAGGCACCTACTCTGCCCTAGAAGGGATGGGCATGGTGTCGATCATGAATTATTTTGAACCAAAAGAACCTTAGGAAAACTACCTAACCTTATATATAACCTTATTATACAAATATATTTTATATAAGTTTACAATAATTTAATAATGAACAACTACAATGAAATATATTTTTTTCGTTAGATTCAGAATAATATTTTGCGAAATTACTGCATACACAAATATTCGCTTGCCCTATTCGGCAAGAATTGCGTTGCTATTAAAGCCAAAATCGCAAGTTTTACATATTCGGCACGACGTAGGTTCGAGTCTCCTTCGACCTGAGAATAGTGTTTGTAAATATTTCGTCTGTTCTGCGAATTATATATATATATATATATATATATATATATATATATATATATATATATTATATTATATATATATATACTGATCTCTGGCTGAAGGAGACTCGAACCTACGAACCTTGGAACAAGGTACGCAGTGCTATACCATTCTCACCAAAACTTGGTCTCACCACAATTGGTCCAGTGTGGTGAGAATGGTATAGCACTGCGTACCTTGTTCCAAGGTTCGTAGGTTCGAGTCTCCTTCAGCCAGAGATCAGTGTTTGTGTATATTTCGCCTGCTCTTGCGAATTCCTTGCATATATATATATATATACTATTTTTTTTATTATCACACTGGCCGATTCCCACCAAGGCAGGGTGGCCCGAAAAAGAAAAAACTTTCACCATCATTCACTCCATCACTGTCTTGCCAGAAGGGTGCTTTACACTACAGTTTTTAAACTGCAACATTAACACCCCTCCTTCAGAGTGCAGGCACTGTACTTCCCATCTCCAGGACTCAAGTCCGGCCTGCCGGTTTCCCTGAATCCCTTCATAAATGTTACTTTGCTCACACTCCAACAGCACGTCAAGTATTAAAAACCATTTGTCTCCATTCACTCCTATCAAACACGCTCACGCATGCCTGCTGGAAGTCCAAGCCCTCGCACACAAAACCTCCTTTACCCACTCCCTCCAACCTTTCCTAGGCCGACCTCTACCCCGCCTTCCTTCCACTACAGACTGATACACTCTTGAAGTCATTCTGTTTCGCTCCATTCTCTCTACATGTCCGAACCACCTCAACAACCCTTCCTCAGCCCTCTGGACAACAGTTTTGGTAATCCCGCACCTCCTCCTAACTTCCAAACTACGAATTCTCTGCATTATATTCACCCCACACATTGCCCTCAGACATGACATCTCCACTGCCTCCAGCCTTCTCCTCGCTGCAACATTCATCACCCACGCTTCACACCCATATAAGAGCTTTTGGTAAAACTATACTCTCATACATTCCCCTCTTTGCCTCCAAGACAAAGTTCTTTGTCTCCACAGACTCCTAAGTGCCCCACTCACTCTTTTTCCCTCATCAATTCTATGATTCACCTCATCTTTCATAGACCCATCCGCTGACACATCCACTCCCAAATATCTGAATACGTTCACCTCCTCCATACTCTCTCCCTCCAATCTGATATCCAATCTTTCATCACCTAATCTTTTTGTTATCCTCATAACCTTACTCTTTCCTGTATTCACCTTTAATTTTCTTCTTTTGCACACCCTACCAAATTCATCCACCAATCTCTGCAACTTCTCTTCAGAATCTCCCAAGAGCACAGTGTCATCAGCAAAGAGCAGCTGTGATAACTCCCACTTTGTGTGTGATTCTTTATCTTTTAACTCCACGCCTCTTGCCAAGACCCTCGCATTTCCTTCTCTTACAATCTATAAATATATTAAACAACCACGGTGACATCACACATCCTTGTCTAAGGCCTACTTTTACTGGGAAAAAATTTCCCTCTTTCCTACATACTCTAACTATTACTATCTCTTACTATCCTCGTAAAAACTCTTCACTGCTTTCAGTAACCTACCTCCTACACGATACACTTGCAACATCTGCCACATTGTCCCCCTATCCACCCTGTCATACGCCTTTTCCAAATCCATAAATGCCACAAAGACCTCTTTAGCCTTATCTAAATACTGTTCACTTATATGTTTCACTGTAAACACCTGGTCCACACACCCCGTACCTTTCCTAAAGCCTCCTTGTTCATCTGCTATCCTATTCTCCGTCTTACTCTTAATTCTTTCAATTATAACTCTACCATACACTTTACCAGGTATACTCAACAGACTTATTCCCCTATAATTTTTGCGCTCTCTTTTATCCCCTTTGCCTTTATACAAAGGAACTATGCATGCACTCTGCCAATCCCTAGGTACCTTACCCTCTTCCATACATTTATTAAATAATTGCACCAACCACTCCAAAATTATATCCCCACCTGCTTTTAACATTTCTATCTTTATCCCATCAATCCCTGCTGCCTTACCCCCTTTCATTTACCTACTGCCTCACGAACTTCCCCCACACTCACAAAATGGCTCTTCCTCACTACTACAAGATGTTATTCCTCCTTGCCCTATACACGAAATCACAGCTTCCCTATCTTCATCAACATTTAACAATTCCTCAAAATATTCCCTCCATCTTCCCAATACCTCTAACTCTCCATTTAATAACTCTCCTCTCCTATTTTTAACTGACAAATCCATTTGTTCTCTAGGCTTTCTGAACTTGTTAATCTCACTCCAAAACTTTTTCTTATTTTCAACAAAATTTGTTGATAACATTTTCACCCACTCTCTCATTTGCTCTCTTTTTACATTGCTTCACCATTCTCTTAACCTCTCTCTTTTTCTCCATATACTCTTCCCTCCTTGCATCACATGCATATGCTAACATTTTCTCCCTTACTACTCTCTTTACATCATCATTTCACCAATCGCTCCTCTTCCCTCCTGCACCCACTTTCCTGTAACCACAAACTTCTGCTGAACACTCTAACACTACATTTTTAAACCTACCCATACCTCTTCGACCCCATTGCCTATGCTCTCATTAGCCCATCTATCCTCCAATAGCTGTATATATCTTACCCTAACTGCCTCCTCTTTTAGTTTATAAACCTTCACCTCTCTCTTCCTGATGCTTCTATTCTCCTTGTATCCCATCTACCTTTTACTCTCAGTGTAGCTACAACTAGAAAGTGATCTGATATATCTGTGGCCCCCCTATAAACATGTACATCCTGAAGTCTACTCAACAGTCTTTTATCTACCAATACATAATCCAACAAACTACTGTCATTTCGCCCTACATCATATCTTGTATACTTATTTATCCTCTTTTTCTTAAAATATGTATTACCTATAACTAAACCCCTTTCTATACAAAGTTCAATCAAAGGGCTCCCATTATCATTTACAACCTGGCACCCAAAACTTACCTACCACACCCTCTCTAAAAGTTTCTCCTACTTTAGCATTCAGGTCCCCTACCACAATTACTCTCTCACTTGGTTCGAAGGCTCCTATACATTCACTTAACATCTCCAAAATCTCTCTCTCTCCTCTGCATTCCTCTCTTTTCCAGGTGCATACACACTTATTATGACCCACTTCTCGCATCCAACCTTACTTTAATCCACATAATTCTTGAATTTACACATTCATATTCTCTTTTCTCCTTCCATAACTGATCATTTAACATTACTGCTACCCCTTCCTTTGCTCTAACTCTCTCAGATACCCCAAATTTAATCCCATTTATTTCCCCCCACTGAAACTCTCCCTACCCCCTTCAGCTTTGTTTCGCTTAGGGCCAGGACATCCAACTTCTTTTATTCATAACATCAGCAATCATCTGTTTCTTGTCATCCGCACTACATCCACGCACATTTAAGCATCCCAGTTTTATAAAGTTTTTCTTCTTCTCTTTTTTAGTAAATGTCTACAGGAGAAGGGGTTACTAGTCCATTGTCCCGGCATTTATATATATATATATATATATATATATATATATATTATATATATATATATATATATATGTAAATATATATATATATATATATATATATATATATATATATATATATATATTATAATATATATAATATAATATATAATATATATATTATAATATATATATATATATATTAATAAGTCGGCCGTCTCCCACCGAGGCAGGGTGACCCAGAAAGAAAGAAAATCCCCAAAAAGAAAATACTTTCATCATCATTTAACACTCACACATAATCACTGTTTTCGCAGAGGTGCTCAGAACACAACAGTTTAGAAGCATATACGTATAAAGATACACAACACATCCCTCCAAACTGCCAATATCCCGAGCCCCTCCTTTAGAGTGCAGGCATTGTACTTCCCATTTCCAGGATTCAAGTCCGCCTACATAAAAATAACCGGTTTCCTTGAATCCCTTCACTAAATATTGCCGTGCTCACACTCCAATAGCACGTCAGGTCCCAAATACCATTCGTCTCCATTCACTCCTATCTAACACGCTCACGCATGCTTGCTGGAAGTCCAAGCCCCTCCCCCACAAAACCTCCTTTACCCCCTTACTCCAATATATAATATATATATATATATATATATATATATATATATATATATATATAATGAAGGTAAATATCAAAATAATCCTACATTCAGGTTGTAACACGGTTGAAGCTGAACATAATGAGTCTGTACACATCTCACAAAACACGGTGACAGCGTCTTGTAAACTTTAAACAAACATTTAATTACTGTAACTTGGGTTTATTTACGCCAACGAATTTTCATGCGATTATGGAACTGAATTTAAAGCTTTCTTAAATACTAACGCAATTAGGTACGAGAATACGCGCAGTGTACAAGAAAATAGTGGAAAGCACATTACAGACTTTATTTTACGAAACATTTTATTAAAGGACTAGGAATTCAGCTCGTTAGTAAACGCAAAACGTGGTCATAATGCTAAAAACCTCAGTTTGCGTCCTTAATTAAAGTTAATGTTTAATAAGGGTGTGAGGGATAGGATGTTAGGCTGGGCCGACCCGCCAATATGGCCGCCGTTTGTTTACAAACACACATAGGGAAGCTCGCATAATTTTCCTCCACGTGTCAATACTAAAGGTGGTGTGTGCAACGGTGGTGTGTGCAATGGTGGTGTGTGCAACGATGGTGTATGCAACGGTGGTGTATGCAACGGTGGTGTATGCAGCGATGGTGTGTGCAACGGTAGTGTATGCAACAGTGGTGTGTGCAACTGTGGTGTATGCAAGGGTGGTGTGTGTTACGGTGGTGTGTGCAACGATGGCGTGTGCAACGGTGGTGCACACGCAACGGTGGTACGTGCAACGGTGGTGTGTGCAACGGTGGTGTGTGCAACGGTGATGTGTACTATTGTGGTGTGTGCTTCTGTGGCGCGTGCAATGGTGGTGTGTGCAACGGTGGTGTGTACTATTGTGGTGTGTGCTACTGTGGTGCGTTCAATGGTGGTGTGTGCAACAGTGGTGTGTGCAACGATGGTGCGAGCAATGATGGTGCGTGCAACGATGGTGCGTGCAACAGTGGTGTGTGCAACGGTGGTGTGTGCAACGATGGCGCGTGCAACGATGGTGTGTGCAACTGTGGTCTGTGCAACTATGATATGGACAACCGTGGTGTGGGCAACAGTGATGAGTGCAACGGTGGTGTGTGCAATGGTGGTACGTGCAACTATGGTGTGCACTACTGTGGTGCGTGCAATGGTCGTGTGTGCAACAGTGGTGCGTGCATCGGTGGTACGTGCAACGGTGGTGCGTTCAGCGGTGGTGTGTGCAACGGTGGTGCATGCAATGATGATGTGTGCAACGGTGGTGTGTGCAACGGGTGTGTGTGCAACGGTGGTGTGTGCAACGGTGGTATGTGCAACGGTGGTGCGGCCAAGGTGGTGCGTGCAGCTGTTGTGCATGCAACGGTGGTCTGTGCAGCAATGATATGGGTAACGGTTGTGTGGGCAACAGTGGTGAGTGCAACGATGGTATGAGCAATGGTGGTGTTGGCAACTGTGGTGCGTGCAACGATGGTGTGGGCAACGATGGTGTGAGCAACGATGGTGTGGGCAACGATGGTGTGAGCAACGGTGTTGTGAACTTCTGTAGTGTATACTACAGTGCTATTAACATACGATGTGAAATTATTGAGAAGATTACGGCCAAGACAGGACAATGAAGGTCCCGAGAGAAATTTAAATATATTACACGGGCGGCCCAACAAGTGGCTGCTGGAGTTTAATCCAAACAAGTGCTGGGTTATGAAATTTAATGAAGGGGAGAGGACACCAGAACTGAAATACAGGCTGACGTGTGGAAACTACAGATATCGCTGACGACAAAAAAAATAATTCAGAAATAAACATTACAGCAAAGAGTACATAAACCCTTTGACTTCGAAGGCCCATATGAGGCTAACGTTTCTCAATGAGCCTTCAGGAATGTCAACAAGGAATCCTAAGACCTCTATGCACATCGTATGTAAAAATCATCTTAGAATATATAGGAATAACTTGGAGCCTTCACCTGATTAAGCATCACTTTTGCGAGGAGAACAGGTTTACTGCCACAGAAGTCTCAGAGCTAAGAAGGCTGCAGAGCAACGAGAGAGTAAATGTGATAATAACTCTAACGATTCTAGAACTGACTGTTAAGAAAGGACATGATTACGACGTATAAAATACTCAGAGGAATCGATAAGGGGATGTTATTGATAACAGGGATTTTATGAAGTACTTTTTAAGTGTCAGGGTAGTAATGAAGTGGAATGATCTAGATGCTCAAATGATAGTCAGACTTCTTACACAACTTCACAAGCAGATATGGTAGGGTTCAAGAGATCACAAACCAATAATGCCGGTCATAGAAGCTGAAGAAGCAGGGCCAGGAGCTAGTACTCGACTCCCGCAAATATAAATCGGTGTGCACAAACAGGTCAACACACACACACAAAAGAAAACTGCAAAGGCTTGCAACAAGACTAGTTCCGGAGCTAAAGGGGTATCTCACCCGACGACACTGGAGGACAGGAGGGATAACGACGTACAAAATACCGAGAGGAATTGACAAGGTGGACAGTCAGAACGAGGTACGATAAGACTCTTGGAGCAGGGAGAGCGGACTTAGTAGCGATTAGCGAAGAGGCGGAGCGGGGAGCTATGACCCAACCCCTGTAACCACAAATAGGTGAGTACACGCACACACACACACACACACACACACGGTTATAATAGCCAAGCTTTACTCATACACTGTTATATTAGCGATAAAGCGGGCACCGATGTTACCAAAATTATCGGAGTATCGGACATCAATAAAGGCAGAGCAATAACTAACATCAAAGCATACGGTAATTACCAGCATGACTGCTGAGATGCTCACTAATTTAATATTCATTAAAATGTCGTATTTGTAATATATTTTGGTATATATTTTGGCTGGTGAGTGGCAATTTTGCTATCAATAAAAAAATTATACAAACATGAATATTTGCCAATTATAGGTTTTTTACAGATTATTGCTTCGTGTAGATTATATTCTGTGTATTGGCTCAGGTCAACACAAAGATTTAAAATATTCATAGTCATGTAAAATAATAATGCTGTTATATTCACATTCGCATATTGTGTATATATTCACAGTCACATATAGTTAGTGAATATATTCACAATCATATATAGTCAGTGAATATATTCACAATCACATATAGTTAGTGCATATATTTACAGTCACGTATCGTTAGTATATATATTTACAGTCACGTATCGTTAGTATGTATATTCACAGTCACATATAGTTAGTGTTCATATTAACAGTCACATATAGTGTACACAGTCCCAATCATATATAATTAGTGTACATAGCAAGACGGTGAAGCACTGCACGGTAGCACAATTGATTTAGTAAGTTGTGATGCTATAATGAAGAATGTGTGCGCATTTTTAAGAAGAAAACTGGAATGAAGCTCATTTTATGGGAAGCGGGTTGCAGCACCAGGCATTGTGAAGGCTCGATTCTCCGTTCGCTATTAGCGGAATTGCTGCGGTACCTCCCAGCCGGGTGGAATAAAAGCATTTATACCTGACAGTGTGTTTCGGCAAGAGTTTTAAGCATCTTCCATCCATCTGTACGTACATACATCCATTCTATACTTTTTGCGTTATGGTTGCACCATGTAAATATCTGACGTGTCCGTTCTTCAAAACTACGATTGGAAAGTGCTTCTGTAGCCCCTTTTCCCAATTCTTCATATTCCTCAGAAGATATGGGTGCAAGCAAATGAAAGCGCTCAGGTTTTATTTCCTATTCTCTCTGTGGAATATTTAGATAATTACAACCACTCGTTTTATTGTGGTTTCTCCCATATATATATATATATATATATATATATATATATATATATATATATATATATATATATATATATATATATATATATATTTATATATATATATAATATATACAATAAGAATCACAGTAAACAGGTGATTTCAGAATATGCAAAACAACCACTGTGAAAGAATAGAGAAATTCCAAGCGCTTTCGTGACTACTCACATTATCAATTTCCTTGATAATGTGAGTAGTCACGAAAGCGCTTGGAATTTCTCTATTCTTTCACAGTGGTTGTTTTGCATATGCATATATATATATTAATATATATATATATATATATATATATATATATATATATAATATATATAATATATATATATATATATATATATATATATAGTATGTATGTATATATATATATATATATATATATATATATATATAATATATATATATATATATATATATATATATATATAATATACAGGGAAGCACCACCTCTATAGCTGGAATGGGGGCCCTCATCCTCAGAGAAGACAATAAACGTACCTCAGGGAAAACTCAAGGTTCTCCCGGAGTTGTTTGAATATTTTCTCTCCTACCACCCCCTATATTTTATATTCTATGTGAACATTTATTAATGAACAGAATACATTTACAGAAAAAAACATGAATACAATGGCACAATGTATCAAAGATCATGAATTTCCTCCAGCTCCTCCGAGGCTGGATGCAAGCCAAGTATGCAGCATGCATTTCCCCTCTGGATGGCTATGCTGAGGTGCTGGAACATGAAAGCGGCTGCCCTTGGGTCCCTGGTGGTGTCGATGAGTCTGGAACCCAATTCTTTAAGGAAACGTGTGGCATTTTTTCCCCATGATCCCAAGGTCTCTGATCTCACTGGGACAAATTGATACTGTTGGCTTATGTCCCTGTACTTGCTGATCTTGTACTCCTCCCTGTGGTCAGCAACTCCTCCCTGTCGCCCCACACTGTGATGGATATAGGTGTCAGCCAGTATGGACACACATGTATAGTCCCATGCTAAGAGCTTGCCTTTCTTCCAAGGATAGATGGTGATCCCGTCGGGGCGGTTTGCTGAGTTGAAAATAATATGAATATTTCCTTAGGTTTGTATAAATTAGATTCATTTATAATTAATAAAATTTGGTTAGAGTTTAATAATACATTGGACAAATAATAAACCTTATTTCTTGGGTAGAATGATTTGTTGGTGGGTTGTCGTGAGGGCCTGTCTAGTTGGACCAGCGGACCTACTGCAGTGTTCCTCTTTTCTTATGAGTCCGGTATTGTCTCACGTCAGGTGTTTCTTTGTTGTGGGAGTTGACAGTGAGGTGTGGTCTAAGCCCTTTTATTGCCTTCCTTTGATGTATTACTTTCATAGTTCCTTGACAATGTGAGTAGTCACGAAAGGGCTTGGAATTTCACTACTCTTTCACAGTGGTTGTTTTGCATATATATATATATATATATAATATATTATATATATATATATATATATATATATATATATATATATATATATATATATATATAATATATAATATATAATATATATATATGGGCGAGGAGGAATAACATCTTGTAGAAGTGAGGAAGAGACAGTTGTGAGTGTGAGGGAAGTTCGTGAGGCAGTAGATAAAATGAAAAGGGGTAAGGCAGCTGAGATTGATGGGATGAAGATAGAAATGTTAAAAGATATAGCTTTGGAGTGGTTGGTGCTATTATTTAATAAGAGGGTAAGGTACCTAGGGATTGGCAGAGAGCATGCATAGTTCCTTTGTATAAGGGGACAAAAGAGAGTGCAAAAATTATAGGGGGATAAGTCTGTTGAGTATACCTGGTAAAGTGTATGGTAGAGTTATTATTGAAAGAATTAAGAGTAAGACGGAGAATAGGATAGCAGATGAACAAGGAGGCTTTAGGAAAGGTAGGGGGTGTGTGGACCAGGTGTTTACATAAGAACATAAGAACATAAGAAAGGAGGAACACTGGCAATATAAACACAAATGCAGTATAATGTGATCCTTTATTGACTACGTTTCGCCCACACAGTGGGCTTTTTCAAGTCACAAACAGAACTACCTGGGGTGGAAGGAAAGCGAGTATTTATAGTCCGGCTGAGGTCAGGTGAAGAATGCTGCATCTGATGATGTACCGAGTTGGGTTGTAGAGTCTAAAAACTTGGGTAGCTTGGAAAGGAGACTGGACAAGTTTGTGAGCAGACCTTCTACAGTGTTCTTATGTGGGATAGCGATGAAGAAGTTTCTTGGCAAGTGGTTCAGCTATGTTATAGAAGCCACTATTCTGGTTGAAGTTGTCGGATATAGAAATAAGTGATGATTCCAGGATTCTTCGGTATTGGGTGTTGTCTTCTGTGGCGATAAGTCTTGAGTTTCTGTAGTTTATCAAGTGGTTGTGTGAATTACGGTGTTGTACGCATGCATTCCTTGTGTCGTCAGACCTGCTTGCGTATTGGTGTTCTGAAATACGTGTTTGGAGGTCCTTGATGTTTCGCCCACGTATAACTTGTTGCAGTCATTACAAGGGATTATGTATACCCCTGCAGAGGATGGAGGCTTGTCCTGCCTACTACTGGTGATGTCCTTGATGGTCGTGGTTGTGGAGGTAATACTTGGAATGATGTTTTGGCAAAGATGTTGGAAACATGTTTGGCAATGGAGTTGGTGGAAGGACTATGTATCTCTTCTCGGCAGTGTCTTCTCTGGGTGTGTTGAAGATGTTTAGTGCTCACCGTCTGCAGTCTCTGATGAAGTGACGAGGATAGTGGAGTTTGGAAAATACCTGTTCAATTATAGTGCATTCTTCCTCAAGGAACTCGTTGCTGCAGATTCTGAGTGCACGCAGGAAGAAGCAGCAACGAGTTCCTTGAGGAAGAATGCACTATAATTGAACAGGTATTTTCCAAACTCCACTATCCTCGTCACTTCATCAGAGACTGCAGACGGCGAGCACTAAACATCTTCAACACACCCAGAGAAGACACTGCCGAGAAGAGATACATAGTCCTTCCCACCAACTCCATTGCCAAACATGTTTCCAACATCTTTGCCAAAACATCATTCCAAGTATCTACCTCCACAACCACGACCATCAAGGACATCTCCAGTAGTAGGCAGGACAAGCCTCCATCCTCTGCAGGGGTATACATAATCCCTTGTAATGACTGCAACAAGTTATACGTGGGCGAAACATCAAGGGACCTCCAAACACGTATTTCAGAACACCAATACGCAAGCAGGTCTGACGACACAAGGAATGCATGCGTACAACACCGTATTCACACAACCACTTGATAAACTACAGAAACTCAAGACTTATCGCCACAGAAGACAACACCCAATACCGAAGAATCCTGGAATCATCACTTATTTCTATATCCGACAACTTCAACCAGAATAGTGGCTTCTATAACATAGCTGAACCACTTGCCAAGAAACTTCTTCATCGCTATCCCACATAAGAACACTGTAGAAGGTCTGCTCACAAACTTGTCCAGTCTCCTTTCCAAGCTACCCAAGTTTTTAGACTCTACAACCCAACTCGGTACATCATCAGATGCAGCATTCTTCACCTGACCTCAGCCGGACTATAAATACTCGCTTTCCTTCCACCCCAGGTAGTTCTGTTTGTGACTTGAAAAAGCCCACTGTGTGGGCGAAACGTAGTCAATAAAGGATCACATTATACTGCATTTGTGTTTATATTGCCATTGTGTCGGTATTTTATACCATTTATTTCCAAGGAGGAACACTGCAGGAGGCCTGTTGGCCCATACTAGGCAGGTCCTTTACAATTCATCCCACTAACAAAACATTTGCCCAACCCAATTTTCAATGCCACCCAAGAAATAAACTCTGATGTGAAAGTCCCACTCAAATCCAACCCCTCCCACTCATGTTCTTATCCAACCTAAATTTGAAACTACCCAAAGTCCCAGCCTCAATAATCCAACTAGGTAGACTGTTCCACTCATCAACTACCCTATTTCCAAACCAATACTTTCCTATGTCCTTTCTAAATCTAAACTTATCTAATTTAAATCCATTACTGCGGGTTCTCTCTTGGAGAGACATCCTCAAGACCTTATTAATATCCCCTTTATTAATACCTATCTTCCACTTATACACTTCGATCAGGTCTCCCTTCATTCTTCGTCTAACAAATGAATGTAACTTAAGAGTCTTCAATCTTTCTTCATAAGGAAGATTTCTAATGCTATGTATTAATTTAGTCATCCTACGCTGAATGTTTTCTAAGGAATTTATGTCCATTCTGTAATATAGAGACCAGAACTGAGCTGCATAATCTAGGTGAGGCCTTACTAATGATGTATAAAGCTGCAGTATGACCTCTGGACTTCTGTTGCTTACACTTCTTGATATAAATCCCAGTAATCTATTTGCCTTATTACGTACGCTTAGGCATTGCTGTCTTGGTTTAAGGTTGCTGCTCACCATAACCCCCCAAGTCCTTTTCGCAATCTGTATGGCTAAGTTCTACATCATTTAACTTATAAGTACTAGGGTTATGGGCACTCCCAAGCTTCAAACCTTGCATTTATCTACATTGAACTGCATCTGCCACTTTTCTGACCAAGAATAGAGTTTGTTTAAATCCTCCTGAAGTTCCATAACATCTACGTTTGAATCAATTATCCTACCTATCTTTGTGTCATCGGCGAATTTGCTCATATCACTAGTAATTCCCTCATCAAGATCATTGATATATATTATAAACAACAAGGGGCCCAAGACTGATCCCTGTGGAACGCCACTTGTTACAGATCCCCACTCGGATTTAACCCCATTTATGGACACTCTGCTTCCTGTCAGTGAGCCATGACTCGATCCACGAGAGCACTTTTCCCCCAATGCCATGAGCTGCCACTTTCTTTAACAGTCTATGGTGCGGAACTCTATCAAAAGCCTTACTAAAATCTAAGTAAATAATATCAAATTCTTTATCGTGGTCAACAGCCTCAAAAGCTTCACTGAAGAAAGTTAATAAATTAGTTATACAAGACCAGCCTCTTGTGAATCCATGCTGAGTATCATTAATCAAGCTATGCTTATCGAGATGGCTTCTTATAATCTCAGCTATAATTGACTCTAGTAATTTGCCTACAATTGAGGTCAGGCTTATTGGGCGGTAATTTGACGGTAACGACTTGTCCCCTGTTTTAAAAATAGGAATTACATTAGCCATCTTCCACATATCAGACACTACACCTGTTTGAAGAGATAAATTAAAAACATTAGTTAATGGTTCACAGAGTTCCATTTTGCATTCTTTAAGAACCCTTGAAAAAACTTCATCAGGACCCGGCGACTTATTTTGCTTCAGTCTGTCTATCTGCTTCACAACCATTTCACTAGTGACTGTGATGTTACATAATTTATCTTCTTCTAGCCCACTATAAAAATTAATTACTGGAATATTGTTAGTGTCTTCCTGTGTAAAAACTGAGAGAAAATAATTATTAAAAATCGAACACATTTCATTCTCTTTGTCAGTAAGGTACCCATAGTTATTTTTAAGGGGACCTATCTTATCTCTAACTTTTGTTCTATAGACCTGGAAAAAACTTTTTGGGTTAGTTTTAGAATCCCTAGCAACTTTAATTTCATAGTCCCTTTTAGCTTTTCTTATCCCCTTTTTAATGTCCCTCTTAATGTCAATATACTGATTCATAAGATGACCCTCACCTCTTTTGACAAGCCTATAAATTCCTTTCTTATGCCCTAGTAGATATTTCAGCCTATTATTCATCCATTTTGGGTCATTTCTATTTGATCTATTTTCTTTATATGGGATAAACGTTCTTTGAGCAGCATGTATTGTTCAGAAAACTGTCATATTGATATCTCACTTCGTTACCCCAGTCAACAGATGATAAGTGTTCTCTAAGCCCATCGTAATCTGCTAAGCGAAAATCTGGGACTGTTACTGAGTTATCGCTACTATCGTACTTCCATTCAATGCAAAATGTAATTGATTTGGGGTGCTACACCCAGTTCCTCTAAAAATTTTAAAATTATTAAAAAGGGGTTTCATTGTTTCCATAACTAAGTCAAGCAGGTTATTTCCCCCTTGTGGTTCTGTAAAAAAACTGCTTCAAAAAAAAATCCTGAACTATTTTAAGAAGCTATGATTCTAAATCCCAGTCAAAAAATTTCCCAAATAAATTTTGATGAAGTTAAAGTCTCCTAAATTACTACAAAAACGTGCCTTGGGCCTTTAACAATTTCCTCCCAATAGTTCCCTTGGCCCTATCTAAGTTTGGGGACGGTATATCACTCCTAAAATCAGTTTTTCATGCCCTCTGAAAATTTACCCAAAACAGACTCTTTTTGTGTTACTTCAGACTTTAATACCCTTTTTTATGCAACTTCAAGCGACCCGGGAATAAAAACCCCCCCACCCCCCTTCCCGATACTTCTATTACTTGGAACAATTTAAAAACCCTAAATATACTTTCCGCGGAGTCCCCTTTTTGAAAAAACCCACGCTCAGTTAAGGAAAACATCAATGTTACCTGCCTAGAAAAACTAATCCAACTCGCCCATCTTATTCCTAGCACTACGCAATTAGCAAAATAAACATTAAAGACTCCCCTTTCTCTTTCCCCTTCCTGCTCATTTCTGTTTTTCTACTAAACCTATTACGTTTTATCACCCAAAGTCCCGGGTTTTTTTCATATCTACCTTGTTCTCTTATTACTAGTTCCCTAGACTCGTAATATTACTACACTGGGACTTCACTGTTTTCCTGCCAAAACCCATATCACTACTATTCCTAGTTTAAAGTCCTAACTCCCTCCCTCCACTGCAGTTGCCAGTGCTACCACCCCAGGCCTAGATAAGTGAACCCCATCCCTGGCATACATGTCATTTCTGCCATAGAAGAGGTCCAGTTGTCAATGAATGTTACCGATTTTCTTACAGTATTTGTCCACCAGCAATTGACACCAATTGCCCGGGACAACCATTCATTTCCAACCCTCTCCTTGGCTAAATACCACATATGACAGGGTTCCCACCCTTACTTCTAATTATTCTATGCTGACCTATACCTGCTAATCAGGTCTTCACTCCTACGTCTGCCAAAAATCGTTGCCTCCAGCACTGAACAGAAAATAGGATTGCTCCTACCTCTCATGATGTCATCCAGTCGGCTAACAATATCCTCCATCCCAGCCCAGGAAAGCAAACTCTCTGTCCCTACTCCTGTCCTTCAAGCAGAACGCCTATCCATATACCTAACTTGGCTATCCCCAACAACACAATATTCTTACCTTCCTGGTGTCGTTCGTCGTGATGTTCCCAGTAGTCGACTCACATTCGTCGGGTAGCACTGAGAATGTATTAGATGTTTCCACAACAGTTTCCACGGCAGTCTCTTTCTTCTTCATCGTTTCTATCTTTCCATTCGTCTTCTTGACCTTCAACTTCGTTCCCTGCTGTCTAGCCACTGACCAGTTTCCCTTCTTGACCTGAGGACTCAAAACAGGAGGACTACTACGAATCTTCCTGTTTTCCTCGGTCAGTCACCGAATCTCCAATTTCGCCATCCTCAATTCTTCCTTAAGCTGTTGGTAAAGTTGCTCGATGGAGGGCATCTTGCTTCAATTCGTAGAGAGCGCGCAAACAGGTCTTCACAGAACTAAGTACACGTCAACACTGCGCAAAAGCCAACTCAATCAGGAGCTACTGCGCAACACGTCCGCACGGCCCAATAGCGATGCGAACAGTGAAACATATAAGTGAACAGTATTAAGATTAGGCTAAAGAGGTTTTTGTGGCATTTATGGATTTGGAAAAGGCGTATGACAGGGTGGATAGGAGGGCAATGTGGCAGATGTTGCAGGTGTATGGAATAGAAGGTAAGTTACTGAAAGCAGTGAAGAGTTTTTACGAGGATAGTGAGGCTCAAGTTAGAGTATGTAGGAAAGAGGGAGATTATTTCCCAGTAAAAGTAGGCGTTAGACAAGGATGTGTGATGTCACCGTGGTTGTTTAATATATTTATAGATAGGGTTGTAAGAGAAGTAAATGAGAGAGTCTTGGCAAGAGGCGTGGAGTTAAAAGACAAAAAATCACACATAAAGTGGATTATCACAGTTGCTCTTTGCTGATGGGCACTGTGCTCTTTGGAGATTCTGAAGAGAAGTTGCAGAGGTTGGTGGATGGGAATTTGTTTTGGGTATGTAAAAGAAGAAAATTAAACGCGTATGTAGGGGGAAAGAGTAAGGTTATGAGAATAACAAAAAGATTTGGTGATAAAAAAATTGGATATCGATTGGAGGAGAGAGTATGGAGGAGGTGAATGTATTCAGATATTTGGGAGTGGACCATGTCAGCAGATGGGTCTATGAAAGATGAGGTGAATCATAGAATTGATGAGGGAAAAGGGTTTAGCGGTGCACTTAGGAGTCTGTGGAGACAATGAACTTTGTCCTTGGAGGCAAAGAGGGGAAATGTATGAGAGTATAGTTTTACCAACGCTCTTATATGGGTGTGAAGCATGGGTGATGAATGTTGCAGCGAGGAGAAGGCTGGAGGCAGTGGAATGTCATGTCTGAGGGCAATGTGTGGTGTGAATATAATGCAGAAAAAAATTCGTATTTGGAAGTTAGAGGAAGGGTTGGATTACCAAACTGTTGTCCAGAGGCATGAGAAGGGTTGTTGAGGTGGTTCGGACATGTAGAGAGAATGGAGCGAAACAGAATGACTTCAAGAGTGTATCAGTCTGTGTGGAAGGAAGGCGGGTAGGGGTCGGCCTAGGAAAGGTTGGAGGGAGGGGGGTAAAGGAGGTTTTGTGTGCGAGGGCTTGGACTTCCAGCAGGCATGCGTGAGCGTGTTTGATAGGAGTGAATGGAGACAAAAAGGTTTTTTAAAACTTGACGTGCTGTTGGAGTGTGAGCAAAGTAACATTTATGAAGGGGTTCAGGGAAACAGGCAGGCCGGACTTTAGTCCTGGAGATGGGAAGTACAGTGCCTGCACTCTGAAGGAGGGGTGTTAATGTTGCAGTTTAAAAACTGTAGTGTAAAGCACCCTTCTGGGAAGACAGTGATGGAATGAATGATGGTGAAAGTTTTTCTTTTTCGGGCCACCCTGCCTTTGGTTGGAATCGGCCAGTGTGATAATAAATAAATTTTATACATATATATATATATATATATATATTTAAAATTAATATAATATATATATATAAAATATTTATAAAATATATATATAATATATATATATTTTTATAATATATAATTATATATTAGTGAACTTTAATATAAATGGATGTGAATGGATGTTAATGGATATTGGGGCTACTGAATATGTTTTTCGGCTCTGAACCCGGGGAAATGGAGGGATAGAAATGAGGAGGGTATTGCCATTAATGACCTCTAATAACCCTGATGGTCATTAATACCATTAATGATTGGAATAGTCATTAAATACCATTAATGGCCAAGATGGACATTACCCCCGCAATTCCCTTGATTTCTGGATACTAACATCAAAGATACTTGCATCTCTTACCTTTACCTTTGATATACCTTTGAAGAGTTTCGAGAGTTTGTCTACTCTATGAGCCCGGCCATGGGCCAAGCTCGTCTGGTGCCTGCCTGGTCAACCAGTCTGTTGCTGCTGGTGGCCCGCTGCTCCCCATATCCATCGCAGCCTGGATGATCTGGCACCTGGTGAAGATACTTGTCCAGTTTTCTCTTGAAGTCTTCAACAATTGTTCCAGCCGCGTTTCTGATATCTTCTGGTAAGATGTTGAAAAGTCTGGGACCCGAATGTTGATATAGTGTTCCCTTATTGTCCCCACAGCACTCCTGCTCATCACTGGGTTTATTTTGCACTTCCTCCCATATCTCTCACTCCAGTATATGTTGTTATGGCAGTGTGCAAATTTGGGACCAGGCACTCGAGTACTTTCCAGGTATATATTATCTCTCCGCTCCAATGAGTACATGTTCAAGACTTTGAGGCGTTCCCAGTAGTTTAGGTTCTTTACTGGCTCGATGTGAGCTGGAAACGATCTCTGTATTTGTTCCAGCTCCGATATTTCTCCTGCCCTGAACGGGGCCGTCAGCACTGAACAATATTCTAAGTGAGGGAGCACTAGCGATTTGAAGAGTGTCACCAATGGCATTATTTCCCTTGTTTTGAAAGTTCTCAATACCCACCCAGTCATCTTCCTGGCTGTCGTGATGTTTATCTTGTTATGGTCTTTAAAAGAAAGGTCAGCTGACATAATTTTCCCAGGTCTTTTACGTATTCCTTACGCTCTATTTGGTAACCCTCTTGAGTTTCGTATATAGTGTTCCTTTTGAGCTCTTCATTCTTTCCATACCTAAGCAGCTGGAACTTATCACCATTGAACGTCAAGTTGTTGTTCACTGCCCACTGGAAAACCCTGCTTAAG
>NC_069425.1:35159466-35181966 GCF_026875155.1 Cherax quadricarinatus | reverse complement strand
AAGGCTAAACTTTAAAAAATGGCAAGGTTCAACGAAAATGGAAAGGATTCAACAAGAAAATGGAAAGGATTCAACGGGAAAATGGCAAGGACCCAACAGGAAAATGGCAAGGACTCTCACGAAAAGGGCAAGGTTTTCAACAGGGAAAATGGCAAGGATTAAAAAGGAAAATGGAAATTACTCAACAAGAAAAGGGCAAGGATTCAACGGGAAAATGGCAAGGACTCAACAAAAAAGGCAATACTCAAAAAGAAAATGGAAAGGGGTTCAACATGAAAATGCAAGGATTCAACAAAAAGGGCAAGGTTCAACGGGGAAAATGGCAAGGACTCAACGGGAAAATGGAAGGTTTCACGGGGAAAATGGCAAGGTTTCAACAAAAAATGGCAAGGACTCAACAGGAAAATGGCAAGGACTCAACAGGAAAATGGCAAGGATTCAACAGGAAAATGGCAAGGATTCAACAGGAAAATGGCAAGGATTTTTAAACAGGAAATGGCAAGGATTCATCAGGAAAAGGGCAAGGTTTCAACGGGGAAAGGAAAGGACTCACGGAAAAGGGAAAGGGACTAAACAGAAAATGGCAAGGATTAAACAAAAAAAGGCAAGGATTCCAGGAAAATGGCAAGGATTAAACAGGAAAATGAAAAATACTCAACAAAAAGTGGCGGGGGCAACGGGAAAATGTAAGGATTCAACAGGAAAATGTCAAGGATTAAACAGGAAAATGAAAAGGATTCATCATAAAAGGCAAGGCCCCTCAACAAAAATAAAAGGGATTCTTCTTTAAAATGGAAAGGGACCAACAGAAAATGGAAAATTACCAACAGGAAAATGGCAAGGACCCAACGGGAAAAATGACAAGGATTCATCTTAAAAGGCAAGGACTCAAAAGGAAAAGGAAAATTACTCAACGGAAAATGGAAAATTTCGGGGGGAAAAGGGGCGGGTTTTCAACAGGAATGGTAAAGGGCTCTTGATCCGAAAACTGGGGCGCTCCTCCATCTTCCCGGAAAAAAACCGACCCATCAGGTAAACTTTTTTATGATTTTTTTAAATTATTCTTTTTTTTTCATTTTTTTCTGCATTTTGTTATTCTGAATTTTCTGTTCTGAAAAATTTTTACCGTATTTTATATTTTGATTTCTTTTTATTTGAATTTTATATTTTGAATTTTAAATTCGAAAAAATTTTACTCAAATTATTTTTTTAATTTTTTTTTTTCAGATTTTTTTATTCTAAATAATTTAATTCGAATATTTTATTCGATTTTTTTTTTGATTTTTTTTATTTCCCGAATTTTTATTAGGAATTTTATACTGCGTTTTTTACCCCAAAATCAAACGCAAAAAAAAAACTCACCTCCCACCCTCCCTTCTTTTGTTTCCTCTTACAATATTTTTCTGACCCTTTCCATACGTTAAAAGTCAAGTGAATTTTTTTCAGTTTCCGCCTCACGAGGGCAGCAAGACGTTGTACATGACCGACACAGTTAACACCGTTAAAAAATTTATCTGAGCTTCCGGGGATGGTGCAGCCCCGAGAAAAACATGCGCTACCCTCCCCTTTTTAAATCTGCCTTTTCCGGCTAAACAACCTTTTTCTTCCCCAAAATCTCTACCCCCGGGGGAATCTCCTGGCTCTTTCCTTTCCCCATATTTCCAGTTTTGTTTTTTTGGGGGGCATTTTTTTTCTTGGGGGGGATTGAAAAATTTGGGGTTTGGTCAAATGTTTGTTAGTGGGATGAATTGTAAAGGACCTGCCTAGTATGGGCCAACAGGCTTGCTGCAGTGTTCCTCTTTTCTTATGTTCTTATGTTCTTATGTTCTAATCTCAACAATTCTCTCCGTTCCTTAGACATCTAACTTACTTTTCACCAGACTAACACTCTTCGCACCAATCTAGTTCATACCTCTCCTTCCTCTATAGATTCTCCTGGTGTCTACTCAATTTCTTATTCCTCTTGTCCTCTTCAGTAGAATTTTAGACGTGCTTTGTCTTTCCCACCACATTGTAAAATGCTCCAAACTTCAGAACACCCGTGACTTAACCTGATTCTTTTTTCTCCTTCTCCCTCTTCCCTTTCTTCTTTGTCCTTTGGGTTTTCTTTCTTCTGCCTTGGTTGTTTGGTCCTTTATTATTCATTTTTCCCCTTTGTGTTTTTGTTCCTACCCCCTGTGGGCCCCTAGCTCCCTTGCAGCGCTAGTCTTTCTTAGTTTTTGACTGCCTCCACTACTACTACTACTACTACTACTACTACTACTACTACTATTACTACTACTACTACTACTACTGCTGCTGCTACTACTACTGCTACTACTGCTGCTACTACTACTACTACTACTACTACTGCTGCTACTACTACTACTACTACTACTACTACTACTACTACTACTACTACTCTTACTACTACTACTACTGCTGCTGCTGCTACTAACACTACTGCTACTACAACTCCCTATATATCTCTTCTTCCTTTTCTACTACCTCCCTTGTCCAGTCCCTGTCTGCTGGCTTATATATACTGCCTCCTCTCCTTTCTAGTAGCGTAATTTTGTAAATGGTCCAAGTCGGACCGAAACGTCGTCGTAAGCTCCCCTCTCCTATGTATGGGTTATTTGTGTATCGTTCCAGTCACGGTATTAAGCCTTTTTGTTGTTTATGAAGAGGGAAGAAGACTGAACTTCCGGTGTTGGTGCTAGCCTGAGAAAGCTACCCAAAGGCAAGACATTCGACAGTCTTTCCCTGAGTTCTCTACCAGTCTGACTGAAAGTATTGACGAGAGTTTCACAAAAAAAGTATCGTGTCTGTAGAATATTAGAGACGGGTTTCCATCTGAAACTCACGTACGTTAACTAGTAACAAATCAAGAACGAAACTTGTGTGTGTGTGTGTGTGTGTGTGTGTGTGTGTGTGTGTGTGTGTGTGTGTGATGTGTGTGTGTGTGGTGTGTGTGTTTGTATGTTGTGTGTGGTGATGTGTGTGTGTGTGTTGTGTGTGTGTGTGTGTGTGGTGGTGTGTTGTTGTGTGTGTGTGTGTGTGTGTGTGTGTGTGTGTGTGTGTGTGTGTGTGTGTGTGTTGTGTGTGTGTATGTGTGTGTGTGTGTGTGTGTGTGTGTGTGTGTGTGTGGCTAAAAAGATCAATATAACACAGAAATGTGATGAACTTGAAAAGGGAAAAGCAAGGTCGCTTTCAAGGTGCGTTTCAGAAGAACAATGCCCCCTCCACCCCTCACAAGCTTTTAAATATTTTTCAAGGGCCTTGGTCCCTCCTCTTGATTGTTTCCACAGCTCTAACGAACGTCATGAATATCTAGTGCGGGGGCAAGCACCAGTGCCTGGGGATATATATATATATATAATATATATATATTATATATATATATATATATATATATAATATATATATATATATTATAATATAATAATATATATAATATACATGTTTATAGAGGGGCCACAGATATATCAGATCACTTCTAGTTGTAGCTACACTGAGAGTAAAAGTCAGATGGGATACAGGAGATAGAGGCATCAGGGAAGAGAGAGGTGAAGGTTTATGAACTAAAAAAAGGAGGCAGTTAGGGTAAGATATAAACAGCTATTGGAGGATAGATGGGCTAATGAGAGCATAGGCAATGGGGGGCGAAGAGGTATGGGGTAGGTTTAAAAATGTAATGTTAGAGTTTTCAGCAGAAGTTTGTGGTTACGGAAAGTGGTGCGGGGGGAAGAGAAGCGATTGGTGGAATGATGAGTAAGAGATAGTAAGGGAGAAAAAATTTGAATAGAAGTTTTTTCAAAGTAGAAGTGATGCAAGGAGGAAGAGTATATGGAAAAAAGAGAGAGGTTAAGGAGGGGAAGCAATGTAAAAAAAAAGCAAAAAGAGTTTTTGAGTGTTTTCAAAAAATTTTTTTTGAAAATAAGAAAAGTTTTGGGTGAGATTTTCAGTAAAAAAAGGGAGAGGGGAAATTAAAATGGAGGTTAAAAGGGGGGGAAAAATGGAGGGAAAATTTTGAGGGAAATTTTTAAATGTTGGAAGAAGGGGAACTGTATTTCGTTATAGGGTAAGGAGGAATACCCCTTGAAAGGGGTGAGGGAAAAGCCCTTTTTGAGGGTGGGGGGAAATTCGTGAGGCAGTGGTAAAAAGAAAGGGGTAAGGCAGCCGGGGGTTTGGGATAAAGATAGAAATGTTAAAAGCAGGTGGGGATATAGTTTTGGAGTGTTGGTGAATTATTTAAAAAATGTGTGGGAAAGAGGGGAAATAACCCAGGGAAAGCAAGAGCATGCAAGTTCCTTGTAAAAGGGAAGGGGACAAAAAAGAGTGCAAAAAAAATATAGGGGGATAAGCTGTTGATATACCTGGGAAAGTGTAGGTAAGTTATTCTGAAAGAATTTAAAAGTAAGACGAGAATAGGAAAACGAGAAAAAGGAGGCTTTAGGAAAGGAGGGGGGGTGGGGACCAGGGGTTTACAGTGAAACAAAAGTGAACAGTATTTAGATAAGGCTAAAGAGGTCTTTGTGGCATTTATGGATTTGGAAAAGGCGTATGACAGTGTGGATAGGGGGGCAATGTGGCAGATGTTGCAGGTGTATGGTATAGGAGGTAGGTTACTGAAAGCAGTGAAGAGTTTTTACGAGGATAGTGAGGCTCAGAGTTAGATTATGTAGGAAAGAGGGAAATTATTTCCAGTAAAATAGGCCTTAGACAAGGATGTGTGATGTCACCGTGGTTGTTTAATATATTTATAGATGGGGTTGTAAGATAAGTAAATGCGAGGGTCTTGGCAAGAGGCGTGGAGTTAAAAGATAAAGAATCACACATAAAGTGGGAATTGTCACAGTTGCTCTTTGCTGATGACACTGTGCTCTTGGGAGATTCTGAAGAGAAGTTGCAGAGATTGGTGGATGAATTTGGTAGGGTGTGGCAAAAGAAGAAAAATATAAAAGTGCATACAGGAAAGACTAAGGTTATGAGGATAACAAAAAGATTAGGTGATGAAAGATTGGATATCAGATTGGAGGGAGAGAGTATGGAGGAGGTGAATGTATTCAGATATTGAAGTGGACGTGTCAGCGGATGGGTCTATGAAAAATGAGGTGAATCATAGAATTGATGAGGGGAAAATTTGGAGTGGTGCACTTAGGAGTCTGTGGAGACAAAGAACTTTGTCTTGGAGGCAAAGAGGGGAATGTAATGAGAGTATAGTTTTACCAACGCCTTATGTGGGTGTGAAGCAGGGGTGATGAATGTTGCAGCGAGGAGAAGGCGGAGGCACTGGAGATGTCATGTCTTGGGGCAATGTGTGGTGTGAATATATGCAGAGAATTCGTAGTTTGGAAGTTAGGAGGAGTGCTGGATTACCAAAACTGTTGTCCAGAGGGCTGGGGAAGGGTTGTTGAGGTGGTTCGGACATGTAGAGAGAATGGAGCGAAACAGAATGACTTCAAGAGTGTATCAGTCTGTAGGGGAAAGAAGGCGGGGCAGGGGTCGGCCTAGGAAAGGTTGGAGGGAGGGGGGTAAAGGAGATTTTTTGTGCGAGGGGCTTGGACTTCCAGCGGTATGCGTGAGCGTGTTTAAATAGGAGTAAATGGAGACAAATGGTTTTTTAATACTTGACGTGCTGTTGGAGTGTGAGAAAAGTAAACATTTATGAAAGGTTCAGGGAAACCGGCAGGCCGGACTTGAGTCCTGGAGATGGGAAGTAGAGTGCCTGCACTCTGAAGGAGGGTGTTAATGTTGCAGTTTAAAAACTGTAGTGTAAAGCACCCCTTTTGGCAAGACAGCGATGGAGTGAATGATGGGGAAAGTTTTTTTTATCGGGCCGCCCTGCCCTTTGGGGGGAATAGGCCGGTGTGATTATAATAAATAAGTAATATATATATATATATATATATATATATATATATATATATATATTATATATATATATATATATAATATATATATATATAATATATATATTTTATTTTAAAAATATATATATATATATTATATATATAATATTTGTTAAAATATATATATATATATATATATATATATATATATAATATATATATATATATATATATATATATGTATATATAAATATATTTTTATAATATTATTATATATATATATATATATATTTTATATATATATATATTTAATATATATATATGTCGTGGCCGAATATGTAAAACTGGTCAATTAGCTAGAACTTATTAAAATTAAGTCCTTTCTAAAGTTTTCTTATACGTTTAAAGATATATTTTTTTTCATTAATGTTGATGTAAAAATTTATAATTTTGCACCAAAAGAAACTTAGAAAACTTCCCTAACCTTTTTAAATCAAGAATAATTTATTTTAGCCTAACCCAACTAAATATATTTTAGATTTGTTTACAGTAATTTAGTACTAAACAAACACAGTGAAATATTTTTTTTCGTTAGGTTCAGAATGATTTTGGCGAAATTACTGCTACACAAATTTTCACTTGTCCTTTTATGGCAAGATGAGCGTTGCTATTTAAGCCAAGATCGCAAATTCTCCCTATTCGGCACGACATATATATATAATAATATATATATATATAATATATATATAATTATAAATATATATATATATATATAATATATAAAATATATTATATATATATATATATATATCGATATTTTGGCTAAAAAGATACAATGCAAAAATTGAAACGTTCATTGTTGATAGGGTTTGGACATGTAGAAAGGATGGAGTGAGAATGATTCACTGAAAAAGGAGACGTATTAATGTCGGGTAGATATAAGTGGGAGTGTGTGCGACTCCCAAAAAGTGTTGCCAAGAGGATGTAAAGTAGATATTTAAAGAGTATTGACGTCTGTATTCATCGCAATAACCGTACACTGTATAAACAGGTGAAGGAATTAGGCAAATATGCAACACCTGGGTTTCTGTATTTGAAGACACCTCGCCAACCAGTGGCTCTATCGATTCAATGCAGTGGCTATTGGCGGTGTTGAAACTGGAGACAGTAGAAGACGAGGTAATCAGTCCCTCAGCCTAGCAAGAGCTATACATATCTTTCCGCTAGTGGGTCCCTTTCCCCAGTGACTTGACTCACACTAGTGGGTCCCCCCCACTAGTGACGTGACTTGCCCTAGTGGGTTTTTCCCACCAGTAACGTGACTCTTACCTGTGACGTGACTCAAACTAGTAGGTCACTCCCACCAGTGACGTGACTTCTAGTATTGCACCTCACCTGACTTCAATGTGTAAACGTCCATCTTCCTGCCTCTACTTCAGATCCATCAAGATTAAGGTACAGAACACCGTCTCCAAGGCTGAGGGACTGATTACTTCATCTTCCACTGTCTTCTGTGTATAGTTCTGCAAGGCTGAGGGACTGATTACCTCGTCCTACAGTATCCTATAGTATTAAACTAATGAAGCCATTGGTTATCAAAAGATCTTCAAATAAAGAAACCCAGGTGTCGCACGTATGTTTAATTCCTCATCTATTTAGAGCTTTAGATAAACAAAACATAGAAAGGTTAGTTGGATGGGCTTGAAATTTTGAGCAATATGTAAAATTCAAAATAGCTTCACTTTGCAAATCGGATAGAGATGTTGCGGTTGAGATAAGTTAATTTATTCATGTCATTTACATTAACGGGGAGCAAGCAAAGAACGTAGTTTAATGGTAATTCCTGAAGCCTCCAGATGTACGTATGAGCTTCAGTTGAACGAAAAGACAAAAAAAAAAATTTACTTACCGAAATTTAAAAGTTTCAGGATCCGAAAGTTAAAAGCTTCAGGATACGAAAGTTTAATGTTTCAGGATACGAAAGTTAAAAATTTCATGATAATTCAGGTTGTGTCTGTAAGCTGCGTGAAGTGACGTATCTCCCACAACTATAAAGACACAAGTGAGGAAAAGAAATATCTCTCTGTGTAGCGAAACGTTGTTTTCAAGAAGCCTTTCTTCTGCCTCCCATGTCTTCTCCCTCACATCTCGTGGCAACATAAAACAAAAGAGAGTCGACTTGACTAACTGTGCAGGATATAATGCAATGCAAGAGCACTGTGCAACATTATGCCTTGGTGACCTGGGTGGGGAGAAATGTTTCCCCACTTTTTTCCTGGCAAATAAAATTCTCCTCAAAGCCATAAATACTTCCAGTATCCCCCTCTTTTTTTTTTTTCCTCTTAAAAAACGCCCTTTCAAAATGCCTAACTTGTGGAATTCCTTTTCTAATCCTTTTCCCTAAAGGGGTTTGTTCTAATGTGCCCTCTTCTAAAAAACCATTTTAAAATTACCCACTTTTTAAAACTATCCTTTTTAAAAAACACCTCAACTAGTACTTACTAGTTTTTTACTAGTGCCTACTAGTACTCCGACAAGTGCTCTGCTAGTACTCTACTAAAGTCTACTGGGTACTGGGAAAGTGCTCTACTAGTACTCTACTAGTAAAAGTACTCTACTAGTCAAGAAAATCATTTTTTTTTTCCCGCTGCTCTCCAAATTTCTATTCCCAAGTCTTTTAAAACATCACGTAAAAACCCAAATCAACTTTTTAAACAAAAAAAAATTAAAAAAAAGAAAGGTAAATTTTTTCGCTTCCTCCAAAACCCATTTTTTAGTCGGCCTTGAAAAAGGGCCCGGGGGAAAAAGCCCCCAAAACGTAAGATAAGTAACCTAGAAGTTTCGTTTTAAATTTATTGTTCCTCCCCTGGGAAATTGGGGTTTTTTTTGGGGGGTCTTCACGTCCCGTATCTCGCAGTTTTGGGGCCCAACCTTTTTGGGTAAACAAACCTCCACTTCACACAAAAAAGCTGTAAAACCGAAATTAGGGTGATTGGTTTTAATGACAGTTAAAAAAAGGGAAAATGGTAAATTTCCCGACAAAAATGATGGAAAAACTGGCCCATAAAAGAATTTAATGTGATTTTTTTAATTGTGTCAACGTTTCGCTCCCCAATGCTTTAAAAAAGGGTCCTGCAGAGTAAAAACGGCCATAATAAAAATGTCACATTAGTTGCATTTGTGTCCATTTTTACCTAACGATATAAGATTCACAGGATTACATGAGAGTAAAGAGAGTACTGAGAGTAAAAGGGGAAAAGGACGACGGCAGGGACTTGAAAGCCCAAAAGTCAATGATCGTAAAATCACTTCCATAGTGTGTTGCCTAGATGTCAAAGTTACTCTCCCCCTTTTGAAGCCTTTTTCATCCCGTCCCAAAAAATAAACAGAGTAAGTTTACACAAAGCAAAACAAAATTTTAATAGAAAAAAATTTCTCTCGAGCTTCCCAATTCCCCCGCTCCTTTTTAAATTTCACCAAAAAAAACCCCCTCTTTTTTTAAAATTTTTCCCTACCCTCCTGTTGTTACCTCTTCTGTCCCAGTTCCCCTTTTACCTGTACCTTTTTAAATTACCCGTATTTAAACCTTTTGCTTCCCAATGACTAGTTCCTCGAAATTTAGGATTAAAATAGTGTTCTTTTTCCCCCCCCCGCAATACTTCCCCTTTCGGGACCTCGCCCCTACCCCCCCCTTCTTTAGGTAAGGGGAAAGGGGAAGTAAACCAGAAGGAGTTTTGAAACACCTTTTGGGGCGAGAGGTAATAAGGTTTTTAATTTGATGAAGCTCCCCTCAGGAATTTAACTCCATGCAGGAATTTTAAAAAAAGAGAGATGAAACCTTTTTTGGGAAGTGTTTTTTTTCACAGGGGAAAGAGTTTGGATTCCATGAATCAAAGCCTTCACCAGGGTCAGGGCAATTTATCCCTTTTCCCTTTCCCAAACCCCCTTTACTTTCCCTTTAAGAGCTTCCCTTTAAACCCTTTTTAAAAAGCTCGCTCAATACTCATTCTGGGTGGTACGCCGGGGGGGCTCTCTTCTCCAGCGTGCTTTAAAAACAGATACAACACGCGGGCATGGAAAAACACACACAAAACACACACACAACCCCACACACACCACACACAAAAACACACCACACGCCCCACACGCAACACGCAACATACACACACACACAACACACACACACACACAAAACACACACACACACACACACACACAAAAACCCACACGTACACCCCACACCACACACACCACAAACAACACACACCCCACCACAAACACCCCGGGACAACACACACACACACACACCCCACACACACCCCACACCACACACACAACACACACACACACACCACACGCAAAACGCACAATACACTACACACACACACCCCACACAACACACACGTACACCCCACAACACACACAACACACACAAAACACACCAAAACACACACACACACAAACACAAAAACGTACATAACGCAACACACAAAACACACAAAACACAAAAACCTTTTTAGGGAGCAACAACGAGCATGGTAGTAAGATGTATCACGTGGGGGAAAACCGTGACGAGCGGGGTTTCCCCCCCAGGGGGGCGGTCCAGGACCAGTGCTATTTTTGGTGTTTTGTGAACGCCCTGATGGGAAAGGGGTTTGACTCAGAAGTGTCCCTGTTTGAGATGAGGGGGAATTTTTGAGGAGAATTAAATCGTGGGACCAGGGGGACTTCAAAGAGACCTGGACAGACTGGGCACCCCGGTCCAGCAAATGGCTTCTCGAATTTAATCCTGCCAAATGCAAAGTCATGAAAAAGGGAAAAGGGGCACAAAAGACCACAACCGAGTATAGGTAGGTGGCCAAAGACTGAAAACCCTTTCACTAAAGGGAGAAAACTTGGGTGGTATAAAACCGAGCATGTCTCCAAAAGCACACATCAACCAATAACGCTGAAAAGGGCATAGGGGCGCCTGTCAAAACCGGGAAACAGCTTCCGATACCTTAGAAAGGAAATCGTTAAAGACACTGACACCGTGATGTCAGGCCATATGAGTATGCTCCCCTTTTTGGAACCCGCACAGATAAAGCACGTCAAGAAAAGAGAAAGTAAAAGGGTTTGCGAAAAGGTTATTCCCAGAGTTAAGGGGAAGTCCTATGAAAAAAATTAAAAGGGAAATCGGCCCTGAACCGGAGGAAGGAGGGTCAGGGGGGACATGATAACGAATATAAAAACTGCTGGAATAACAAAGGGGGACAAAACAGGATGTTCCAGGGAGGGGACACAGAAACAAAAGGCCACAAATTGGAAGTTGAAGACACAAATGAGTCAGGAAAATATTTGGGAAATATTTCTTCAGTCAAGAGTTTAAAAGGGGTGGAATAGCCTGAAAATGCGTAGTGAGGCAGGAACCATACACAGTTTTAAGACGGGGTTTGATAAAGCCATGGAGCGGGGAGAGAGGGGGGGCCCCGTGCAACCGGGGAAGAAGCGGGGGCCCGGGCTAAGACTCGCCCCGCAAACCCCAAATAGGTGAGTACACACACACACACACACCACACACACAAAACAACACCCACACACAATAGACACACACACACACACACACACATACACACACCACACACACCACACACACCACCACACACAAAACCCCCACAACACACACACACAAACACACCACACACACCAGCTAAGACTCGACCCCTGCAACCACAAATAGTGAGTACAAATAGGTGAAACACACACCACACACACACACACGTACCACAAAACCACACTACCACACACACACGCAACACAAAAAACACACGTACACACAAAAACACACAACAAAACACACACACACACACACACACACACACACACACACACACACAATGTCTAATCGACATGTGCCTAGGACAAAATGGTAACTAACTAACTAACTAACACACACACACACACACACACACACACACAAGCGTACGCGCGCTAGATTCTCCTATCTGTGTATTTTTGCCGATGGTCCACAGTGATTGTATAATGATGATAAAATCAAATACCAGAATATTGATAGAATAATGACACTAATTGTACAATGGTGAAACAAAGATAATGGAATGATGTAGTGGTGATACTACAATGATACAGTGATGATACAATGGTGATACAGTGACGATGCACTCATACAGTGATAATACAGTGAAGATACAATGAAGTACCACAATGCAAAACCGAACAATAGCTGGAGGGAGCGAAAGAAATTCTTTCTGACCCCAGAAGGCGAGTTTCAAATTTGTTTTTATTCTTAAATATGAGAAGGAAAGAGGGGAAGGAAAAAGGGGAGAGACTGAGAAAGCGAAGAAGGAAGAGATGTAGGGGAAAGGAAGAGGAGATAGAGGCTGAGAAAAGGAAGAAGAGAGGAATAAGAGGACGGGATGAAGGAAGAGATTTCGGGAAAAGAAGAGAGAAAGACATTTGAGAACTGGTAGACTGAAGCTCGTAGGGTACGAGTTTGGGTTGTGTTGTGTGCATATGGGTGGTCCTAAGCTCAATAGACCACAGCTTTCCCTACATGCCTTTCGCATACAACCTGATGAGTAGGATATAGGATATATCTGTTTTGATGCCCAGTATTTGGATACAATGCATACCAAGGACTACCTCACTGCAAGTTAAGATTCTTGCCAGCCTCTAGGATGGACCTTGCCTACATTGACTGTGTTGCCAGTCTCTAGGATAGGCATTGCCTACAGTGACTGTGTTGCCAGCCTCTAGGAAGGACCTTGCCTACAGTACTGTGTTGCCAGCCTCTAGGAAGGACCTTGCCTACAGTTACTGTGTTTCCAGCCTCTAGGAAGGACCTTGCCTAAAGTGACTGTGTTGCCAGCCTCTAGGAAGGATCTTGCCTACAGTACTGTGTTGCCAGCCTCTAGGAAAGACCTTACCTACAGTGCCTCTGTTGTCAGCCTCTAGGAAAGGCATTGCCTACAGTGACTGTGTTGTCAGCCTCTAGGAAATACCTTACCTACAGTGCCTGCGTTGCTAACCTCGGGGAAAGACCTTACCTACAGTGCCTGTGTTGTCAGCCTCTAGGAAAGGACCTTGCCTACAATGACTGTGTTTCCAGCCTCTAGAAAAGGTATTGCCTACCCCTGGCATTGATGTCGTATGCCAAATACTGCCAAAAAAAAAAAAATGGTGGAAAGTCGCTTGGTGCAGAGCATGTCTTAATTACAGTCATCGTTTCGCACACTATATGGATGAAACGTTAACTTTAAAATTCCCTCTGTATTTCTCCCATTATACCGCGACCCAACCACTTTACTGTTGCACTTGAAAACATACAGAAACCATCACAGTCCAGTATTAGTGATGATACCCAATAAGGTAACCCACTAAAGATAAAGCCTAGATGACCAAGAGAGCGCCAGATAAGCCTGGCCTATGGTCGGGCTCCGGGAGAATAAACTCTCGGGACTCGTCAAAGGTATATGAAAGATACCATAACCAAATACTGCATGTGTTATTTATATTTTTTTCCAACAACAATCCAGCCTAACATCAATATCAAAAGAAAGAGAAACAGTGACATGAGTCCAGCCTAACACCAATATCAAAAGAGAGAGAAAAAAGTGACATCAGTTCAGCCGAACACGAATATCAAGAGACAGAGGAACAGTGACATCAGTCCAGCCGAACACGAATATCAAGAGACAGAGGAACAGTGACATCAGTCCAGCCGAACACGAATATCAAGAGACAGAGGAACAGTGACATCAGTCCAGCCGAACACGAATATCAAGAGACAGAGGAACAGTGACATCAGTCCAGCCGAACACGAATATCAAGAGACAGAGGAACAGTGACATTCAGTCCAGCCGAACACGAATATCAAGAGACAGAGGAACAGTGACATCAGTCCAGCCGAACACGAATATCAAGAGACAGAGGAACAGTGACATCAGTCCAGCCGAACACGAATATCAAGAGACAGAGGAACAGTGACATCAGTCCAGCCGAACACGAATATCAAGAGACAGAGGAACAGTGACATCAGTCCAGCCGAACACGAATATCAAGAGACAGGGAAACAGTAACATCAATCCCTGGATCAGTCTCTTCTGAATTTCGAATCAAACTGCAGCATACTGCGGGCAGGATTCCCTGATTATGATTATTCAAATAGAGTTCCCGGCAAGGCTTATTACATTAGACTAAGTCAATCCTGCTCGGAGGCGTATTAATCCGGTAAGTAACTTAAATTACTACCGACTTACGACAATTAATCTCGGTAACTTCGGACGCTCCGGGCAAGGTGACGTCTTATGTGTGATATAAATTTGGATTTTCGTGAAGGAATACGTGGTGTGTGGTGTATGTGTGTGTGTGTGTGTGTGTGTGTGTGTGTGTGTGTGTAAGCGTATAAATTACCTATTTACACTTATGGATGGTTGAGCTCCAGCTCTTGGTGCCCAGTTCTTGAGTATGCTAGTGCGCATGTGCTAGTTGGCGTGTGCCGTGATCCATAAATCAACGTATGACTAAATGCTATTAGCGTTTTGTCCGGCTTATGAGAGCTTATCCCAGGCAGCTCCGAGGCTCACGTGAGCCTCCTGTTGCTCTCTAAACCTCGAATATATGTTGTCTCGTTCTGAACCCTGAGTTCACTAGCCCAGCCCACTGACTCTCTCTCTCTCTCTCTCTCTCTCTCTCTCTCTCTCCATTACGTATCAGTAAAGGAATTTCTTCTTGGAGTGTATGGTGGTGAGTATTTTATCATTATTATTGTTATTATTATTGCTATTATCGTTATTATTATTATTATTATTATTATTATTATTATTATTATTATTATTATTATTTATTATTTATTATTTTATTATTATTATTATTATTATTGTTTACTATTATTATTTTATTATTATTATTATATTATTATATATTCCTTTATATATTTGGCCTTTTTGCATCAGAGAAAGGCACACTACCACCACCATCACCAACACTACCACCACCACCATCACCACCATCACAACCACCACCACCATCACCACAGCCACCACCATCACTCCAATCGCAACCACCACAAATAGCACCACAACCACCACTACCAACACAGCAGCAACAACAACATCAACACAACCATGACCACCATTAACACCACAATAAGACTACCAACACAACAACAATACCACCAACACTACCACTACAAGCACCACCACCACCCCCACCAACACCAACACCACTACCACCCCCCACATCCTCAGGCTACGATCCTTTCACCTTTTAAAAGTAAATATTGGTTGTCATCTCCAGGGTTAGGGTTGTATTATGCCGGTGGGAGGAAGAACTTGGCTTTTGTGGTCAGAAAGATGCACAGCTTAACTCTTGCGATCAAAAAAAAAAATTCAGATTTAGCTTTCGCTTGCAAAAAAAGAGAAAAAAAAAGAGCCGCAGGGATTAAAAAATGCAAACTTCGCTCCTTTGCCCAAAGAAACTAAACGTTGAGTTCTGGGATTAAGAAGACGTAGAACTTGACTCACGCGGCCAGAAAGTTCCAGAACTTAGCTCACAGGTCAGAAAGGATGGAGAACTTATCTTCTGTGGGTAAACAAGCGAATGTGGTCTCGATATTTAAGGAGACACACGGGAAGCGTTAAATTACAGAGCAGTATCATGCATATTACATAAGGCAATGAAAGAGATAATCATAAGGTACGTGACGGAGCACCTGATACAAGTTGTTGAAAAAAACAATAACAAACACGGGTTAACAGATGCCAGACCTTGTTTCACAAACCTTTGAGAAAGCTACAATAGTGAGGCAAGAGAGAGAGAGAGAGAGACAGAGAGAGAGAGAGAGAGAGAGAGATAGAGAGAGAGAGAGAGAGAGAGAGGAGAGAGAGAGAGAGAGGGGTGAGGAGAGAGAGAGAGAGAGAGAGAGAGAGAGAGAGAGAGAGAGAGAGAGAGAGAGAGAGAGAGAGAGAGAGAGAGAGAGAGAGAGCAAGCTGAAAAAAGAAACTTGAGGTGCATGCTGGAATTACATGGAATGCAAAACAATTGATTAAGGAATGCCTTATGGGAAGCAGAAAAAAGGGTGATTATCCGAAAATAGGTGTCAGAATGGCCAGGAGCAACAAGTGGGGTTCCTCACGGATCAGTATTAGGATCGGTAATGATCTTCATTGTGACGAAAGTTTCGTTATAAAACGAAAATAATCAAGTTCTATACTCCCATTACTGTATATGTATGTACTGCTCGTGGAGGCTCGTACACTAAACGGGGAGTAGAATGAAATTAGCTCTGAGGCACCCACACCACCGTATGTCCTCGGATCATGGTAAAACACCTAGCTCTGCTGGGTACGTGACTCTTGTAGGATTGAGTGGTCCTGTGGGTTAGCGTTATACGTTTTTTTGCTCACCACGAGGCGAGTCAAAACGACATGGGTTCGAGCCCTCAGCTAGTTATATATATATATATAAATATATATATATATATATATATATATATATATATATATATATATTTATATATATATATATATATATATATATATATATATATTTTGTAAGCATTGCTTCCTCAGCAGGAACTAGCAACAGAAAACAACGGCAACACAAGTCACAAGAGAGCGACGTCAACAACAAGGATTTAATGAACTTAGAGAGAATTTTCCTTCAAGTAAAAATACAAAGAAAAAAAAGTGTTGCTCTCAAATTTGCAATGTAAAATTGTGCTCATATTTTCCTGTCTTCCGGAGGACAAAGAGAATCTGGAGAGAGAGAGAGAGAGAGAGAGAGAGAGAGAGAGAGAGAGAGAGAGAGAGAGAGAGAGAGAGAGAGAGAGAGAGAGAGAGAGAGAGAGAGAGAGAGAGAGAGAGAGAGAGAGAGAGAGAGAGAGAGAGAGAGAGAGAGAGAGAGAGAGAGAGAGAGAGAGGAAAACTTCCACGCCGACTTACATTTGGCTATGACCCACTACCGTTTGTTCCGCCTGCTGTCTCAGACTTCTCAAGAGAATTTATTACCGGGCGTAAGCGCGTCTTCTCTCCAGAGAGAGCCAAGACCTGCGTTCAAATATCAACTGGAACCTGGAAGCTGGATTTACTTACAGCGCCGACAAACGCTACTGAACAGTGTTGCGTCTGGCTCGTTAAGGAGTTGGTTGGTAAACATACACGATTATCTTGCCTTGTGTACTCAGAAAGGAGAACGTAGTATTTTCGGGAAAGAATTTATTGGTGCTGTTGTCTTTGGCTTCGACATAATGATGTGTGGAGAGAGAGAGGGAGGGAGAGAGAGAGAGAGAGAGAGAGAGAGAGAGAGAGAGAGAGAGAGAGAGAGAGAGAGAGAGAGAGAGGAGAGAGAGAAGAGAGAGAGAGGAGAGAGAGACGACTGTACACTGACATTCACTTATCCAAGAGAAGAAATGCCAGCTGCTCTAAGCTACATCAATCACCAGCTGAGAGCTATATCAGCTTGGGGAAATAGATGGCAAGTAACATTTGCACCTGAGAAAACGCAAATGATGATCGTCTCTAGGCACCATGATGGTAATGCTGGTGCAGTAGTAAGGATGAATGGGAGGATGTTGGCACCTGGAGAAGAAGTTGATATCCTTGGGGTGAAATTTGACTCCAAACTAACCATGAAGAACCACGTTGTAAATCTTGCAAACAAGGCAGCCAGGAAGCTTACAGCACTTCGCCGTATCTCCCATCTGCTTGACAGTAGGGTTGCAAGATCCCCGTACGAGGCACAAGTACGCTCACACCTTGAGTATGCTCCACTTTCTTGGTTTGCCTGCCCCCCCTCTCATCTGCGACTGCTTGACAGAGTAGAGAACAGAGCAAGACGTCTCATCTCTCGCCTAGACCCATCCTGGATAGATCTGTCATTTCAGCAGAGCCTTCAACATAGGAGGGATGTGGATGGCCTTACTGTTATGTACAAGGCCAATATTGTCAAAATACCACACTTGGGATCCACTTCGAGGACAGCGTGAAACAAGCTTTTATGCCACAAGACGGGCAGAAAGCAGCAACTTCACTCTGGCTGTACCCTTCTCCAGAACATCACTCCATCTGAGATCATACATACCCAGGATGACTCGAGTATGGAACACATTCGTACAGCATAATGATGTCAACGAGATAAAGTCAGTTGATCAAATGAAAATGCTGGCCCACAGATGGCTCCAACTTCATCCTGTTCCCTACTTGTATGTCTCATAACAATAAAAATGCTTTCAAATGAGCTGATGTAGGTAACAGCTCTTAGCTTGCCAATAAAGTTAGGAATCCTTAACCTGTAAATAGCTTGTCAATAAAGCTAGGGATCCTTAACCTTGTCAAACCCTGTGTAAAAGAAAAAAAAAAAAAAAAAAAAAAAAAAAAAAAAAAAAAAAAAGAGAGAGAGAGAGAGAGAGAGATTACAAAAATTATTATACACATTTTAATAGCATATTTCTCTTTCGTATAGGTGAGGGAACTTTATGAGAGAAGTGATGACACTCAGAAAGGTCAGGTTATGAGACTCGGATAAGTTTAAAGTTCAGAAATGTCAGCTCTCGCATGATTTATATCTAGAATAATATTTTTCTCTAGCACGCTGCAACAATTCTTTCACCATTTTGTTTGGATTTTCTATAATTCTTGACATTTTACGCCTTTATGCTTGGGTCCTGTAAAATCCTTAAATTATCTTTGGTCGCAATATATAGTTGGCAGATATAATTTTGGCAGTCCAACGGAGAATTTCTCTTTTTTTGGTAAACGTTGTAGACTATGTATGTTTACCTACACTGTGACTTATTGAGTTAACAAAAGGAGCTGTTTATTGTTACGACGTGTTATCTACAGGAGGCCTCGTCACGCCTCTTGTGGTAATAGTAAGAGGTCTCCATTTGCTCTCAGTGCAACGGACAAGTGAACTAGCAGCAGCAACACTCACAGCAAGAGACATTCTCGAGCTTCCCCAGCGCTCGGACGCAATGTCCAAAGCTGGGGGTGACTCCATAAGATCATGTAGTGCTTGGTGCCTTTGCACCTCCTGACATCGTCTGCTGCTATGCAGCTGCCACACACTTCGAGCCCAGTGTGGGCGGTGTTTGTGGCAGCCCACGCTGCCTAGCTTCTCCTTCCGAGCCCCGTGGGGGCGGGGAATTGGGCTAGGCTTGGGGACAGCTAGTCCCAGAAGACGAGGAGATACTTGTACCTCCTCCCATGGCAGACAGTGGTCTGAGACACTCCCACGAAAGGGAGCCGAGGCTGTGCCACCACTTGGAAAAAGCCCGGCCCGGGCGAATATACCGGCAGATCTACAACAAAAAAACATCTGTTTGTTACACCTGTTTATTTCTACAACTCTTCCAGCAACAACTCGAGTCATGATGACAATGGCTGACTTCGAAATAGTTCAGCTAGAATGTCTTTAAAATAGATGGCTTTTCAGACTTGCAACTGCTTGCCATTTGAATATTTTACTTTCTGAGATTTCGTGATCTGACATATCACAAAGGTATCTTATTTTGTGGGCAGTGACACCATACCTGACCTTACTTGACCTCTGCGACCCTGGCATATCTTATGTGGCATCACTCGACCTCTGGATACAGAGCTACAAAACTTCTCCGCCCGACTCAAAAGCTTGTTTTTTTTCCCCTGTCTTTGAACTGCAATGCGTCAACAATATGCCATCAACCTCTTGTACCACATCCTGCAAATGTTGAATATTTTTGACAGAGAAACTCTGCCCTATTTCCATCTCTCTTTTTTTTCACTTTCTTTCTCTCTAATACTGGACTGCTGCCGGACCTTAGTCTTCAGAATGCATTTTAGTCTCCGTTCATCCTAATTTTCCGCACCCTACCACTTATCACACACACACCCTACCACTTTCCACACCTTACCACTGTCCACACCCTACCACTTACCACACACATCCTACTACTTACCACACACATCCTACCACTTACCACACACACCACACACATCCTACCACTTACCACACACATCCTACTACTTACCACACACATCCTACCACTTACCACACACATCCTACCACTTTCCACACCCTACCACTTTCCACACCCTACCACTTACCACACATACACCCTACCACTTACCACACACACACCCTACCACTTACCACACACACACCCTACCACTTTCCACAGTCTACCACTGTCCACACCCTACCACTTTTCACACCCTATCACTTCCACACCCTACCACTTACCGCACACATCCTACCACTTTCCACACCCTACCACTTTCCACAGTCTACCACTTTCCACATCCTACCACTTCTCAAACCCTATCACTTTCCATACCCTACCACTTACCACACACCCTACCACTTTCAAACAGTCTACCAATTTCCACACCCTACCACTTTTCACACCCTACCACTTTTCACACCCTATCACTTACCACACACATCCTACCACTTTTCAGACCCTACCACTTACCACACACACCCTACCACTTTCCACACCCTACCACTTTCCACAGTCTACCACTTTCCACACCCTACCACTTTTCACACCCGGAACTCTCTCCAGGTAAACTCCAGGTAAACTATCACTTTCCGCACCCTACCACTTACCACACACATCCTACCACTTTCCACAGTCTACCAATTTCCACACCCTACCGCTTTCCACATCCTACCACTTTCCACACCCTACCAGTTTCCACACTCTATCACTTTTCACTTACACCACTTTTTACAACCCTACACTTTTCACACCCTATCACTTTCCACACCCTACCACTTACCACACACATCCTACCACTTTCCACAGTCTACCAATTTCCATACCCTGCCACTTTCCGCAGCCTGCCACTTTCCACAGCTTGCCACTTTCCACAGCCTGCCATATTCCATACCGTGCCACTTTCCACAGCCTGCCACTTTCCACAGCTTGCCACTTTCCACAGCCTGCCACTTTCCACAGCCTGCCACTTTCCATAACTTGCTGGAGCGAGATCATTGCAAACCGTTTTTGCCTAGATTTTTTCATACATGTCATTTCAGTGTGGATCACTCAGCGTAAGATGTTGCAGAGGTTTGATTCTACTTTTGCAAAAAGTAGCCCAGTCTCTGATCAGCCAGGCTGTTGGTAATAGCCATTTGTTTACCCAGTAGATCTGGCTCCCTACCTTTACCTTTACCACAGGCTTCCAGCCTGTGGCGCTTTGGAATCAAACTTCATAAAGCCGAGTTTCATGTCATCAAGGATTTTTCTTATTTCTATTGTGATTGACAAAGAGGAGAATAATAACTACGAAAGTGGTAATGACAGTGACATGCCATGGTAGTGATAATGATAGTGGTGATGATGGTTGTGACAGTGATAATGGGAAGGCAAGGGACAGAGAATTTACTGGTAAAAAAATTACACGTTAACAAATAGTGTTAATGAATCCACGTTCACTAATAATAATAATAATAATAATAATAATAATAATAATAATAATAATAATAATAATAATAATAACATAATAATAATAATGATAATAATAATAACAATAATAATATAAAATCTGTATACTGGTTGCATACAGATGACAGGTGACTTGCAGCTTCCATGACCCTCGTGCAGTCGATACGCTTGAAACCAAAATAAACGAACAGCTACATAACAGAGATGCTGAAGTGGCAAGTCAGACATCCCTACTTACCTACTAATGCTCGCAGGGGTCGAACACAAACTCTTGGGCCATATTCAAGTATTATTCGACAGGCGCGATGCCTCACGAGTCACCACTGGCTTGGCTTTACTGCGTTTATTTGTGAACTCTCTTGTAGCTTCCACTACCTCGTGCAATCCACTTGTTCACCGCTTTCACGCTAGAGATGTTTCCTTCTGGAGCTCTTTGAGTCGTTTTGGCTTTTAGCTTCCATCTCTGCTCTCTCCTTCACGTGTGTGTGTGTGTATGTGTGTGTGTGTGTGTGTGTGTGTGTGTTGTGTGTGTGTGTGAGTGTGATGTGTGTGTGCGTGCGCGCCTCCCCTCTTGTCGTCATATGTTTGTGTGTGTAAATCAACGAAGAACACTCGCTTCATGGCTGATATGCCATTCATATAATTTTTATTGTACATTGTAAAGATAAATATAATTTACGACCGTCACACGATACTGCGCCGTCTGCAGTAACTCGCTTTATTTACGCTGTTTTATTGCATTACTTACACTACGTTAAAAAAAAAAGTATTTAGAAATAATGTTATATTTTTTTCACTTCAAAAGCCTACATGTGGAATCCACGTTCCTAATTCCTATGTCTCTTTTATAATATATAATTAATTGTTTTCGTTCGTGACTTAATTGATTTACCGAGCTATTAACCTGCACGAACATTTTTAGTACGTGTGTTTGCTAACTTATTTGCACTTAGCTAGTTGTTCTCATGTAATTGTACTTGCTAGCCTAGTTGTCGTCACCAGTTTGTACTCACCAACTTGTACTCACCCAATTTTACTCATCTAGTTCTAATCTAGTAATATTCACCGAATTATATTCACGCTATATAATGTTTATATCGGATCTCAGTTTGAATACTGAGTTAGTTTTAGTCTTCATGTAAATTGAAGAAAATTATTTAGAAGGCTGATGGAAGCGCGTCAAAAATGCACCTCACGAAAATGTCCAGAATGCACTAAACATACTTGAAATTAGAA
>NC_069425.1:35106966-35156966 GCF_026875155.1 Cherax quadricarinatus | reverse complement strand
GTACGCTGAGCCTCACCTTTACCGAGGTACGTACCAGGAACCTAAGTTACATTAAATCTTATCCAGCAACCTGCCTCTTCTCCCCGAACATAACAAGACCTCCCCTCGAGGATAAACTTTCACAACACAGGGAAATCAAATTAAAATTTCGCTCGGAATAATAGAGGGCTTCAGATAACAGGTGAAGGTCAGCGTGAGATACTGGAGGGTATTATTATTATATTAAGTGGAAGTGCTTAACCTGCAGGTAAGAGAGGGGGAGTAATACAGTGCCTGGGGAATGAGAAGTAATCAGGTTTGATCCAAGAGAGAGAGAGAGAGAGAGAGAGAGTAGCTCTAATTGTTTGGATCAAAGCCATTCACCAACATAGAGTGTAATGGAGGGTACATACTGCCAGCAGCAGAGTTTAAACTTCACATATCTCTTACGCTGGTTGAACACTCAAGGACTTACTGAATGTTATGTTGCCTCATCTGATGCGCAGAGCAAAGCATGAACTGGTTTTTATAATACATTGGTGTGCTGGTTACAAAAGTCATCTTAGTTTAAAATAACAACAGCTGCTGGAATGGAATAACGTACCGACACACTATTAAAGATGTTTATTTATTATGATACAGAGAGTTTTTCCACAACTCTAACGCTTGTCTAACCTACTGGCATGCCCTAATTCCTCTGGTGGACTCTGCCCACTTGTGACACCAACTCCAACTGCTTCACCTCACTAGTCTAAAGTACTTATGTCTCTATTCTCTTGTACCTGGTTTAGATTTATCAAGGCTTAGGGACCAGTCTCAAAATTACCTCTTCACGTCTTCCATCGTCCATTCTCTGTACTGGACTGATAAAGCCACTGGCTGGAGAAACATCTTTACAATGAAGATACTCAAGTGCTGCACAGGCGCCTTACTTGCCAACTTATCGGTTTTGTATTTCATTAACAAAGTAATTGGTCTTTATACGCAACAGGTATAATAGTTAACAAATACTAATGCTTCATTAGTTTATGCCTTCCTCTTTCTCAGGCTCTTCAACTCAGCATTTATTAGACATACCTCCACCCCTAAGATGGTGTTCAATTTGCCCAACAATCACTGGACGATACTTGCACCCCTAAGTAAGACTTATATCCTAGCTACTACGGGATAGTTATTACTATCGGGTGATCTTGCTCTATCGCAGTTACTAGAGGGCACGTCTTACTCCCTGAGAGCTCTCCTCTATCCACAGGCACAGATATATAATTCTTCAAGACTGAGGGACTGATTACCACTTCTGCAGTCTTCCCTTTATGTCTCTGTTTTGTACTGACAAAGCTACTGGTTTATGAAACATCTGCAAAATAAAGACACCCAAGCGTTGCATTCACGTCTAATTTATCAACTTGTGGTGAACTTCCTACGGGGTAATCAGCCTCTTAACTCACGCGTTATATTAAGCGAAACGCACCCGCAACCCCTCGGATAGCCTTCCTTTATCCTCGCTACCATTAAGCAAAACACCCAGCCAGGCGGTGTTCCCAGACCCCACGACACTCACTTGACATCTAATATCCATTCTTCAGCTCGGGTTATCGTGGTTTCCAAAGTTTTCGTCTAGACATGGAACGCAAGTCGTCTCGCTGTTGGTTCAAGGGATCCCAATGTTCTCTTATTTCAGTACCGTGTTTCTCTCTCTATGTTCTATTCGCTAACAGCAACCATCTGGGTACGTGTGAATATTCACCGATAGCGCAAGTGTGTGTATTCTTTCTTTATTTTCGATATGGTTTAGGGGCTTTTAAAAACATTGTAACATTTGTGTTTTGGGGGGAAAATAAAACAGTATTATTATTATTATTATTATTATTATTATTATTATTATTATTATTATTATTATTATTATTATTATTATTATTATTATTATTATTATTATTAAATCATTACTTAATTATTGTTTTTATTGTTGTTGTTATTATTTAATTATTATTATTAATATTAGTGTCTTTTGATTTTTAATTATGTGAAGAAAAAATAGTTACATAAAATAATGTATAAATCTTGCTCATATGATTACCTAAATATTCCCCCACGCTGTCCCACCCCTACTGTTCCCACCCTCCATACCCAAACACTGTCCCACACTATCCACCCCTACTGCCCACCCTCCCACTACCCAAACACTGTCCCACACGCTATCCCACCCCTACTGTCCCACCCACCCACTACCCAAACACTGTCCCACACGCTATCCCACAGTATCCCCCCTCCCTCACCCAGGAAGAGCGACGTAGGTAAAATTAGAGGTGGGAGACGCACTCCTGTGTTAGGTAATGATGAGTGACGAGGCGGAGTTCTTCTCTGTGTTGCTGGCCTGTTGTTACTCAAGAAACCATCTGCACTCTTACCTCTCTCTCTCTCCTTCCCCTCTTCACCTGTCCTTTTTTTCCATCTGCCTTCTTTTATCGTCGTCTCAGTCTGCTTTCTCTGTCTTGTTTGACTGTCTTCTTTGCCTTATTTGGTTGTACTCTCAGACTGTCTACTCTGTTTTCTCTGAATTGTTCTGTGATTGCTTTTTTTGTGTGTCTTCTTTGTTTATCATGTTTGATTCTTTTCTCTACCTTCATTGATTATATTCTCTGACTGTCTACTCTGTCTTCTCTACTTACCTTCTCTAACTGTGTTCTGTCTTCCATGACTGTCTTCTCTGATTGTCTTCTTTGCATTCAGTGTTGTTTGTCTCCGCTGTTTTCCGCTCTGCTTGTCTGGTTCCTCTTATTGTCTAGATGAAAGGGTGAGTGTGTGAGCGAGAGGTAATTAGTCAATCCAACACTTCACCTTTTTATTTAACGTATTCGGGAGTGAGTAAAGACAAATAGTTTTTCAAGGATTTGACGTGTTGTTGGAGTGTGGGGGAAGGAAACATTTCTATCGGAATTCAAGGAAACCAATTAGTCGATTTGAGTGCTGGAGTTGTGAAATGCAATATCCATCACTGAAGGAGTGGGGGGTAAGTTGAAAATCGGACGGTCATTCATATTTGGACGTCCGCGTATTTCTGGCAAAGATTACTATCGAAAATTCTATGTATCATATCCTTCTCTGGGAATGGGGTGGATATGCCTTTATGCTGGTGAACTGATTTTGATCCATGAAATTGGAGTGGTCCCCGCCCACCTTCGTCAAAACGAATTTGATTACTTCCCAAATCACGGAATGGGTGTGGTCTGAACCCGTGGCGAGTTCTAAAACTCACAGATCAGTGCGTTTCAAGCCTCAGTTTCCACAGCTTCAAGTTCCACCGTCCGATCCATGATTTCCTTGCAGCTGTGTTATCACGATTTCGTGAGTGAGATTACCTTCCGTTCCCCAGACTAGAGATGTATCGGATATCCGCATCCGCCTCCGCGGAGCAGCCACACAATTTCTTACATCCGCATCTGCATCCGCACCCGCATTTTACTGCAAACAGATATCCGCATATGCATCCGCATCCGCAAAATAAGTAAGTAAGTCATCCTCATATATCCGCATTCACGGATATCTAAATTTTCACATCCGATACATCTCTACTCCAGACACTGTCTGACTCTTGCCCACGTATATAATTTTAATATGTTCAACTTTTAGTTGGCCTGAAGTCTCAAGAAACGTCTTTTGGTTATTTCAAGAGAGTTTTGTAATTCCTTTATACAAAATTTGTCTTTAGACGAAGCAGAAGTAGGTTCATGAGTTGTGTCAGGAATTACTTGACACAAGAATACCCAGATCTTATTTTATTTCGTAGCGTTACAATGTCCATCACTAAAAATAGACATCACATAACATGTGCATTGCTAAAAATGCTGCCCATCACAAAAAAATATTCATATCCTAAAATGCTCGTCACTAAAAATGCCCATCACTAAAAATGCCCATCACTGATAATACCCACCACTAAAAATGCCCATCACTAAAAATACCTATCACTTATAATACCATCACTAAAAATACCCATCACTAATAATGTCCATCACTAAAAATGCCCATTACTAAAAATGCCCATTACTAAAAATACCCACCACTAAAAATGCGCATCACTAAAAATGCCCTTCACTTAAAATATCCATCACTATAACGGAATAAAGAAATGTCTATGGACATAACAATAACCATTTCATTTTATTTTTTCCATGGCCACCCTCCATCCTCTCTCTATACATATATAAAAAAAATACAATATAGCAGACAGTGTGAAGCATACCGAAGCGTTACACTGGTTTAAAAGAATCTATGCATTTAGATTCCCTTCGTGAACAAGAAGGGGACACTGTGATTGCACTTTGTCCTGTGTTTACATACGGTAAAAGGTGACGAAGAGATAAACGGAGATAGATATATATACAAAAGCGAGAGTCTATTGTGCCGGTTCTCTCAGTGTTTGCTTTGTCCACCTTTTTTACCAAGCTGTGTGTTTTGTTTTCCGGGTTTTCGTCTTTCACACTCACAGGATTTTACTCAGTTCCCTTCACCCTCCCTCTTGTTATCTCCCTCCCCTTCTCTTCCATCTCACGTTTTTATGTATATTTTTGTTCGTGCGTGTGTTTGTTGGCATATTTACCTATCTGCATCTACCTATTTGCAGTTACAGGAAGAGAGCTCTTGCTTATTGTCTCACTTCTTTAGTAATGTATTTGAAACGGGTATTCACTAGGAATTCAATAGCTGTAACGCACTCTACCTAGTTTTTGATCCCGTCTAGTCATCAACTATATAACTGTTGAAAAAAAATATATAGTTTTATTATTTCTTCTTCGGTGTTTTTTATCAAAAATATGGAATATTTGTTTAACTCATTCGCCGAGGACTGCTGCCACTCATGTGTCGAGGGTAACCACCAACTGTGTAACTCTGCCAACAAAACTCACTTTTAGGTAGAGGGTACTCACATCCCATGTAACTCACTCATAAGTTGAGACCTACTTTCACCTAACTTATTCACAAGTCAAGAACTCCTACTTCCATGTAATTCACTCATAGGTCAAGAACTGCTGCTTCTACATAACTCACTCATAGGTCAAGAACTGCTGCTTCCACATAACTCACTCATAGGTCAAGACCTGCTACTTCCACCTAACTCACTCATAGGTCAAGACCTGCTACTTCCACCTAACTCACTCATAGGTCAAGACCTGCTACTTCCACCTAACTCACTCATAGGTCCAGAACTGCTGCTTCCACATAACTCACAGGTCGAGAACTGCTACTTCCATATAACACACTTACGTGCCGAGGATTGTAACTACTGCTAGTGTAACTCACTGGAAACTCTGGCTCTTTCGCTGTCGATTTTGGGTTTACAGACGTACTTAAAGTTGATGACAAATTGTAAACTTTACGACAGTGCACACGACAGTCAACAGGCTTCAGGCTTTTTATTTTGTTTGATGTGGTGATTGTAACAATACCAATGTTCTGTTAGCAAGACTTGTGTTGTGGTGAGGGTGACAACAACAGTGTTCTGGTGGTGGAGACAACAACAGTGTTGTCGTGGTGACAACAAGTGTTGTGGTGGTTGTGATAATTTTATGGTGCTAGTGAAAGCAACAGTGTTGTGGTGATGATGACACCAACAACAGTGTTGCTGTGGTGGTGAGAACAAGTATTGTAGTTATGACAACAGCAGTGTTGTGATAGTGGTGACAACAACAGTGTCGTGGTGCTAACGACAACAACAACAGTGTTGTGGTGCTGGCAACAACAACAACAGAGTTGTAGTGCTGGCAACAACAACAGTGTTGTGGTACTAACAACAACAACAACAGTGTTGTGGTGCTAACAACAACAACAGAGTGTGGTGCTGACAACAACAACAGCAGAGTTGTGGTGCTGACAACAACAACAACAGAGTTGTGATGCTGACAACAACAACAACAGAATTGTGGTGCTGGCAAACAACAACAGTGTTGTGGTGCTAACAACAACAACAACAGAGTTGTGGTGCTGGCAACAACAACAACAGAGTTGTGGTGCTGGCAACAACAACAACAGAGTTATGGTGCTGGCAACAACAACAGAGTTGTGGTGCTGACAACAACAACAACAGAGTTGTGGTGCTGACAACAACAACAACAGAGTTGTGGTGCTAATAACAACAACAACAGTGTTGTGGTGCTAAACAAACAAACAACAACACAACAGAGTTGTGGTGCTGGCAACAACAACAGAGTTGTGGTGCTGACAACTTCAACAACAGAGTTGTGGTGCTGACAACAACAACAACAGAGTTGTGGTGCTGACAACAACAACAACAGAGTTGTGGTGCTGACAACAACAACAACAGAGTTGTGGTGCTGACAACAACAACAGTGTTGTGGTGCTAACAACAACAACAACAATAGTGTTGTGGTGCTGACAACAACAACAACAACAGTGTTGTGGTGCTAACAACAACAACAACAACAGAGTTGTAGTGCTGACAACAACAACAGAGAAAACAACTCTAACATTTCTCATAGCGACTCTCGGTTTTACACTTTTATTCCCTGTCAATTTAGTCGAATCAAAGTTTGGTTAGGGTGAGCCATCGGAGCGTCGAGCTCTTCCGTCAGAGCGTCGAGGCTTAAGTGCTACCCGACGGAGCGTCGAGGCTCAAGTGCTACTTACGCACCAAAATATACGTTTCATTCTTCAAGGCTTTATTGACTTCCTGTAAGTCGTTGCGTAATATTTTTATTTCGATGCGTGAAGAAGCACGCTTTCGCGCTCACGCACGGACTTACACAGTAGCGTCTCATTTTGCACTTCTTGTCTTTATCTTGCACTGTAGCTCTGTATATTACACTGTGGTTCCGTATCCGTTACCGAACTTAGTTAATATAATAATGTCCTTACGGAATTATGCGTATATTTACACTCCCTTAACTCCTACGCACTAGGCACTTTTCCCCTTAAGAATGTCAATAGTCATCGGGAAAATATTCTTTTCCTTTAAGTGCCGTTATTGAACAGTGTCTGAGTGTGTGTTGAGGTGAATTACGGTAACTGAGAATGTGTAATTTAGACAAGCTAATATAGGTAAGTGGCTTTTGATGTGAAGGGTTTTCGTTGCTGTATGTCCCATTCAGGTTTAGCGGTTTAGCGCATTCTTGTGATTGAATAATAATAATAATAATCACAATAATAATAATAATATTACTATTATTATTTTTATAAATAATAATAGGTGAATTACCCTGGCAATCACCTTGACCTGCTACTTGTTCTCAGAAGCAAATATTTGCTACACACGATCATTCAGGATTTTAGCGATCGTCTCTTGTCACAAGGGAGTCACTTCTAACAGCACTCGCAACATGCAAAAATCTTAGTTCGCCCTGTCTCTGTTAAGAATGACTGTAATATAGCATAGTTTATTCGGAGAACGAAACTGAAGGTTAATTGTTCAGGGATGATGTTTTGAAGCTGGTGAAGGCTTCTCGAGTCAAGGATCAAATATGATTACCCTTTCCATTTCCTGGACGATGAACGACTACTGCTGCTTAGGTTTTTGTAGTGCTCCAACGACGAGGTTATTAGTACCACGAACTGTCCCAGTGAGTAGCATAAGATCTTGAAAAGACATTGACTGCATCTTGCTGGGTCTCTAGCTGCAGCCACAGTACTTAGGTACATATCCAGAAGTCAGTCACTGCTACAGAACTTAGCTTCAGGTAATGAATTCACTCACAAATTGTCCCAGTGAGTAATTTAGATCTTGAAAAGACGTTGATTGCGTCTTGTTAGAACTCTGGCTGCAACCACAGAACTTAGGTACGTAGTCATAGCTACGGAACTTAGCTTCGGTAATTGAACTCACCCATAACTGCAGAGCCTAGCCACAACTACGGAATTCTGCAAAATATCAAAGAGTGGATGATGACCACACCGGGCAAACTGGATAATTTACAGGTATTTACTTAGTGAGGAGGGTGGAGTTAGAGCCGCTTGTTAGGGGTTCACCACCTCATCAAGAAGTCATCATCTTCAACTTCGCTAACGAGCAGAGTTGTAGCTACTGAAGTCTTACAACACATTATTGGCTCACTAATGATGATGAGAAGATATTGTAGGATAGCACCAGAGTCTAGCCTGTTTGGTCTGTGATTGTGTAAAGCTTGTGGCCAGGAGGGTTGGCACTCCTGTGTGAAAATTTTATGTAAGAGAGTGCAAATATTGACGCGAGGAGGTTGGCACTCCCGTCTGGAATGTTTATGTGATAGTGTAAAGATTGTGGCGAGGAGGGGTTGGCCCTCCTGCCTGGCTTGGTTATGTACGAATGTTAACTGCAGCTTTGCGTGTCTGTAGACGAGGCTACTTGATGAAAGTACACTGCCTTAGTAAAGGTTACCAGGGCAGTGTTCTCTCAGTGTGGAGCAGGGAACTGTTGCACTCCATAACACCGCCAGTAATATATACCTGCATGACACGAACACATTTAATAAATCAATACTAAGATAATTACTCAGCAGCAAACAAGGTTATCGATTCTATCCAATCCTGAATTGCATAATCATGTTATATTAGATGACAAATGCACTTATGTATAAAATGAAATAACCACCAGCACATTATAGCGAATTACCTTGACATTGTCTTAGATGGGGAGGAATTTTGATGGTTCAAAGAAAATCGAACTTGGGAGAGAAAGCTTATGACGACGATTCTGTCTCTCCTGGATCCTAGTCAAGTCAGAACTTGGGTGAGAAAAATAGAGAAGGCCAAAAATAACATACGACAGGGATGCCACGGGAAGAATGGAGTTGTGACGGTGGTAGTAGTAGTAGTATAGTAGTAGTAGTAGTAGTAGTAGTAGTATAGCAGTACGACTAAGCGGTTGGTGCTGCTGCGTATATCTTGAGGTGTTTATAAGTGCAGATGTGTGTCCCATGAGAAGCTGGTAACTTCGAGACCTCCAGTATACTCTTGTAACTTGGGAAAGGATGTTGGAGTGGTTGCTGTAGTTGGCTTAGCAACCCGGACCCACAGTATAAGTGTCCTTGCAGAAGAACCTACTCTGTGAGTGTCCTTGCTGGGGAAGAGGAAGAGGGGAACTACTCTGCAAATGTCCTTACTGAGGGGCACCAACACTGAGTGTGAAACATAGCCTGGTTGGGAGCCGTGTCAATAAGAAACATTTCCTCCATTCACACCACCGACCCACCCACCCCGGCTGCCGACCTCGACTTAAAGAACAGGCAGAGCGGGACCTGATTCCGATCCAGTCACGCTATACACGTCCCTTCCGTAACTTGTGAGTCTAACGAGTATAATTCCACAGAGCTTCATACACATGCGTGTTATAACGGGACTCGACGACTTTAACGGCACTCAGATCCGCGAGACTAAGGTACAGTCACAATTGCGTATCACACACACATACACACACACACCCCATACACACACACACACACACACACACACACACACACACACACACACACACACACACACACACACACACACACACCCCACACACACACACCACACACACCGACCCCCGCAACCTCAACTAGGTGAGTACAACTAGGTGAGTACACACACACATACACAAATGAAATAAAGCAAAGGAAAAAGTACTGGGAAAATTGCATAAATTGGACACAATAACGTGTACATGTACTCAAAAGGTATCATCATGAGTATTGAGAGAAAAGACCAAAGACACATGCGAGTCAATAGCGATGATCTACAAGCCCCCTAGTAATGGGGCAACTACCGAGCAGCTAGAAAACAGCAAATGTGGTGTCAATATACACTAGCAGGGCTATATAGAGAGAGCGCTAAATTACAGGGCAGTTTCACTGACAAGTATACAATGAAAAGTGATGGAAAGGGTAATCCGAAAGAGACTGGCAGAGGACCTGGGTTTGCGGATAGTAAGAGAACCTACTGGAGTTCTGAGGGAACATTATAAAGATCAAGCAAGAGACTATTCCAAAAAAAATAGAATAAGAGACAAGATTAACAGAAAATTACTGCAGTGGTTTATGGAAAATATGAAGAAAATAGTCGTGATGAGGGTGAGAATATCTGACTGGGCAAGAGTATCGAGTGGACACCCTCAAGGATCAGTACTTGGATATTTCTATTTCAGATCCACACTGATTTACTACTTGCCTTTTAATATAATAATAATACTAATTTTATTTCTGATAAATGGAAAACTAGATACCAGATGGGGAAATTTGATGCATCAATGTTGGCAGAGGACGTAAAACTAATGATAATCTGAAAGATGAAAGAGATGCAACACAGGAAGACAATGATTAGGCACAAACGTAGTCCGAGATGTGGCTATTGGAGCTCAACCCCAACAAATGAAATCCTATAAAATGTGAAGAGGTGACAAGATTATAGAAAGCACAGACTATGAAGGAAGCAATTCCACACACCAGATAAGGAAAATAATCTCTGGGTGAATATCATACCGACCAGATCACGCTCAGACAATACAGTAATACATTGGTAGCGCATACTGATAGTATGCAAATAAGGCAAACTGCCATAACCCGCACTGCGTTTTTTTTTTATCATCATATTCAGCAGCGCACGCAAGCGTAGTATATCTGTGACATGTCTATACGGAAATTCTCCTTCAAATCATTATACAGAATATACTTCAAACATTGAGTTTAGAGCATGACCAGCTAACCTTCAACTAGACAGAATCTGGAGACAGTTAAGAGTATCATGACAAACGTACTAGTCAGACACATGAATAATCCCTGGGTATCTCTCTATTAATGAGAAGTCTCATCAATAATACATTCCGGTGTTGCACTTGTGTCTTATTCATTAGCAGTCCAAAGATTCGCAGTCAAGGTAGCGTTGGAATAAAGGACAACTGCATTCCTGTGGTAGAGCAATGGACAAGGACTTGCCATCTCTGTCTTATTTACATATATGAGAAAAATTCATTACAAGGAATATACCCAATTGAAGCAAATACAGGGTGTTATACGCACAACTAGAGAACACTGTGGAAGACACAGTGTCACACAGACAACTATAGAACACTGTGGCAGACACAGTGTCACACAGACAACTTGAGAACACTGTGGGAGACACAGTGTTACACAGACAACTATAGAACACTGGCAGACACAGTGTCACACACACAACTAGAGAACACTCTGGCAGACACAAAACTAGAGAACACTGTGGCAGGCACAGTGTCACACACACAATTAGAGAACACTGTGGAAGACACAGTGTCACACACACAACTAGAGAACACTCTGGCAGACACAAAACTAGAGAACACTGTGGCAGACACAGTGTCACACACACAACTAGAGAACACTGTGGCAGACACAGTGTCACACACACAATTAGAGAACAAATTCCGGCCACAAAATAGAGCGAAAAACAAACGTCAAAGACCTGGGAGCGATCATGTCGGAGGATCTCACCTTCAAGGACCATAACATTATATCAATTGCAGCTGCTAGAAAAATGACAGGATGGATAATGAGAACCTTCAAAACTAGGGATGCCAAGCCCATGATGACACTCTTCAGGTCGCTTGTTCTATCTAGGCTGGAATATTGCTGCACATTAACAGCACCTTTCAAGGCAGGTGAAATTGCTGACCTAGATAATGTACAGAGAACCTTCACAGCCCGCATAACGGAGATAAAACACCTCAATTACTGGGAGCGCTTAAAGTTCCTGAACCTGTACTCCCTGGAACGCAGGCGGGAGAGATACATGATTATATACACCTGGAAAATCCTAGAGGGACTAGTACCGAACTTGCACACGAAAATCACTCACAACGAAAGCAAAAGACTTGGCAGACGATGCAACATCCCCCCAATGAAAAGCAGGGGTGTCACTAGCACTTTAAAAGAGACAATACAATAAGTGTCGGGGGCCCCGAGACTGTTCAACTGCACCCCAGCATACATAAGGGGGATTACCAATAGACCCCTGGCAGAATTCAAACTGGCACTGGACAAGCACCTAAAGTGGGTACCTGACCAGCCGGGCTGTGGCTCGTACGTTGGATTGCGCGCAGCCAGCAGTAACAGCCTGGTTTATCAGGCTCTGATCCACCAGGAGGCCTGGTCACAGACCGGGCCGAGGGGGCGTTGACCCCCGGAACTCTCTCCAGGTAAACTCCAGGTAAACACTGTGGCAGACACAGTGTCACACACACACAACTAGAGAACACTGTCAACATCTGAGGTCCTCAGATCTTCAGCACGGTTTTGGATGGTCGGTATTGAAATAGAAAGACACTTTGTGCACAGCACGTTTCGCTCTAGAGATAGTTTTATTAAAAGACTATAATATAGTCTATAATAAAGTCTATAATAATGACTATAATAAAGACTATATTAAAGAGAAAAATAGAGTTTTCTTTGTATCAAATGTTTCTGATTTCTTCAACAGTCTACCAACAGCAGCAGCAGCAGCAGCAGCAGCAGCAGCAGTGACTTACCAAATGCCATAACATAGTAGCAGCTTTAAAATAGGAGCAGTAACACAGCAGCAATAACACAGCTGAAATAGCACAACAGCAGCAAAAACTCAGCATATATAGCACAGCAGCAGCAATAACACAGCAGCAATAACACAGCAACAGCAACAACACAGCAGCAATAACACAACTGCAACAGTAACGGCGAGCAGAAGTAACACAGCAGCAATGACAGAGGAACATAACACAGCAGCAGCAATAGTACAGCATCAATAACACAGCAGCAGCAGAAATAGCAGAGCAGCAATAGCAAAGCAGCAGTAACACAGCAGCAATAGCACATCAGCGATAACACAGGAGCAACAATACAGCAGAAGTACCACAGCAGCAATAGCATTTGTAGCAGCAACAACTCAGCAGAAGTAGCACAGCAGGAACAGCAATAACACAGCAAAAACAAATCACCAATAACACAGCAGAAGTAGCACAGCAGCATCAGCAATAACACAACAGCAGCCACGAAACAGCAAAGCTGCAGCACAGCAGGGACAGCAACTTTAAAACAGCAGCAGCAGTAAATTAGCGGCAGAACTGTTAAACATTACCAAGTTCGGTGTAGCGTGTAAAATATATTTAAAATACAAGAAACAGCTTTTAACTTTTACGCAGTTTTTCTTACAGTCAGCAGCCTAAAGCAACGCAAATTTACTCACAGCGCTGCGACTTTTAACCAGCGAAGGTAAATATCTCTTCGTATACATTTAATCTCACCTTTAAAGGTTTAATTCGTTATATTAAACAAAGAATGGTCTGCTGTGTTTGCCAGCTTCGTGTTCTGCGTTCACAGCATGAATGAAACAGCGTGAATGTCCTGTAAACTCTCCGCTCAACGGATTGCAATCTTAATTCGGGTCAAATAAGATTATTTTCTTATTTAGTGTATGTCAACACATACACGCACACCAGTGAAGAGGAGAGGCCAGGAGCTGTGACTCGACCCCTGTAACCACAACTAGGTAAATAAACACACACTTATATATATGAATATATATATATGAATATATATATTAAATATATATATATATATATATATATTATATATATATATATATATATATATATATATATATATATATATTTTTTTTTTATTTTTTTTTTATTATCACACCGGCCGATTCCCACCAAGGCAGGGTGGCCCGAAAAAGAAAAACTTTCACCATCTTTCCCTTTCCATCACTGTTTCCAGAAGGGTGTTTTCACTACATTTTTTTAAACTGAAACTTTAAAACACCTCCTTCAGGTGCAGGACTGTACTTCCACCCCGGGCTAAATCCGGCCCGCCGGTTTCCCTAAATCCCTCATAAATGTTACTTTGCTACACCCCAACACCGTCAAGTATAAAAACCAAATTTGTCTCCATTCACTCCTATAAAACACTTCCGCTGCCTGCTGGAAGCCCAAGCCCCTCGCACAAAAAACCCCCTTTTACCCCCCCCCCTCCAACCCTTCCTAGGCCCCCCCCCTCCCCCGCCTTCCCTTTCCCACTAAGACTAAACCCTTCTTGAAGTCTTCTGTTTCGCTCCTTCCTCTCATGTCCAACCACCCAACCCCTTCCTCACCCCTCTGGAAACAGTTTTTGGAACCCGCACCTCCCCTAATTTCCCAAAAAACCGAATTCTCTGCATTATTCACACCAAAATTGCCCCGACAAACTTTCCCCACTGCCTCCCCGCTCCCCGCTTGAAAATTTTCATCACCCACGCTTCACACCCAAAAGAGGGGTTGGTAAAATAACTCTCTACTTCCCCCTTTGCCCCCAAGGGAAAAAGTTTCTTTTCTCCACAATCCAAAGTGCACCCTCCCCTTTTTTTCCCTCCAATTCTTGATTCCCCTATCTTTCATAGACCCACGCTGCACGTCCACTCCCAAATTCTGAATATTTTCACCCCTCCTACTTCTCCCTCCAACTGATTTCAATCTTTCATCCCCTATTTTTTTTACCCCTCAAAAATTTTTCTCTTTCCGTATTACCTTTAATTTTCTTTTTGGGACACCCTACAAAAATTTATCCACCAATCTCTGCAACTTCTCTTCGAAACCCCAAGAGCACAGTGTCACAGAAAGAGCAGCTGTAAAAACTCCCTTTGTGGTGTTTCTTTATTTTTTAACTCCACGCCTCTTCCAAGACCCTCGCTTTACTTCCTTAAAACCCCCCATTAAAAATATATTAAAACCAGGGACTCAACTCCTTGCTGGGGCCTACTTTTACGGGGAAAAAAAATTTCCCCCCTTTTTCCTACATACCTAACTTGAGCCTCACTACCCTCTTTAAAAATCTCACGCTTTCAGTAACCTACCTCCTACACCAACACTTCAACATTGCCACATTCCCCCCCTATCCCCCCTGTATCGCCTTTTCCAAAATCCATAAAATCCCCCAAAGACCTCTTTAGCCTTATCTAAATACGTTCACTTATATTTTTCACTGAAAAACCCCTGGTCCACACACCCCCTCCCCTTTCCCTAAACCCCTTTGTTCTCGCTATCCTATTCTCAATTATATAAAATTTTTTATATAATATAATATACATATAATATAATAATATATATATATATATATAATATTATATATATATTATAATTATATATATATATATATATAATATTATTAAAGTGCGAATAAGCAAAATTGCGATTTTCGCTTAAAATAAACGCTCAACTTCCCTAAGAAAGTGAAATTTGTGTATGCAATAATTTCCCCAAAATCTTTAAAACTAACGAAAAAAATCATTTCACTGGTTTGTTTAGTTTTTAAATTATTGAAAACAAATCAAAAAATATATTTAGTTGGGTTTTGGTTTAAATTAAATTGTTTTGTTAAATAAGTTAGGAAAGTTTTCAAAATTCCCTTTTGGTGAAAAATTAAAAAACTTTTCTTTAAAAATTAATGAAATAAATTATCTTTTTAAAAATAAGAGAAAATTTAAAAAAGGCTTAATTTAAAAAAAGTTCTTGCTAAAATTGACCAAAATTTTACAAACGGCCACGACAAATTTAAAAAAATAATATAAATTTTTTTTTATATATATATTAATATATAAATATTAATTTAATATTATTATATTAAAATATAAAATTTGAAGGAAAGGGGGTGTTAATGTTTCGTTTAAAAACTGTAGTGTAAAGCCCCCCCTTTTGGCAAAACGTGATGGGGTGAATGATGGGGGAAAATTTTTCTTTTTTGGGCCACCCTACCTTGGTGGGAAGGCCAGGTATAAAAAAAAATATTTTTATATATAATAATATATTAAATATAAAATAATTAATTTTTAAATTTATATATATTTGTATTATATTTAAAAATAGTATATATATATAATAAATTAAAATACATACATTATATATAAAAATAAATTATATAATAATATATATTTATATTATATATATATATATAATAAATTTTATATATATATATGGGGATCCTAAGAAAATTTCTTATGTCTCTGTCTGTAGCCTGTCTGCGCCTTTTTACCTTCCTGTCTCTCTGTCGGTCTGTCTCTTTCATGAAAAGGAGCTAAATCTATTGAGATCAGACGGAGCTGAAATTTCGACGAATGAGAAAATATGCTTTCATTGAAATCTTTGTAATAACCTTTTGCCCATCTTCTGCTGTTCCCTTTTTTTAACTCTCCTGTTCGGTGGTGTCTGTGTTCATACGTGTGTGTGTGTGTGTGTGCGTGTGTATGTGTGTGTGTGTACTCACCTAATTACGGTTGCAGGGGTCGAGACTCAGCTCCGGGCCCTGCCTCTTCACTGATCGCTACTAGGTCCTCCCTCTCCCTGCTCCATGAGCTTTATCATACCTCATCTTAAAGCTATGTATGGTTCCTGCCTACACTACATCACTTGCTAGATGTCAAACACCTAAAGTATACACTATAAAACTTACCAAAATTACCTACTCAAACTACCGCTCAAACACGATGACTTTACCCCCGTCATCACCCGACTCGTACTCAACTAAACACACCTCTCATCTCCCCCTATCCTGACCACTGCCTGAATGACAGGATAAAAACGTGTTCGCTTTCAGGGAATAATACATGTCCACTTTCAGTATACTACACGGAAAATGACATATATGGAGAGTTATTTTATATAAATACAATATATATATATATTATATATATATAAAATATATATATTTATATATATATATATATATATATATATATATTATATATATTATATATATATATATATTATTTATTTATATATACCAGCATTTAAACTTATGGGGAGACAGCATAGTGAGGAGAGAGCCTTCATTTCAAACCTCACCTCATATTCCTTGCAGTGACAAAAGCTGGTTCTAAGCTGTTGTTGGGATAACGCTTCGTCGAAGCTTATTCTGCAACTTTTGCCTTTGTCTTCACACTTGCTGGTAATACATCATTTCACTCGACTCATATGCTGTGATTGGAATTGCGGATTTTCTAGGAATTGTAGTGGTAGTCTTATTTTTCCCCCTGAAAGAAACAAAAAAACAGTAAATGGATATTAGACCAAAACGTCTCCTGTTATTTCTTCTTCCCCTGTTCTTTTCTGCTGCTCTCTTTCTTTTCCACTTCATTGATTATCAATGGCAGAGAGATATGCTCATATTTCGTCGACATAAATTTACAATAGCTCTGAGATATATGATACTGGAGTGTTGTTTCTCCATGTTTCTTGCTGAGATTCCACGAACGATATATCATATAAACGTGAAAACCAGCCTAATATTTTCAACACTGAATTGAACTTTCCATTTTTATTCATATACCACTTAAATTTTTACGAAAAAAAAAGAATGCTTATCCACGTTAATTTTATTTAAATCGTAGACGAGAATTTGTGTTCACTTCAATGAATTATAATTTATGGTAATGTCATTAACGTTTTACAAAATAAAAGCTTTCGTACATATCTTTACCAGCCACAGGAAATCTTTTAACATTTTGTTTCAAATAGTTTCTCCTAAAGAGGCACTTAAAATATCACAAAGCCACAATATGAGGAGAGAAATAGTTTAGTCTCACCAGGACTTCGACACCCCAACACTCAGACAAAAATACACAAGGTAGCACATCACGGACTGGTTCCTCCGCCCATCACCGCCGTGTACATTGTAAAATTAATAACAACATAGGGACGCAAAATATACTAAGCACAACGAGCCTTTTTATTAAATGACGTTTCAACTGAAATAGGCCGAAATTCGATCGAAATGTCGTGTAACAGAGGAGATCAACAAATCTGGAGTTCAGGCAAAGAGAAGACTGAGGAGGATCATTCTTGGCTCTCCCAAAAGTACCAGGATAATTAATATGAAGGAAAAAGATTCATATTCTCGGTGCCACTTGTAAGATAGTTGACCTAAGCTCTAGAATTGGTGTTAAGCGGTGAGAAATCTCAAAACAGTTTTTACTAAACAAATCTACACTGATAGTCACAACTTGTAGTAATAGTATTATCCGTAACTTAGATAATACTTCTAAAATTGATGTTTCTCAGAGGATCCCCAAGTAGACTATCACCAATAATTACTTGCTTAAATTAATGTAAAAATATAATCGCCTATAATAATTCTCTGGAAATATCACAGGTTATATATTCATGAGGATCTGAATTTCAGTTTACCAGCAGCACCACCATTACATCTGCTTTTCCTGCCACTTTCTTAAGTATGAATTATAAGAAATATTTTGGATTATGTGTAAGATTAAGTTTCTTCATTAAAAATCGATATATGTGACATCCGCACTTAATGTCTAGCAGTAACCTTCACTTTATCTATGTTATCATTGCTAGCTCTTGGTTAGCACATTGACTATGAACATGTTTATGTTAAAATGAGGTTTAAGTAAGAATATCCTAAGGTATTAATTCTTTTAAATTCTATATCACATTGACTTATACATGATAAGTTAGCTAAATTATTAAATTACTTTGAAGGAAGTCAGTATAGGAAGTCAATTAGGTCCGTTTGTTTTATGCATTATAATATTAGGAGAGGTATGGAATTAGACTCCCTAGTGTATGGAATTAGACTCCCTAGTGTATGGAATTAAACTCCCTAGTGTATCTACATAACCCATTCTGATAACATGAATGATGAAAAAATTGCAGAACAAGCTTATACTGGGACAACGTTTCGCTGTGGAATATTTAACGCAACTGATGATTGTACCCTGGAAACAAATCAGCGGGACATGACGTGTCAAGATATGTTGAGACTTAGTCCATTACGTATTACTTGAGCTTCATACACAACCGTGCTCACTTTCACTTACCTCGCTTGTCTAAATAAAAGCCTGTTCTGAAGCTTGTGTATTCATACTCCTCGGTAATACGTCACTTCATCCAGCATGAATGTTGACGCTAATTAAAGGAAACGCTTAATTAGTAGTATAGCTGTCATTAATCAAGCAGTGAGTAGCGTCATTCAGTGCTCCTCGTCTGAGTGTATTGACTTCCAGAGGAAACCAGGTGCTGTGTATGCACTCGTGGCTTAGTTATTGTGATTGAGACTTTTCAATAGGGGTGCCTTGATGCCGGTAAAGGGATCTTGATCCAAGAAATTGGGGTTGTCTTCTTCCCTGGATAAAGTCTGTTACCAAATATCCAATTATATATCTATATAATATTATATATATATATATATATATATATATTATATATATATATATATATATATATATATATATATTATATATATATATATATATATATGCAATAAGATCACAGTAAATAGGTGATTTCAGATTATGAAAAACAACCACTGTGAAAGAATAGAGAAATTCCAAGCTCTTCCGTGACTACTCACATTATCAAGGAGCACTGTTCCTTGATAATGTGAGTAGTCACGGAAGAGCTTGGAATTTCTCTATTCTTTCACAGTGGTTGTTTTTCATATTCTGAAATCACCTATTTACTGTGATCTTATTGCATATATATATATATATATATATGTATATATATATATATATATATATATATATATATATGTATATATATATATATATATATATATATATATATATATATATATATATATATATATATATACATATATACATATATATATATAGACACACACATATATATATATATATAAAATATATATATATATATATATATATATATATATATATATATATATATATATATATATATATATATATATATATATAATATATATGTTGTGCCGAATATGTAAAACTTTCGATCTTGGCTTAAATAACAAAGCTCATCTTGCCGAATAAGACAAGCGAAAATTTGTGTATGCAATAATTTCACAAAAATCATTCTGAACCTAACGAAAAAAATATATTTCATTGTCTTTGTTTAGTATTAAATTATTGTATACGTATCTAAAATATATTTAGTTGTATGAGGCTAAAATAAATTGCGCTTGTTATGATAAGGTTAGGTAAGTTTTCTAAGATTCTTTTGGTGCAAAATTAAAAATTTTTACATTATCATTAATGAAAAAAATATATCTTTAAACGTATAAGAGAAAATTTTAGAAAGTACTTAATTTTAAACGAGTTCTTGCTAATTGACCAATTTTACATACTCGGCACGACATATATACATCCATATATATATATATATATTATATATATATATATATATATATATATATATATATATATATATATATATATATATATATATATATTTATATATATATATATATATATATATATATATATATATATATATATATATATATATATATATATATATATATTCAGTTAATGATAAATTAAAAGGGACTATGAAGAGAAAGAAAGTGAGGGGCCGAGAAAAACGCAAAAATAGAGATTGAACCGTAGAGAGAAAGAAAGCGACTGGCCAATTCTCTGTTAAATAGATGAATATCAGCAGTGTCATCACCAGCTGGTCTCTCCCAGCCTCGGTTACATTACCACACGATCTGTGCCAGCTCTGCTTATGCTGACGATGGGCTCTTGATTCAAGGAACTGGAGCTATCCTTCCCCTTCCGTTGGCCAGCCCTGATTCCGATCTCCCAGGGCACTTTATGAACCTCAACGACTTTTGCGCTTTTCCATGAATTAAAAACAAAAATTCAGCTCTGGTGTAGTCATTTTTAGATGATCTCCACCAGCCGCAGCCTCGTCCTCGTGTCATTAATATGAGTAAGAGCTGATTATTAAAGTAACTAAATGGGTTATTATTCTCTAATTAACGTGACTTGCCGCTTTATGAGAAACAGGTTATTGTTAATAACATCGGTGGGAGGGAGATCCCTGATTATAACGTTGAGGAAAGTAACTGGGAGGGATAACAGTAACTACTAAGTGGATGGAAGCAGTTTGAGAGAGAGAGAGAGAGAGAGAGAGAGAGAGAGAACATACCGTGAAGCAACACTGTAGTGCGTATTAACTCTTATTCCCGGTGCTTAATGCTTCTCTTGAACTTCGTAAGGGAAGTATATGACGACTCCAGTACCCGGAAATCGTGACTACGATTCCCGTTGTCTGTAAGAGTAATTCATTGCGTCAGGACAGAATAGCTGTAGAAGTTGCTGTCGAAATAGATACAGAGGATGAAGAAAGTAAGAGACCTTTCATTTCTCATTCAGTTACACTAACGTAAGCATTAGTTATAAATCTGCAGTAAATCCTTGTCAGCAAAGGTGATATTTTGCTGTGCGGTCGAAATTTCTGATTACAATACGTCAAATTACCCTCGTCTTTCATCAAAATGCACAAAAACACTCAACCAGGCCTGGCCACACCCTTTATGAAAAGGAAAACCGCGCTCAGAACGACCATAATATCCCTACTCACCTCAGCACACAACCACACAACATCCAGCCACACTGCATCCTACCCGGAATGAGGTAGTAAGTATGGGTAGGATGCAGTGGGTCTGGATGTTTAGTTGAGGTAAGCAGGGGTGTCATGGTCGTTCTGAGTGCGGTGTTCCTTTTCATAAAAGACCTGACAAGGTCTGGTTGAGACTCACCATTGTGCTGAATATATTCACCATGACTAAAGCACAAAATATCGCTCAGGTAAACTCGTCTCACCTGTGGCATGGGGACGTAATATTAACTCGCAGCATCAGTACACAGTAAGTAATGTCTCTTCTTCGTGTATGTCACTTTCTATGATAGTTCTCTCAGCGGCATCCTGACATTCCTATGCTCGGTGCACATATATGTGGAGAAATGGGAGTTTGGTGGTGGTGGTTTTTCTGTGATGATGATTGTGATGGCGTGGTAACATCGGTTTGGTAATGATGGTGTGGTGATGGTGGTGTGGTGATACTGGCGCGGTGACGTAGGTATTGCTTTTGGTGACATTTTTGTATTAGTGGTGTTGTAGATATCTCTCTACAGTGGTTGTAGGGGCATTTAACTATTAGTGACGATGGTGGTGGTGGTGTGGCGATAGTGGTACTGGAGTGGAGGTACTGTTGATGTTGAGATGATGTGTTTCAAAACACTGTTTTTTTATTTTTATGCTGAGGATGTGATGGTAATATGCTATACGTTGGAATGTTGTAAGAATGGTAGTGACGGCAAAGTTGGATTTTGTTGTTGTTGTTGTTGTTATTGTCGTTTTGATGGTGGTAGGGGTGGCGGAAGAAGAGGAGGTGCAGGAGGAGGCGGAGGTGAGGGTGGTAGTGGTGAAGGAGGTGGGGGTGGGAGTGGGTGTGAATGTGTAGGTGGCAGTGGTGGTGGTGGTGGTGCTGGTGGTGGTGGTGGTGGTGATGCAGAAGTCAGTGACGGCAATGAAACACGAACACGGTTTTCGGAAACCTATTTTATTTTTTATGATGTTTCGCCAGCGCAATGGACTTTATCACGTAACAAACTGTGAGTTCATAAAGACTACTGAGAAAGGTGAAATGTCGTCACTAGAGATTCCACATTCAGTAATTGGATGTGTATCTCTTGAACATGGTTTTAATATGTCGTGAAAGGGGGCCCAACAATTTTTTGGTGTTGTAAAGGGGAAAGGAAAAACTTTTGCCCCAACAAGTTTTTGGTGTTGGGGGGGGTAAAAAACATTTTTTCCCAAAAATTTTGTGGTATTGTGAGAGGAAAGGGAAACATTGCCCCCAAACAAGTTGGGGTTTGTTGGGGGGGGGTAAGGAAACATTTTTTCCAACAAGTTGTATTTTGTGAGAGGTAAGGAAACATTGTTCAAAAAGTTGGGGGGTTTTGGGGGGAAGGGAAAGGGAAAACCCTTGTTCCAAAAAGGGTTGTGGGTTGGGAGGTACAAAAACTTTTTCCCCAAAACAGGTTTGGTTTGTGGAGGTACAAAAAACATTGTCCCAACAGGTTTTTGGGGTTTTGGGGGGTAAAGAAGCATTGTACTAAAAATTTTAAATTTTGTAGAAACAATTTTTTATTAGAACAACATGACTCTCGGGGAGGAGTTTCCCATCCTGAGAGAAACGTTGCCCCCAGATAAAATTTTTTTTTGCTGGTTGTCTCTTAAATCAAAAGAAAGAAATAAAAATAAAATTTTTTTATTTTTTTTTAACTTCTTTAGGGAAAAACTACTCCCCCCGGGGAAGGGTTATTGTATATAAATTTATATATATTATTTTATAAAATATATATATATATATATATATATATATAAATAAAATAAAATATATATTTTAAATATATATATTATTAATAAAAGACCCCCTCACCGGGTTTCGGGGCCCCCACTTTCCCCTGGAGGGGTCTAAAAATTTTAAGATCAAAAGGCCCCTCCCCAAAAATCGGGCCCCCCGGGGGAAAAAGGTATTAAATTGCCAGGCTAAAATATTTTTAAAAATTCCCACTTCTTGAGAAAATTTATTGGGTCAAAATTTTTTGTTACCCTCTTACATTATCATCTTCTGGCTTTTCAGAGTTTTCATTCTGAAAGGGAAACGATTAACAAAAATTAAAGTTTGCCCATGGGGTTTTATTTTCAGCTGCCCTACATTTTTAAGGGCCCGTTATTTTTCTTCTTTTTTTCATTAAATTATTTTTTAGGTTTCTATGTAGCAAAAATTTCCCTATGTTTGGGGAAACCTTTTTAATTTTTCTACCGACATAAATTTCCTGATTTTCCATATTATGTTAGATTATTGAAAAACCATCATTATATTCCTGAAGATTTTTTTTTTAATTATAATAATGCCCAATTTTTATTATTTTTTTAAATTATTTTTAAATATTTTTATTATTATTATTATTTTTAAATTTTTAAACTATTATTTTTTTTATTCCCCTTTCCCCTTTTTATGCCTCTATCAACAAAAAAATTTTTAAACCCAGGAGTCCAAAAGGGAAATTTTACCGGAGTGCAGTGGTACCAACACTTTTTGTATTTAAAAAAAGGGGTTTTTAATGTTGGGGCGAGGGGAGGCCCGGAGGGTTTGTAGAGTTTCGTGCTTGTTTTTTGTGTGGGGGTGGATATTATACTTAGAATTTGGAGTTAGGAGGTTTTGAAGGGCCGGAGTAAAACCCTTTGGTATTTCCCGAGGGCTGGGGAGGAAAAAAGAGTTTTATAAACTGAAAATGGAAGGGGAAACAAAATGGGGTCATGATTTGAATAAGTTTGTTGGAGGGTAAAGGGGTTTTGGGGTCTTGGAAATCCCTAAGGGTCGTATGAGGGGGTTAGGAGTGGAGGCAAATGCTTTTTTTTATTTTAAGTGCCGTGGGAGGTGAACAAAGGAACATTTATGAAAGAATTCAGGGAAAGGGGGTTAGTCGGACTTGAGTCTTTTTTGGGGGAAAGTAGAGTGCCCGAGCCCTGGAGCAGTATTTGGGGTGACAATTTGGATAGTATCTGGGAAATTTATTTTCAAGGCCTCTGAAAAAAAACAGTGATTGAAAAGAATTTCAATGAAAGTAATTTTTTTCTTCGTCGGGTCCCCTCCCCGGTGGGAGACGGCCGGAAGTTTAAATAAACATTTTTTTTATTTTTAATTATGAAAAACGCTTTAAACCCCTAGGGGGTCAAACGGGGCATGATGACGGAAAAATAACGCTCCCTCCAAGGGGAAAGGGGGGAATAAAATCCAGTTTTCCCTTTGGGTCAAAACCTTTCACAGGAATCAAAGGAAACCCCCCCCTATGAAATCATTAATGTTTGAACGTCCTTATTACAGACAGTAAAGATTTTATTATTATTTTTGAAAAATATTTAAAATTTTCCTTTCTTGCAGACCGTCTTTAAGCCTGGTCTCGGGCCCCTACAAACCCGGGGCCCCGGATGGGCTGGGCTTCCTTAGGTCCGGGCCCTAGTGGTTTTTGCCAGCCCATTCTATCCCCGGGCCCGCCACCCGCCCACTCCGGCGACCCCCTCCTCCACCCCGCAGGGGCCGATCTACTGGTCGCCCCGCCGCAAACCCCGGGTTTTGGGACCCCACCGTGGGGCGCAGCAGAGCGGCGGCTGCGGCCACCAGGGTGACTTTATCCAGTTTGGGGTGGGTTTCCTGGAAAGGGGGCGAATACTTTTTGCTGGGCCCCCCGCGCCCCGGGGCCCCCAGCGTCCTAGTCCGGGGGGGGGGCAAATACCGATTGGGGGCTGTTCTCGGGGGCGGGTACCCCGGGGCCAAACTCAAAGGGCCCTTGGGGACCGGGAAGGTCCCCCCCTGGGCGGCTACCTTTTTTTCCGATTCCCCCGGGGTGGCCCGCCCGCCTGCCCCCGAAACACCCCCCCCACCACCCCCCGGGACCTGGCCGCCAGAGGCTCCCCAGAAAAATTGGGGCCCCTTCCCTTTATCCCTACTTGCTTTCCCCACACCTCTTAAAAGGGAATTTATAAATTTAACCCCGTTAAAAGCATTGACTAAAAAATTTTTATATAATATAAATATATTTATATTATTTTAATTTTTTATTTTAAAATAATTTTATTATTTTTAAAATATTAAATATATATATATAATTATATATTTAAAATTTTTTTATGATGGGGAAATAAGCCCCAAAGACAAATCTGGGTATCTTTATTGTAGACGTTTCGCCATCCAACTTTTCAATACCCAAAATTTAGGACAAAACTTTAAAGGGCAGTAGAAATAAGTTTCAGAAAAGGGGGTAATCAGTCCCTCAACCCAGGAGTAAGGGGCGAACAGCACCATAGTCGTGGAGAAAATTTCCCCGACTAAGGTGCGTTCGCACCCACTCCCAGGGTTTAGGGACTGGGTTACCTCATCTTCTGTACATAGTTCTACTGTCTTCAAGTTATGTCCTAGAATTTGTATTGATAAAGCCACTGGATGGCGAAACGTCTACAATAAAGATACCCAGATGTTGCACATGTGTCTTACTCTCATCTTGTCGGTATTATATACCATTCGTACACACACATATATATATATATATATATATATATATATAGATATATATATATATAATATATATATATATATATATATATATATATATATTTTTTTTTTTATTATCACACTGGCCGATTCCCACCAAGGCAGGGTGGCCCGAAAAAGAAAAACTTTCAACCATCATTCACTCCATCACTGTCTGCCAGAAGGGTGCTTTACACTACAGTTTTTAAACTGCAACATTAACACCCCTCCTTCAGAGTGCAGGCACTGTACTTCCCATCTCCAGGACTCAAGTCCGGCCTGCCGGTTTCCCTGAATCCCTTCATAAATGTTACTTTGCTCACACTCCAACAGCACGTCAAGTATTAAAAACATTTGTCTCCATTCACTCCTATCAAACACGCTCACGCATGCCTGCTGGAAGTCCAAGCCCCTCGCACACAAAAACCTCCTTTACCCCCTCCCTCCAACCCTTCCTAGGCCGACCCCTACCCCGCCTTCCTTCCACTACAGACTGATACACTCTTGAAGTCATTCTGTTTCGCTCCATCTCTCTACATGTCCGAACCACCTCAACAACCCTTCCTCAGCCCTCTGGACAACAGTTTGGTAATCCCGCACCTCCTCCTAACTTCAAACTACGAATTCTCTGCATTATATTCACACCACACATTGCCCTCAGACACGACATCTCCACTGCCTCCAGCCTTCTCCTCGCTGCAACATTCATCACCCACGCTTCACACCCATATAAGAGCGTTGGTAAAACTATACTCTCATACATTCCCCTCTTGCCTCCAAGGACAAAGTTCTTTGTCTCCACAGACTCCTAAGTGCACCACTCACTCTTTTTCCCTCATCAATTCTATGATTACACCTCATCTTTCATAGACCCATCCGCTGACACGTCCACTCCCAAATATCTGAATACGTTCACCTCCTCCATACTCTCTCCCTCCAATCTGATATTCAATCTTTCTTCACCTAATCTTTTTGTTATCCTCATAACCTTACTCTTTCCTGTATTCACCTTTAATTTTCTTTTTTTGCACACCCTACCAAATTCATCCACCAATCTCTGCAACTTCTCTTCAGAATCTCCCAAGAGCACAGTGTCATCAGCAAAGAGCAGCTGTGACAACTCCACTTTGTTTTGTGATTCTTATCTTTTAACCCCACGCCTCTTCCCAAGCCCTCGCATTTACTTCTTTTACAACCCCATCTATAAATATATTAAACAACCACGGTGACACCCACACATCCTTGTCTAAGGCCTACTTTTACTGGGAAATAATTTCCCTCTTTCCTACATACTCTAACTTGAGCCTCACTATCCTCTTTAAAAAACTCTTCACTGCTTTCAGAAACCTACCCCCTTACACCATACACTTGCAACATCTGCCACATTGCCCCCCTATCCCCCCGTCATACGCCTTTTCCAAATCCATAAATGCCACAAAGACCTCTTTAGCCTTATCTAAATACTGTTCATTTATATGTTTCACTGTAAACACCTGGTCCACCACCACCCCCTACCTTTCCAAAAGCCTCCTTTGTTCATCTGCTTCCTATTCTCCGTCTTACTCTTAATTCTTTCAATTAAACTCTACCATACATTTTAAACCAAGGTACACTCAACGACTTATCCCCCTATAATTTTTGCACTCTCTTTTGTCCCCTTTGCCTTTATACAAAGGAACTATGCATGCTCTCTGCCAATCCCTAGGTACCTTACCCTCTTCCATATCATTTATTAAATAATTGCACCAACCACTCCAAAACTATTCCCCACCTGTTTTTTAACTTTTCCCTATCTTTATCCCATCAATCCCGGCTCCCCTTACCCCCTTTCATTTTACCTACTGCCTCACGAACTTCCCCCACACTCACAACTGGCTTTTCCCTCACTCCTACAAGATGTTATTCCTCCTTGCCCTTACACGAAATCACAGCTTCCCTATCTTCATCACATTTAACAATTCCTCAAAAATTCCCTCCATCTTCCCAATACCTCTAAAACTCTCCATTTAAAAAACTCTCTCTCCTATTTTTAAATGACAAATCCATTTGTTCTCTAGGCTTTCTTAACTTGTTTAAACTCATTCCAAAAATTTTTCTTATTTTCAACAAAATTTGTTGATAACATCTCACCCCCTCTCTCATTTGCTCTCTTTTTTACATTTCTTCACCACTCTCTTAACTTCTCTCTTTTTTCTCCATATACTCTTCCCTCCTTGCATCACTTCTACTTTGTAAAAACTTCTCATATGCTAACTTTTTCTCCCTTACTACTCTCTTTACATCATCTTCCACCAATCGCTCCTCTTCCCTCCTGCACCCACTTTCCTGTAACCACAAAATTCTGCTGAACACTCTAACACTACATTTTTAAACCTACCCCATACCCCTTCGACCCCATTGCCTATGCTCTCATTAGCCCATCTATCCTCCAAATAGCTGTTTTAAAATCTTACCCAACTTTCCCCCTCTTTTAGTTTATAAACCTTTACCTCTCTCTTCCCTGATGCTTCTATTTTCCTTGTATCCCATCTTTCCTTTTACTCTCAGTGTAGCTACAACTAGAAAGTGATTTTGATATATCTGTGGCCCCTCTATAAACATGTACATCCCGAAGTCTACTCAACAGTCTTTTATCTACCAATACATAATCCAACAAACTACTGTCATTTCGCCCTACATCATATCGTGTATACTTATTTTTCCTCTTTTTCTTAAAATATATAAATATAATAATATATAAATAGTTATATATAAAATATATATAATAGTTATATATATATATATATATATATATAAATAAAAATATATATATATATATATATATATATATATATATTATACCTTATTATATATATAAAATATATATATTATATATATATATATATATATTATATATATATATATTTATATGTATATATATAAAATATATATATATATATATATATATATATTTTTATATATATATATATATGTATATATATATATATTTATATATATATATATGTCGTGCCGAATAGGCAGAACTTGCGATCTTGGCTTAAATAGCAACTCTCATCTTGCCCTACAGCACAAGCGAAAATTTGTGTATGCAATAATTTCGCCAAAATCATTCTGAACATAACGAAAAAATGTATTTCATTGTGTTTGTTTAATATTAAATTACTGTAAACAAATCTAAAATATATTTAGTTAGGTTAGGCTAAAATAAATTGCTCTTGTTATAACAAGGTTAGGTTTCTTTTGGCGCCAAATTAAAAAAAATTGCATTAACATTAATGAAAAAATATATCTTTAAACGTATAAGAGAAAATTTTGGAAAGGACTTAATTTTAAATGAGTTCTTGCTAATTGACCAGTTTTACATATTCAGCACGACATATTATATATATATATATATATATATATTATATAATATATTTATAAAATATAATATATATATATATATATATATATATATATTATTAATATATATATATATATATATATATATTTTATATATTATATAATATATATTATATATATATATAATATATATTATATATATATATATATATATATATATATATATATATATTTTATAAAATATCAGCCGTACGTGTGTGTGTGTGTGTATCAGTAAGCGCTAATTGCAAAGTTAGAAAGTTAGTCTCTACTTCGCACGTGTACAACATGTTAACTATTTCCTTTAAAGCCAGGGTGATAGTGACCGTTTGTCCAATTACTTCGTCTTTACCAGGCCTCTGACTCCAGAATATTGTAACAAATAATTAATGTATAAATCACTTTATCTTCTTTCAAGTTATCCTTCGCAGCTCCAGCATCGACACGATAGTTTAGCTCATGTTTTTACTTAGCAGCTTTACTGTGTGGACATTGTGCTTCTAACGACGCAATACGCGCATATTGGCCATCTAGCAACCACACTGTGTACACATTGTTCATCTAGCAACCACACAGTGTACACACTGTTCATCTAGCAACCACACTGTGTACACATTGTTCATCTAGCAACCACACTGTGTACACATTGTTCATCTAGCAACCACACTGTGCACACATTATTCATCTAGCAACCACACTGTGTACACATTGTTCATCTAGCAACCACACTGTGTACACATTGTTCATCTAGCAACCACACTGTGTGCACATTGTTTGTTGAGAAATGGGATTACCAGCTAAGCTTATACATTAAATATAGGGAAAACTTAACTTAGAAAGACAGCTCATCGCCTGCACAGCCGCCCCTGCAGACGAGGTCTTGAGAAGCTTTCGAAGTCATTCCTCAACGGGCTGAAATGAGTTATAATTTGTAAGATTATAAATTACCCCTAGGGGGTGTTATGTCAGCATATTTCATTCACTGATTGCTGACAAAATTACGTACTTGTGTGGACTCAAAAGTCCGCACCTCACTACCGACTATAGGTTCATTACAAACTCCTTGCGACTCAAGAACTGCAACGTCCCCCGTTTCTACAGAAATTTTGCAACCTACCTTGCTTTGTAGCGTGAGCTATGGTGTTCTTCACACCTTCGACAGGTATCGGTGACTTGATAGAAGCTAAAGTGTCCTTGGATGTCCACGTCTTCCATAGTCTAGGAATACGCACACTGGTACACTATGTTCCACAAGATTTGTCTTTATTGTTCACAATCTTATCACTGAAGAAGCTGATCACACTTCTCTGTAAGTGTTTATTGTGTTTTGTGAGACACTTTGTTCACACTAACACACAGATCGTTCTTTGTTGGTTATCCTGGCGTCAGTGTCACTCTCAGTAGAGTCAAAAGTAATCTGAAGACGCCACAACGCCCCAAGCCGTTACTCCCCCTCGAACATAAAGGAAAAGCTGACCTAGTACTTTTGCTTCCTTGCCACTTCCTCCATGAAGCAAAGCAGAATATTTGATTCTTGCTGTCTTAAGCATAGACAGCAATGTACACTATCTTTACCATGGTAATAAAGTGGGAGCAGGATTTTCCTTAATTGTCATGCTAAGGTAAGAGATGGACTGTCTTTTATTAAAGTACACTTTGCAACACTGGAGTCTTGCACGGAGCGGCGGTCGCTTGACCACGTCGCATACTCGTACTGCATCTGGGATCAATTACTTGCTGTAGCAGTAAACAAGATGCTTGCCCCTTCTGAGAGGGCTGGGCCCCTCAGGGCCGAAAGGGGCTGAAGGGGGCTGATACCCCCTCCTGGAGAAAATTTCTCCACATTGTTCATCTAGCAACCACACTGTGTACACATTGCTCATCTAGCAACCACATTGTGTACACATTGTTCATCTAGCAACCACACTGTGTACACATTGTTCATCTAGCAACCACACTGTGTACACATTGTTCATCTAGCAACCACACTGTGTACACATTGTTCATCTAGCAACCACACTGTGTACACATTGTTCATCTAGCAACCACACTGTGTACACATTGTTCATCTAGCAACCACACTGTGTACACACTGTTCATCTAACAATCACATGTTGTCACAGATAACACATGATCATCTTCAAGGGCCTTGAGATACCAGAGGCTTGCCCTTGGCCAAGTAATTCCCATATAGTTTGGATCCTCTTTCAATAGTAAAGCAGTGAGTGGAGAACGTGAACTATGTGAGGCGCCTCTGTCTGCTAAGCATACTTCGTGGACTAAGCTTGTTTAGATAGATAAGTAGGGAGTGCATTCCACGAACTGTGCTTGGTGACATGCGTCTGACAAGCACAGTTCTTGAACGAGTAGCCAGGTATTTTCCTTCCTATAAATGGTGAAGACATTTCCCCAGTCGTTAAAATTTCAACAGTGCATGACCGCAACGAGTTTAGAAGTTTTAGCTGTATAAATAAATTGCCCAAGTTGCATGAGTTTGTTGTTTCTTCTTCCTGCAGGTGACTAAGTTCTGCGACGTTCAAACCCACAACAGAGAGGCTCCAACGAAGCAGAACGCGCTGTGTGACGGTCGCTCAGCCTGGGAAGTCATGAGAGAACGCCAGGACTTCCGGGAGCAGAGGTAAGTAGGATCTAGGATGTACTGAATGAAGAAGACAGATTCTACTGCTAACCATGTACTTTTGTAGGGAACAAGAAACACCAGCACATCGAAGTACTTAGAAGAAATTGATTATACATAACGCGCAACCCACAACAGAAATATAACACGGTCTTAAAATATTTTGCAAATAATAATAATAATAATAATAATAATAATAATAATAATAATAATAATAATAATAATAATAATATAAGAACGTGACAAGGAAAGCAAAACAAATAATGGATCGGTATTCTCAATTTACTGTCAGAAAGACAACAGGTTTTGTAGTAATAGCAAATGAGAACGAGAATAACGAGAAAATACAATATACATTACAGGATCAATTTTGTTTTTTTTGCTAAACGATGTCTTAGTTATATATAAGAATAAATCAACGATTATTATTATTATTATTATTATTATTATTATTATTTATTATTATTATTATTATTATTATTATTATTATTATTATTATTATATTCATGGAGAAGTAAGCTCGTAGAGGTCATACCGCTCTTGGTATTGGCAGGTAATCAACTTGGATGCACGGAAGAGGAAGAAAGAGCAATTCACCTTCAAGTCATCTCCCCACCACCTTCTCCTCCTCCTCCTCCTCCTCCTACTCTCTCCTTTTCCTCCTCTTCCTCTTGAAGAGAGTTAAAGAGTACACACTTTTGCAAGACATTCAAAGCCTGGCCAAAGAAATGGTGCCCGAGACGCTGGTATGAAGGGAGTGTTACTTACGGCTCAGCAGGTACTTTAAGAGGTACCGAAGCTTAAAGAAATAGCGACTCTTGGAGGTAGCTTTCTTTAGAGATCATCGGGAATATCTGCGACGCCTGGAGAGCAAATGATATGCATTGCTAAAATTATCTGAAAAGTAACTAGCCTTCAGGGCGTAACGTCAACAGGTACTGGACTACGGCACAGACACGAAACAAGCTTTTCAATGGTTAACGTTTTGCTCAATTTAGAGACAAAACTGAAAGTAAAAATATTCTGCATACTTGTGTCTATGTTCAAAATGAAATTAGGAAAATGTACACGAGTTGATCTTTGATAAATAATAGAGGAAAAATAAATGAAGGATAAGGATTTTAATAAGTAGACAAGGTAACATATCCTCGTTTGAAAACCATTAGAGTTAGGGATGATAAGAGGTAGGAAGAAAAATATACCTTATCTTCAAAATTGCTACAGTTATAGATAGGGAGATGTAGCAAGGGAAAAAAAACATTCTAGTTTTATATTTATTAAATTAATGATGGAAAGAGGAAGCAAAGGTAGAAAGTATCTCAATTTAAAAATTATCTGAGTAAGGGATTGTGAAAGATAGGAAGGGTCAGATATCATAACTTTAAGTTTATTAAAGTTAATGAGGGTGAAAGGTAGGATGGGGCAGACATCCTAACTTTAAAATGATTAAGCGAGGACACATGAAAGACCTGAAGATGAAGGTCAAAAAAATATCGTTTGAATAGGAGCTGGAGGAAGAGGGTTATAAAGGCAGTGAATTCTTTTTGGTCTAAATAGGACGTGTCCGTCTGTGTAGAGCTCGATGAAGCTCTACACAGAGTAAAAACATTCTCCCAGTAAAAGGCTTTTTTGTAGAGTGATTTCTTAATCACTGTAAACAAAACGCTTCGTTAACCAGATTAAAAAAATGTGTAATCAATTATCCTCCTTCCTCTGGGTTTCCTATTGTTTCTCATTTGATATTCGTGATTATCTGTTTTTAATTACCTCTTCGTAATTACCTATTTATAGCAAAAGGGACAGAGCTAAGCTCGTTGTCTTCCTTCTTCAGTATTTATGTTATCATATAATAAGCTATGTGACACGTCAGGATATCTTATTAATGAAACTGAGATGCCACATATATGAAGCAATATCCCCAAATTTGCTTTTAACATATAAGTGAACTGTAGATATAAATCCGGACGTATATGTGTCAATTCCTTTAGGGCCTAGTTCCTAGGCCTTTTGTGTATCCATATGTTCTTGAGTTTCCGTCCACAGGATGGATATAGGGAGCACAATAAACTATCAACTTGGGTGGCAAAATCTAATCAATAGCCACTGGTTTTAGATAAGTTACGGATACCTGGTAAAACCGATTTTATTTATTTCTGCGTTCTATCATTTTCATGTGTAATGGGTCACGCATAGCTGTGTACCGTCATGGTCATGTGCACGAGGTCACGTGTGCACACAAGCATTGTGCTCCAGGGCAAATATCCATCAACAGTTCTGTGGCTTTCATTTTCCCAGGAAGTCGATCACGTGTGTATGGAAAACAAATTACTGTGAGGTGCGCATGAGAGCAGACGAATTTATTTACCAGTCTCGTGTTCACACTGATGCAGAGAATTCATTGTATTCCGATATTTATATAAAATACAACTACACTGATTTATGGACATCTTATAAAAGATGTATGAAATGTTTATTATTATTGTTATTATTATTATTATTATTATTATTATTATTATTATTATTATTATTATTATTATTATTATTATTATTATTATTGTTGTTGTTGTTGTTGTTGTTGTTATTATTATACTGAAGGCCAAACAACTCCTTTGGAAAAAGAAGCAATCAGGCTTGATCCGAGGAATGGGAGGGTATCTCCAATTACTCGGATCCAGAACCCAAACCACAACCCATCATCCCCCCTGAAGAATGCATAAAAATACGACCTTATATCAGAGCACTGAAGACATTTTAATCTGGATAATTATGCAAATCACTCCACTCACTAAATAATTTCAGTTAATAGAAAAATCCCATTAAAATTACCTTGCGAAAACCTCACAGTTCAAATAACTGGAATGGACTTAATTTTGATCGACGGGAAGCAAATATTTTTTTTTCAAATGTCAATTCACTATCGGCAATGTTCGAAATTGTGAATAACAACGAATAACTAGATTTTTTTTTTTTCATTGAACTGAGTATATCTGATTAAATCAAGCTTTTCCAGCTGGTCAAATCACAGGTAAAAATCGCAGGTGTTCTGTAAAGAGTATTAAATGTCCTCTTCTATTTAATTCTACGCTGGAATACATGTATTTGTATCTTATGTTTAAAAAAATGTGAACCGCTTTAAATGTCACAAACTAATCAACTAAATGATCCAAAGATTACAAATAATAATAATAATAATAATAATAATAATAATAATAATAATAATAATAATATTATTATTATTATTATTATTATTATTATTATTATTATTATTGTTATTATTATTTATTATTATTATTATTATTATTATATTATTATTATTATTATTATTATTATTATTATTATTATTATTATTGCTACAAGGTGACCGAAAAATCTGGACACATAGGTGAAATTGCATTTCTTAGTAATTATACAGTAATTTTTAATGAATAATATTTTCATTACTCTTTGCAAGATTGACACAAACAATTTCGTCTATGTGTCCAGACTTTTGGGTTACCATGTATTATTATTATTAGTATAATTATCGCTATTAATTTCATTCGATTGCTCATTAAACTTTTAATAAAAATACTGATGTAAATTTATATAGTTACTAAAAAATACATATCGATTTCCATATAGATTTCTATGGTGATATAGTCATCACAGGAGGTTCGTGTGTATAGCGAAAATATTCGCTGGTGAGCCATTGATAGGTTTTACGTCACATGACTAAAGGTTCCACTGACCTGCTCATGATTTGACTAACACCGTCGCCACGAGAAATTTTCAATATATATATATATATATATATATATATATATATATATTATATATATATATATATATATATATATATATATATATATATATATATAAATATATATATATATATATATATATAATATATATATATATATATATATATATATATATATATATATATATATATATATTATATATATAATATATATATATATATATATATGGGTCCCTAAATATCATCCATAATATAAAATATGTTTAGATAATAGTCGGTAAATTGAAAATATAATATGTGGATGACAAAGATATTGAGCAACACAGAGATAGAGAAAGAGAAAGAGATGAGATCGGAAAGTTAGGAGGAGATATATGACTGGGAAGTGAGAAGGGAAGTATGTGAAGTAGGAATGAGAAATTAGGACAAAATGAGAGGGAGAGCAGAATAGGAAGAGAGAATTAAATCCATATAAAACGCACTTCATTGATAAAATATAGACGTCCATGACATAGATATTGCAGAGAGTTGACTTTGGGCTCATGTGTTGTGAGGTTCTGACTACAAGGTTGTGAGGGCTTAGCTTTGTTATTACTTAAGCCATAAAGAAGACTAGGAACCGCGAGTCGTAAGGTTGTTAAGTGTTGGTGTGTGTTGTGGTGTTGTTGGGTGTGTTGTGGTGGTTGTGCGTAATTGTTGTGTTGGTGTGTGTTGTGGTTGTGTGTGGTGAGTGTGTTGTGGGTATTGTGTGGTTGTGGTGTGTTGTGGTGTGTTGTGGCGTATTGTGTGTTGTGGTGTGTTGTGGTGTGTTGTGGCGTATTGTTGTTGTGGTGTGTTTGTGGTGTTGTTGGGTATGTGGTGTGTTGTGGTGTGTTGTGGTGTGTTGTGGTGTGCTGTGGCGTGTTGTGTGTTGTGGTGTGTTGTAGTGTGTTGTGTTCTGTGTGTTGTGGTGTGTTGTGTTGTGTGTTGTGGTGTGTTGTGGTGTGTGTGTGTTGGTGGTGTGTTGTGGTGTGTGTTGTGTTGTATGTGTGTTGTGGTGTGTTGTGGTGTGTTGTGTGTGTGTTGTGGTGTGTTGTGGTGCGTTGTGTTGTGTTGTGGTGTGCTGTTGTGTGTTGTGTTGAGTGTGTGTGTTGAGGTAAGATGGTGTGTGTTGGTGTGTGTTGGTGTGTGTGTAGCCATTAGAAACCCTAACAAGATTTTGGGATATGAAATCGACAGGCTGCTCCATTCAACATCTCATGTAACTAAAAAGATCAACATAGCCAAAGCCGATCTTAGCAGACTCTTTCGATTCAATCAAGCCCCTCAACATGTCAAGAAACATCTGTATAAAATGATAATAAGACCAATACTCGAATACCCTTGTGTCCCAATGTCATTAACAACAAAGACCAACATGCTCCGGTTACAAAGGGTCCAGAATAAAGCTCTTCGCTTCATCACCGATACCAGGAGGAGAGACAGAGTTAAAATGGCAGATTTACACATACAAGAAGATATTACTGCCATAAATGTACGCCTTGACACCTTAAAAAAGAAACAACTTTATACAATGCAAGAACTATACATGCCAGATAGAGAACATCCTATACAAGTGGTAAATACCACGGTTTATACTATCACTACTCCTCCTCACAGGACTCAAAGAATGACTCTCCCACAGAGGGTTCGTCGCTTTATTCATAAAGATGATTACCCTCGACCCATGATATTGAGCAACCTCCCTGATGAAGAGGATTGGGTACCACCAGAACCCTTCTATGTATACTGAGAAAATCATCGCCCCCAATTAGGGAGACATCATATATAACTTTCTAATGTAAAAATTATGCTATTTACTATGGCTGGACACCACCTGTAAGAAGCCATTGTCACGAAATTTATAAACTGGCCAGAAAATTATGCCTTCCTTGTCGCATAAACATCCGTTGTGCAATCGCAAAAAAAAAAAAAAAAAAAAAAAGCAATTGCAACTTGTATAATTACTACCAATTCAGAGTCATGTACTTATAAATCTGTTATATCTATGTGACTTTGATGGGTTAGTCTTATACCCCTTAATTAAATATATTATCATTTCACGTACACTTTTTAAATTGCACCAAAGTGGTTGGGCCACTTACCTTTATATCCTACCTCTCACCCCCTCCCACCCTTTTCCAATATTTCCATCCTTACTCATCCTTCTTCCTTCCCCATCTCACCAAAGCTCTGGTCTAAACAAGAACAAGGTGTGTGTTGGTGTGTGTTGGTGTGTGCTAATGTGTGTTGGTGTGTGTTGGTGTGTGTTGGTGTGTGTTGGTGTTTGCTGGTGTGTGTTGGTGTGTGTCGTGGTGCGTTGTGATGTGTTGTGGTGTATTGTGGTGTGTTGTGGTGTGTTGTGGTATGTTGTGTGTGTTGTGGTGTGTTGTGGTGTGTTGTGGTATGTTGTGTGTGTTGTGGTGTGTTGTGGTATTGTGTGTGTGTGTGTGTTGTGGTAAGTTGGTGTGTGTTGGTGTGTGTTGGTGTGTGTTGGTGGGTGTTGGTGTGTGTTGGTGTGTGTTGGTGTGTGTTGGTGTGTGTTGGTGTGTGGTGTGGTGTGTTGTGGTGCCTTGGTGTGTGCTGTGGTGTGTTGTGTTGTCTTGTGTATGTGTTGTGGTGTGTTGTGGTGTGTTGATGTGTGTTGTGGTGTGGTAGGTTGGTGTGTGTTGGTATGTGTTGGTGTGTGTTGGTGTGTGTTGGTGTGTGTTGGTGTGTGTTTGTGGTGTGTTGTGGTGTCTTGGTGTGTGCTGTGGTGTGTTATGTTGTCTTGTGTATGTGTTGTGGTGTGTTGTGGTGTGTTGGTGTGTGTTGTGGTGTGTTGTGGTGTGTTGGTGTGTGTTGTGGTGTGTTGTGTTTTGTATGTGTTGTGGAGTGTTGTTGTGTGCTGTGGTGTGTTGTGTTGTGTATGTGTTGTGGTGTGTTTTGGTGCCTTTGTGTGTGCTGTGGTGTGTTTTGTTGTGTTGTGTATGTGTTGTGGTGTGTTGTGGTGTGATGGTGTGTGCTGTGGTGTGTTGTGCATGTGTTGTGGTGTGTTGTGGAGTGTTGGTGTGTGTTTGTGTGTGTTGTGGGGTGTTGTGGTGTGTTGGTGTGTGTTTGTGTGTGTTGTGGGGTGTTGTTCTGTGTTGGTGTATATTGTAGTGTGCTAATGTGTACTGTATTGTGTTGGTGTGTGTTGTAGTATGCTGGTGTATATTGTAGTGCTTTGGTGTGTATTGTATTTTAAAATACTTAAGAACATAAGAAAGGAGGAACACTGCAGCAGGCCTGTTGGCCCATATTAGGCAGGTCCTTTACAATTCATCACACTAACAAAACATTTGAAGATTGAGATACTTATGCAACATATGGGAATCTTTATTCAGGAAACGTTTCGCCACACAGTGGCTTCATCAGTCCAATACAAAGTAGAAAGGTGTAAGGAGAGGAGGAGTTTGAGGTAATCAGTCCCTCAGCCTGGAGTCGATGTGTTCAGTCCATCACTCCTTCAGTCCACCAGAGTGTCAAATAAACTAGCTCGACACAACATGCAAGTAGGTGGAAAATTAACAGATGGGACCAACAGCTGGTGTTCGCTCACCTCTTCCGCCACTTCAAATACACGCATCCACAGGCATGCCACCTGAGACATGCCAGAAATGTCTCAAGACGAGAGAACACAACACCATGATCACTGCAAGTGACGAAAATGAATGAAGGTCTCAGTAACCAGGGACCTTAGCACCAATCTATAGTGACACAACATGCAAGTAGGTGGAAAATTAAACAGATGGGACAACATGGTGTCGTCACTCTTCGCACTTCAAAACACGATCAAGCATGCACCTGAGAATGCAGAAGTTAAGACGAGGACACAACACCATGATCACTGCAATGACGAAATGAATCAGGTCTCAGTAACCAGTGTAACATGCAAGACCACCATCTATAGTATACAATAGTGTGAGGAGTGAGACAAGTAGAAAATGAGAGTCATGAATGAATACAATGAAGTATGACGGTAAGGAGGGACGGAGAGGATTAGTGATATACACACTATGATGAACAACTTCATTACACCATATTTATACAGCATAATCGGCATTTTCTTTTCATACTTAATAGAAGTAAGATAAAGCGTCATGATGTGAGTAGTGTAGTAAACAGTTGATATATATATATATATATATATATATATATATATATATATATATATATATATATTATATATATATATATATATATATATATATATATATACAAGGAATTCGCAAGAGGCAGGCGAAATATACACAAACACTGATCTCTGGCTGAAGGAGACTCGAACCTACGAACCTTGGAACAAGGTACCCAGTGCTATACCATTCTCACCACACTGTGTGTAAACACATGAAAAACATCAGGCTTTATTTTCTGTTTTCACTGTGGTATTTTTGTCATTGCAACTCTAGCGTTAAAGAAAGACACATTGAATTTGCAAATGAAGAGATGGCGATAGAAACAATGAGAGAAAATAGAAAAAAAAAACTGAAAGAGATTGATAAGACAAGGAAGGGAGAACTGAGAAAATAAAAACTGAAAACCACCTATGGATGTTCCCTTGATTAGTCAGATAAATTAAAAATAATGCTGATTTATACTTGGAAAACGTCATGTTTGTATTAAAAGTGGTTCTGCAAGAGAGGTGCTTTAATGACCGTGAAGATTGTCTTCACATCATTTTTTTTTTTTGCGTAAACCTCCAGCTGCGGGTCACCAAACGACTCAGACCCGCACCAGGTAACACTTGTCCTGTTTCCTAACAAATTTTACGTAACCTAACGAAGAATTGGGGTGACATTGTCTTTCCTTAAATCAAAACTAGGTGTCTCCTATTCGTCATTAGGAATATCATCCTTGAGTTTAACACTATTTAATGAATGTATTTATACTAATAATACTTTTAGCAATATTAATAATAATAAAATAATAAAAAAAATAATGATAATAATAATAATAATAATAATAATAATAATAATAAAAATTCACAAATTAAAAAATTATTTATTATTATTATTATTATTATTATTATTTTATTATTATTATTATTATTATTATTATATTATTATTATTATTATTATTATTATTATTATTATTATTATTGGTAATAGAAGTAGCAGTAGTAGTAGTGGTAGTAGTAATAGTAGTAGTAGTAGTAGTAGTTATGGTAGTAGTAGTAGTAGTAGTAGTAATAGTAGTAGTAGTAGTAGTAGTAGTAGTAGTAGTAGTAGTAGCATTTCTAATATACAAAACATGAAAGATACTGAAAGAGGCAAACAAAAGCAATAAGAGTGAATGCAGGGAAAGAGTGATAAAGGAATCTAGTGGCTAGACAAATCCTACGCCTCCGTCCGGTAGATCCCAGGCACGTTCTCATCTCCCACTCAACAGATCCCTCCGTAGCCACATTCCCACCAGGAATATTCCTGGCATCCCATATCCACACCACGAAGATCCCTTCCAGATTTGGTTCCACAACTGGAAATGTCTCTGAGCTGCCAATAGACTTCCACACTTATCTGACTGCCCGCTCCCGCCTCCTAGTTATTGACACGCGACAGAAAGTTTTATAATACGTCTCAGAGTGCTCTTGTATTGCTTGACAGGGAAGAGGGGTGGGAGAGGAGGTTGAGAGAGGGAGGGAGGAAAGGGGTGAAGGAGTAAAAAATGGTGAGAGAAGGAGTAAAGGGGTGAGAGTGGGAGAAATGGGGTTGAAAGGGAGACTCAGAAGGTGGAAGAGAAAGATGAAAAGAGGGGACAATAAGAAAATCCTAAGAGGAGGGGAAAAGAGATTAGAGAAGCAGAATTCCCTAGCAGCAAGGAAGAGGGAGAAGCGAAGAGGGCAGGCTGCCCAAGCAGAAGAGGGACTGGGCAGGGATGTTCTGTATTACCTTGGCGAGGTTTGACTAGACAAGGTCTGTGGTTGACTAGACAAGGTCTGTGGTTAACTAGATAAGGTCTGTGGTTGAGAAGACAAGGTCTGTGGTTGGCAAAACAAGGTCTGCAGCCGACTAGACAAGATTTGCGTTTGACTACATAAGATTTGCAGATGACAAGAAGTTTGTTTTTGGACCGTTCTTTTTGTCCATGTTGCAAGGATCACTGAACCATTGGTACTATATAATATGTAATATATATTTTACTAACATAGTCATACGATGTGAATAACCGACAAGTTGATATATGAGACACTTGCTCAACATTTGGGTTTCTTTATTCTGCCCAAATACTGCACAATTCTCTCATTTATTATATTTACACGAGGTACCTCAGGGGACAAGGACTGTAATTTCTGAACGGGACGTAATCAGGTCTGATCCCAATAAACAAGAGGGTAGCTTTAGTTGCTGAGATCAAGAACCCTTTCCTGGCATCCGGGTCCCTCCCTCCCTCAAAGGGAGCATTCACGAAATTCTAGTTGACTTTGCCAATAAAACGAAAGGACAGTCCTCAGAGCTGCCACAAAATGGACCCTAGTTCATGTGTATTCTGCTAGCCTTTCGTGAAAATAAAGCACTCGTTCTCTTACGCATGAGTAGCTCCTATTTATTGGATCAAGAGTTCACTATCATCAAGGCAATCCCATCCTTTGAAGGAAGGGGTGTAAGTTGAGGGTCTAGGGGGGTTCGATGTACATGACACCATGACGTACAGTGCACTCGTGTTTGCTTCGCAAACACTGAATCTCTCTTAATATTTAAGCCAGTTGAAGACTTCAATGAATAGTCTGAAAAATTTCTGCGTAACCTTTCTATTGTTACCATCTCTTTCAGAGACAATTTTCCGTTTGTTGCTTCCTGTACGTGGCTTTGCTCTTCCTATGCGTCTGATTATTTTTTCTCTCTTCTCTTGTTCTGTCTGTTTGCATACCTCTGTCAGTCTCTGTTTGATCTCTCTCTCTCTCTCTCTCTCTCTCTCTCTCTCTCTCTCTCTCTCTCTCTCTCTCTCTCTCTCTCTCTTCCTCCCTTTCTTTTTGTTTCTCTCATCCTATCCTCCTTCCATTCCATCCTTTTCCCCATCCCTTTCACTCTGCCTCCCACCACCACACTCCTACCCATCCCAACACTTAACAAGATTGGAGGGTCTTCTGACCTCCTTCTCCACCTCTTCCTCAGCCTCCTCCTTTGCCTCCTCTTCCTCCTTCGTTCCTCTTCCTCTCTCACCTCATCCACTTTCTCTTCCTTCTCCGGTATCGACTCTCACTGAATTCTTTACTTGACAGAATCTTATGCACTGAACATTTCTACTCATGTTAAAGTAACCTTAAATTTTACTGGATAAAAACAAAAATTTTCTTTTTAATCAAGTGATTTTCGTCTTTTTTTTTTTTAGGTGTGAAAAGTCTAATTTTGGGGGAGGTGTGTAGGACTTTAAGATTTTTTTAAATGCTTTTTTTTTTTCAATAGGAGATTTTTCGGTTTCATTTCAGAGGCTCTGGGACATTCTCCATTCAGCAGTCCATAATGCCTATTGGAGTTTATGTTCGCGAGGCGTCTGAGAGGTCAATTTCTGGCTCCAAAACTCGGGAAAATTCAAGTTGCAATAGATATTCCGCCGAATAGAGTTCCGTCGATTCTGTAGACCAGCTGTTTCTGGTGGAGGAGGAGGGAGGAATGTTGTTCTTAGTGGTCCTGACCTGGTGGAAGTGGCGCTGATAGTGGTGGTACTAGTGGCAGTGGCACTGATAGTGTTGGTCGTGGTGACAGTGGTGCTGATAGTGTTGGTCGTGGTGACAGTGACACTGATAGTGTTGGTCGTGGTGACAGTGGCGCTGATAGTGTTGATAGTGGTAGCAATGGCGCTGATAGTGTTGGTCGTGAAGGCAGTGGCGCTGATAGTGTTGATAGTGGTAGCAATGGCGCTGATAGTGTTGTTCATGATGGCAGTGGCGTTGATAGTGTTGATCTTGGTGACAGTGGCGCTGATAGTGTTGATAACGGTAGCAATGGCGCTGATAGTGTTGGTCGTGATGGCAGTGGCGCTGATAGTGTTGATCGTGAAGGCAGTGGCTCTGATATTGTTGATCGTGGTAGCAATGGCGCTGGTAGTGTTGGTCGTGATGGCAGTGGCGCTGATAGGGGTGGTCCTGGTGGCAGTGGCGCTGATACTGGTGATCGTGTTAGCAGTGGCGTTGATATTGTTGGTCTTGGTCTTGGTGGCAGTGGCACTGATGGTAGTCCTAGTGGTGACAGTCCTAGCGGTGTTAATAGTCGTCCAACTAGAAAGTGATGTGGCTTTAGTGGCGCCGGTGGTGAGACTGGTGGTTCTAGTAATGGTAGTTGCGGTGGTGGTGGTTTTGGTGGTTCCTGGCTAAGCGGTTCTGAATTACACAGTAATATTACGAAACTCGTCTCTTTCCCTGCCTCAGTATTCTAGGCTATGATTTTTGTTTTTTGGAGTAATGCTTAATAAGTACTGGCTGACACAAACTCGTAAAACACTGTGATCCCTGTTTGCTGTTCAAACACGCATGTTTATTTAATCTCTGCACAAGCACTCGTATGAAGAACGAATGTTGGTGTTTGTTTGTGCATTGTTCACTTATGCATGAACAGACACGGCCCTTGTTCGTGCTTGTCTTATTGCTTGGTTTCAAGAACACGGTTCTTTGGATGAGACTGAAAGCCTGTTGACTGTACGAGGGTCATCAGTGTTGCATATCACCTATGAACTACCAATCAAAACCAATTTAAATATCTTAAATATGAACTGAAATGAGATATACGCTTTTCTACGTATATACACTGAGAGATAATAATTTAAAAGTAGTAGCAGTGGTAGTAGTAGTAGTAGTAGTAGTAGTAGTAGTAGTAGTAGTAGTAGTAGTAGTAGTAGTAGTAGTAGTAACAATAATAATAATAATAATAATAAACCCAGGCAAGACATTATAAGAAAGTGTTCCGTCTCTCAGGTTTAATAAATAATTAAAACACTGAGTCTAATGAGAAAGTTGTTTGATCATGTTTGTGTTATTTTCAAGGAAACTCTGGTAGGACGAATACATCGGTGTATAACACATTGCACTGCATTATCATGACTGCGCTAAACCTGTGTGTCATTCACCGCAAGCAGTGGTCAAGACTCGAACCTTTGCTAACAGCAAATTTCGTCTCTGATTAGTCAGGCTCTTTGTAAATGTAACTATTATTATTATTATTATTATTATTATTATTATTATTATTATTTATTATTATTATTATTATTATTATTATTATATAAATTACACACAACAAAATAAAAAATAAAGCAAAAAATAATGTATAAAATATTTGTCAAATGATGCGGCTATTCTTGTCAATATACATATATATATATTTATGTAGGGGAGCAATGTGGCAGATGTTGCAAGTGTATGGAATAGGTAAAGAGTTTTTATGAGGATAGTGAGGCTCAGGTTAGGGTGTGTAGGAGAGAGGGAGATCACTTCCCGGTAAAAGTAGGTCTTAGACAGGGATGTGTAATGTCACCATGGTTGTTTAATATATTTATAGATGGGGTTGTGAAGGAGGTAATTCCTAGGGTGTTGGGGAGAGGGATTTACCTAGAGTTTACCTGGAGAGGGTTCCGGGGGTCAACGCCCCTGCGACCCGTTCTGAGACGAGGGCTCATGGTGGATCAGCGTCTGATCAACCAAGCTGTTTCTGCTGGACGCACGCAAGCTGACGTACAAACCACAGCCCGGTTGGCCAGGTAATGACTTTAGGTGCCTGTCCAGTGGGATTAAATTATGGGTAATCAAGTACAAAATGGGAGTTGACACAGTTTTTGCTGATGATACTGTGCTTATGGGAGATTCTAAAGAAAAGTTGCAAAGGTTAGTGGACGAGTTTGGGAGGATTGTGTAAAGGTAGAAAGTTGAACGTGAACATAGATAAGAGTAAGGTGATGAGGGTATCAAATGATTTAGAAAAATTGGATATCACATTGGAGAGAGGGAGTATGGAAGAAGTGAATGTTTTCAGATATCTGGGATGAAGGATGAGGGATGAGGTTAACCATAGAATTGATGAATGAAAAAAAGTGAGTGATGCATTGAGGTATATGTGGAGACAAAAAACGTTATCTATGGAGGCAAAGAAGGGAATGTATGAAAGTATAGTAGTACCAACACTCTTATATGGGTGTGAAGCTTGGGTTGTAAATGCTGAAGCGAGGAGGCGGTTGGAAGCAGTGGAGATGTCCTGTTCTAAGGGCAATGTGTGGTGTAAATATTATGCAGAGAATTCGGAGTATGGAAATTAGGAGGTGTGGAGTTAATAAAAGTATTAGTCAGAGGGCAGAAGAGGGGTTGTTGAGGTGGTTTGGTCATTTAGAGAGAATGGATCAAAGTAGAATGACATGGAGAGCGTATAAATCTGTAGGGGAATGAAAGCGGGGTAGGGGTCGTCCTCGAAAAGGTTGGAGGGAGGGGGTAAAGGAGGTTTTGTGGGCGAGGGGCTTGGACTTCCAGCAAGCGTGCGTGAGCGTGTTAGATAGGAGTGAATGGAGACGAATGGTCTTGGGACCTGACGAGCTGTTTGAGAGTGAGCAGGATAATATTTAGTGATGGGATTCAGGGAAACCGGTTATTTTTATATAGCGGGACTTGAGTACTGGAAATGGGAAGTACAATGTCTGCACTTTAAAGGAGGGATTTGGGATATTGGCAGTTTGGAGGGATATGTTATATATCTTTATATATGCTTCTAAACTGTTGTAGCTGGGCGCCTATGCAAAGACAATGATTATGTATGAGTGAGGTGAAAGTGTTGAATGATGAGGAAAGTATTTTCTTTTTGTGGATTTTCTTTTTTTTTGGGGTTACACTGCCTCGATGGGAGACGGCCGACTTGTTGAATATATTTATATATATATATATATATTATATATATATATATATATATATATATATATATATATTATATATATATGTATATATATATATATATATTATATATATATATATATATATATATATTATATTATTATAGTAATATTATATATTGTATATATAAAGTATTTATATATATATAATAATTGTATCAATATATTTGATAATTATATAACTATAAAAATATATATATTTCATATTATATATATTATATTAAATTATATTAAAATATGTCAGTCCGAATAGCAGAACTTGCGATCTTGCTTAAAATAGCAACTCAATCTTGCAATATGGACAAGTTGAATATTTGTGTATGCAATAAATTTTCGCACACTCTGAACCTAAGAAAAAATATATTTCATTGTGTTTGTTAGTATTAGAGAAATTTTAGAAAGACTAATTAAAATGCTAATAATAATATTAGTTAGGTTAGCTAAAATAAATTGTTTTTATAATAAGTTAGTATAGTTTTCTAATTTCTTTGGTGACAAATTAACAAATTTTATATTAATTAATGAAAAAAATATATCTTAAATGTAGAGTATTTTAAAGGACTTAATTTAACAGTTCTGCTCAATTGACGTTTACATATTCGGCACGAATAATATATATATATAGTATATTATTATATATAGATATTATAATTATCACTTAACAGGATATTCATATAACTATTATAGTCGTCAATCCCTTATCTATGCAAGGCAATACGGGGTGGAAATCTGTAGATTAAAACTTTCACATTCTCATGTCATCATCAGGATGTGCACGTTCTTCAAGGAGTGCAACTAAGCAGGGAGAGTTGTCAGGGTAGCGTAGTGAGAATGTGTCACCGTCCACGGTTTCCCTTAGACTGTGGTCAGTATTCGGTGCCAACCCCTACCTACTGCAGTGGAGATGTGCAAAACAACCACTGTGAAAGAATACTGAAATTTCAATTTCACCATTTCACATGCTTGGAATTTCACTATTCTTTCACAGTGATTGTTTTGCATATTCTGATATCACCTATATCTGATATCTCATGAATATATATATATATATATATATATATATATATATAATATATAATATATATATATATATATATATATATATATATATATATATATATATTATATATATATATTATATATATATATATATATATATTATATTATAATATATATATATATATATGCACAGATAGACAGTCATTAAAACTGTAATTCTATGTTAATTTAAAACGTTTCTAAAAAAAAGTTTCACTGAAAATTTATTTAAAATTTCCGTTAATTAAAATACGAGAGAAATAAATTCAGGAAGATAATTTTTGCCTCTGTAAAGTAACCAATAACCGAGAAAATATTTTTTCCTATTTCATTAAGGAATTTTTCTTAAATTCCAGTTTAGAGGCTGTACGATCCCTACTTGTTTAGCGCACTCGTTAAAAATTAATAATAATAATAATAATAATAATAATAATAATAATAATAAATAATAATAATAATAATAAAATAATAGAAAATAATAATAATATATAATAATAATAATAATAATAATAATAATAATAATAATAATAATAATATAATAATAAGAAGAAGAAGAAGAAGAAGAAGAAGAAGGAGAAAGAGAAGAAGACCAAGAACAATAATAAGAAAAGCAAATGCATATGCCATTGGCTTGTATCATGAGGGTTGGTGTGAAGGAGAGACACCTTGCATGGTCAACATGCACTCTAGCTGTGAGTTAATGCCCAGTACAGACCACTAGCTACACCGATCAACACACATCATGTCTGACAGTCAACCTACAAGCTCACACACAGCAAATCACAGAAATGCAGATAAACACTCATTTATTATAATCGATGTTTCGTTCAGTGAGAGTATCTATATTTTACATTTGTGTTATTTGAAGATAGATTGGTAGATAGATAGGTAGATAGATATAGATAGATAGGTAGATAATATATAATAATATAATATATATATATATATATATATAGAGAGAGAAGAGAGGAGAGAGAAGAGAAGATGAGAAGATGATAGAGAGAGATAGAGAGAAGAGAGAGAGAAGAAGTATGAAGAAAGAGTAGAAGAGAGAGGAGAGAGAGAGAGAGAGAGAGAGAGAGAGAAAACAGAGTTGAGATATAAAAAACAGATAAATCCTTCATGGAGGGTAAACTAAAGAAATTAGTAAAGATGCGTATATTGCTGCTTTGATTAGAGATCTACACTCTTTGTATGTTTTTTTTCTGTCCTTAATTTTCAACCTGTCCTCTAATTAGTATTTTAGTTAATCAAGTTATCTGCATAATTTTTTTCCACTACGAGTTTAAGCAACATACTAGCCTTGGCAGTATACGTAAATCACAGAGTTGTGATATTATAAAACCCATAACTATTTAAGCAGCTTTTCTCGTGCTTTCTCTATTTTTTTTTTACCTTTGATATACCTTTGAAGAATTTCGAGGCTTTCACTACTCTCGGAGCCCGGCCATGGACCAGGCTTGTCTGATGCTTGCCTGGTAAACCAGGTTGTTGCTGCTGGAGGCCCGCTGCCCCACATATCCTTCACAATTTTGTTGATCTGGCACCTGTCCAGTTGCCCCTTGGAGGCTTCCACACTTGTTCCAGCCGTGTTTCTGATATCTTCTGGGTTTATTTTGCACTTCCTCCCATATCTCTCACTCCAGTATGTTGTTATGGCAGTGTGCGGATTTGGGACCAGACCCTCGAGTGCTTTCCAGGTATATATTATCATGTATCTCTCTCTCTCCTCCTCTCCAGTGAGTACATGTTCAAAACTTGAAGGCGTTCCTAGCAATTTAGATGCTTTTCAGGCTCACAGTGAGCCGTAAACGATCTTTGTATTTGCTCCAACTCTGATATTTCTCCTGCGTGGAACGGGGCCGTCAGCACTGAGCAGTATTCTAAATGAGTGAGCAATAGCGATTGTCACCATTGACATTATTTCCCATGTTTTGAAAGTTCTCAATACCCACCCCGTCATCTTCCTGGCTGTCGCGATCTTTGCCATGTTATGGTCTTTAAAAGAAAGGTCAGCTGACATAATTATTATTAAGTTACGTTAGGTTATATTAGGTTACGTTGAATTGATCAGGTTGCCGTTAATTCACGATAAACGTTTTTGAGGAGTAAGGACGGCCAGTGAAACAGCATATAGCGTTGAAAATCGACTTATGGTGCTATAAGTGCGCATGCTACTGTAGTTCTGATGCAAGGTCCCTTATATTTTTCATTAGGATTATCAAGTAATATGTATATGTTGAATTTACCAGTTAGGAGGAGTAATTAAATAAATAACTCATAAATCTTAGGAAGGACTGCAACTTATCCACTGATCATTTCTGAACCTTGTACTTAAACATTTTGGAAAAAGTTTAAGATAGACGAGGAAAATATAAATTCAGCCGTTTACCAGACGACACGACCATTAAAGACTGTGTTCTTGAATACTCACACCTCTGTGGACCAGCAAGATAACTCACCCAGCCACCAATATTGATCACCTGTCTCCTCCGCTGGC
>NC_069425.1:35091966-35096966 GCF_026875155.1 Cherax quadricarinatus | reverse complement strand
GTGGGGCTCCCTTCTTGAAAAGGGTGGGGCTTCCTTCTTTACAAGGTAGGGCTTCCTTCTGACATGGTGGGGGTTTCCCTTCTTGACAGGGCGGGTTTCCTTCTTGATAAAGGTAGGGCTTCCTTCTTGACAAGGTGGGAGTTCCCTTCTTGACAAGGTGGGGTACTCTTCTTGACAAGGTGGATTCTCCCTTCATGACATGGTAGGGGCTCCCTTCTTGACAAGGTGGGGTTCCCTTCTTGACAAGGTGGGGGCTCCCTTCTTGACAAGGTAGGGCTTCCTTCTTGACAAGGTGGGAGTTCCCTTTTTGACAAGGTGGGGGTACTCTTCTTGACAAGGTGGGTTCTCCCTTCTTGACATGGTGGGTTGCTCCCTTCTTGAAAAGGGTGGGGTTCCTTTCTTGACAAGGTGGGGCTCCCTTCTTGACAAGGTAGGGCTTCCTTCTTGACAAGATGGGAGTTCCCTTCTTGACAAGGTGGGGGCTCCTTTCTTGACATGGCGGGGGCTCCCTTCTTGACAAGGTGGGGGCTCTTTTCTTGACATGGTGGGGGCTCCCTTCTTGAAAAGGTGGGGGCTCCTTTCTTGACATGGTGGGGGCTCCCTTCTTGACAAGGTGGGGGCTCCTTTCTTGACATGGTGGGGGCTCCCTTCTTGACAAGGTGGGGGCTCCCTTCTTGACATGGTAGGGGCTCCCTTCTTGACAAGGTGGGGTTCCCTTCTTGACAAGGTGGGGGCTCCCTTCTTGACAAGGTAGGGCTTCCTTCTTAACAAGGTGGGAGTTCCCTTCTTGACAAGGTGGGGGTTCCCTTCTTGACAAGGTGGGGGCTTCTTTCTTGACATGGCGGGGGCTCCCTTCTTGACAACATGTGGGCTCCATTCTTGACAAGGTGTGGGCACAGTGCTTGAAAAGCTGTGGGCTGCTCCATTTTGACATTTTTTTTTCCCTGCCATCAACCTTGTTACATTTTTTATTACCCAGTCCATTTTTTTTCTTTCGCCTCTTCTGAATTTGACCTGTCAGTCATGTGTAAGTGGGGTTATGAGCTTCAGTCTCTGGACCAAAGTCGTGGGCATGACGGCTGCAGATTAACGTGATCCGATTCTCTTCATCGAAATTATGCCTTTTAAAGCTATTTCACACACAACACACACCACACACACACACACACACAACCACACACACATATATATATATATAAAAATATATATATATTTATATATATATAATATATATATATATATATATATATATATATATATATATAATATATACATGTATAATATATACATATAATATATTTGTCGTGCCGAATATGTAAAACTGGTCAATTAGCAAGAACTCATTTAAAATTAAGTCCTTTCTAAAATTTTCTCTTATACTCTTAAAAATATATATTTTTCGTTAATGTTAGTGTAAAATTTTTTAATTTTGCTCCAAAAGAATCTTAGAAAACTTACCTAACCTTATTATAACAAGAGCAATTTATTTTAGCCTAACCCAACTAAATATATTTTAGATTCGTTTACAATAATTTAATACTAAACAAACATAGTGAAATATAATTTTTTCGTTAGGTTCAGAATGATTTTGGCGAAATTATTGCATACACAAATTTTCACTTGTCCTATATGGCAAGATGAGCGTTGTTATTTAAGCCAAGATCGCAAGTTCTGCCTATTCGGCACGACATATATTATATATATATAAATAATATATATATATATATATATATATATATAAAATATATATTATATATATATATATATATATATATATTATTAACACATCGGCCGCCTACCACCAAGGCAGGGTGGCCCGAGAAAGAAAAACTTCCATCATCATTAACTCAATCACTGTCTTACCAGAGGAGTGCTCGCACTACAGTTATAAAACTGCAACATTAACACCCCTCCTTCAGAGTGCAGACACTGTACTTCCCATCTCCAGGACTCAAGTCCGGCCTGCCGGTTTCCCTGAATCCCTTCATAAATGTTACCTTGCTCACACTTCATGTCGTGCCGAATAAGTAAAACTGGTCAGTTAGCAAGAACTTATTTAAAATTAAGTCCTTTCTAAAATTTCCTCTTATTCGTTTAAATACACATATATTTTCATTTACGTTAATATAAAAATTAAAAGTTTTGTACCAAAATAATCCTAGAAAATTCACTAACCTTATTATAACAAGCGCAATTTAATTTAGCCTAATCCAACTAAATATATTTTAGATAAGTTTACAATAATTTAATAATAAACAAACACAATGAAATATATCTTTTCCTTTAGGCTCAGAATGATTTTTGCGAACTTATTGCATACACAAACTTTTGCTTGCTATTTAAGCCAAACTCGCAAGTTTTACCTATTCGCCACGGCATGTATTTCCCTCACTATATATCTTCTCACGTTCATTCATTGCTTCAAAACTATTTACCAATATAGCTCACTCACATCTCGCTCATATTAGCAGCATCAAGGGAGAGTGGCCAGACTGCCTGTAACATTCACTTATGTATTTCGACGAGTCCATGAAACATATCATTCGCGATCAGCGTGTTTAGACGCTTTACATCACGAGCAAGAGGACTAGAAGCGTTTATTGATGAAACAAGGATTAATTAATGTCCTCGGAGATTTGACCATTCACTCACTGCGCTTGTATTCCTAATTCTTGTTTTGTGCATTGAAACATAATTGCAGTCAGTGCAGGCATCGTTGACTTTGGTTACTGATGCAGCTTGCTTATGGTCAGTCTTGAGGTACACTGGTATCTGGACGCATTCACTCAGTGTTTTCTTCCACCTCTGCTCCTCCTTTGTCCCGTTCCTCTACTGCTTCTTCTGTTTCTATATATTTTTCTACCTCTACTCCTACCTCCGTTCCTTTATTTTTTTTACAGCTGTTGCTTTCCTCAACATCTACTTGTGCCTGTACCACTGCTGTTACCTCTGTTCCTTCTTCTTTTCCTGCCTCTGCTCCTACTTCTTCTTCCCCCCACCCCCCTGTTTCTACAACTACTGCGTTTGCTTCTACCTTTGTTTCTAAATCTGCTCTTGCGTCTATTGAATTAGAAAACTAAACGGAAACAGAGATAATGTTTCGAGGTGAGCAACAAATATTTGTCATAATCTGTACATCCCTCAAGCTTTTCCTGTCATAGCGGAGACTAAGCTTACAATTACTTAAGTGTATTATTATTCTGTACGTCAAGAGAGCCCCTGAGGGTCATTCCGCTCAAGGAGTGGTCGAGGCTCGATCCTTTGTCAGCTAATCGCGAGGAAACACAGTAGTCATTCTGTAATGCAAATTTTCTCTCATTAAAATTCCTCTTTTCAGAGGGAAGTGCCAAACCCAAAGCAGTCATCAGCGTCTGGGATATGCGAAGACATTAGGTTTGATCTTAGGAAGGGAACGTAGTTCCAATACCTTGGACTGATACATGGCGTCATCGCGGTGTGATCCCAGACAGGGTTTCTCGGCTGATAATCTAATCAGTCAGGTTGTTGGGGCTGTCAGCACGCAGTCCAACGCAGGCACCACAGTCTGGCTGATCAACAACTGATTAGAAGCTGATTAGAAGCTCTCAAGGACAGCATGTCTTTAATGACCTCTCTCGCTCACCTCAGACACAACTTTTTTCTGTTTGTGACGTCTCATCCTCTACTGATACAATGCTATGTACAAATTTGCATCAATAATGACACTAATTCTCATGCATATTAACAAATCTCTTCCAGAATCTCAATAACAAAAATACCATCAAGTCACTTGGCTGTGTAATTAAACTTGCTACATTAACATCACTCTCTAGATGAAAATAGCTTTAATTAAATTACACTATCAGACAAGAGCGTTTTTTTACAGATGTGAATTAGAGTGAAAAATTAAGTTTGAAATGAAAGAAGGGCGTATGCAGCTCTCCGAGGAAAATGTTTCTGCCAAAAATTTACAATAACAAAGGAGTCAGCAGCATGCAAATTTAACATATAAAACGCTACACATTTTTCCTGCCCGGTGACACTGACCATAAAACCTGGGAAATGGTGAAAGCTCGACCCGACGTTTGGCTCAGTGAGTTTCACCAACGTAAACTTGTGGTGCGGTTATGTGATTTGGCGAGTCACTAACTTGACCTACTGCATCTCCTGAGGCTGCCATCTCTATTTCCCTCTCCGGTTCCTCCACGCTCGCTATTACCTTTCTTCATATATATATATATATATATATATATATATATATATATATATATATATATATATATATATATATATATTATATATATATATATATATATATATATGTTCATTATGTATAAATATATATTATATTTAATATATATTTTATATATAATATTATATATATATATTATATATATTTGTCAGCCTAAAGAAATTGGTTCAATTACAAGAACTCATTTCATTTTAATCTTCTAAAATTTTCTCTTATATGTTTAAAGATAATTTTTTTTCATTTATATTAAGGCAAAAATTAATAATTTTGTACCGAAAGAACCTTAGAAAAAACTTCCCTAATTTTATATAACTAGCTCACTTTAATTTAGAAAATTTCAACTAAAATTTTTGAAATTTTTAAAAAATTTTTTTTTTTTTTTTTTGGGGGTTTTTTTTATTGCATTACAATTTTTTTCTTGCCATTTGGGGCAAGAAGAGCGTTGCTATTGAAGCTAAAAAAAGCAAATTTTTTGCCTATTTGGGACGACACACAGACACACAGACACAACCAGAGACACACACACACACCACACACCACACACACACACACACACAACACACACACACAACCCCCAAAACCCCACAACACACAACACACACACACCAATATTTTTAAAATATATATAATATAATATATATAATAATAATATAAATATTATATATTATAAATATATAATATATATTAAAATTTTTATGTCGTGCCGAAAGGCAAACTTGCGATTTTGGCTTAAAAGCAACGCTCATTTTTTCCATAAGGACAAACGAAA
>NC_069425.1:35086966-35089466 GCF_026875155.1 Cherax quadricarinatus | reverse complement strand
TATATATATATTTTTATATATATAATATTTATATTATATAAGATTTTTTCCAGTAGAGCTGATATCATTAGTAATTAATAGAGATTAATATGATGGAAAATTAGTGAGAGAAAACGTGTTTATCGCTAAATACAAATTGGGTGTTTTCGAGGCCCTGTTGCTCGTTGCCCAATGAAAACCCAGATTAAAAGTGCGATTCCCTTGTGTAATAAGGGTTAGGCAGTTGGTGGTTTCGAAAGCAATGACCGTTCAGACCTTTATTCATATTTATATATATTATATATATATATATATATATATATATATATATATATATATATTATATATATATATATAATATATATATATATATATAATGTATATAATGTTAAGTTTGATCCAAGAGCATAGTTAACTCTAGTTTATTGAATGAAGAGCTTTTTACCAGCACCAAAAAACGCAACTTGAAGGAAACTATTGGAAAAAACAGTTTATTGGCACAAACAATAAGGTTTGCTAACTTTGTTGTGAATATATGATCTTTTTTCCTTTGGTAGAACATTGTATGCAAATTACATTAAGTTTCGTCCCATAACGTTCAACTGTGGAAAATATTATACCAAGGCTGGGCTAAAAGTGTATGGAAGAGTTCTGGCAGGGGATGTTATGTTGCAGGTGTAGTGGTGATGGTAGTGATCCTGGTGGTGATGGTGGTGGTGGGGTGGGAAGTGGTAATTGTGGTAGTTGTGGAGGTACTGCTGATGGTGGTGGTAGAGATAGGTAATGGTGATGAACATGGTGGATGTAGTACAGCGGCAAGGGTATGGTGATAGGGACCTTGGTGGTGATTGTGGTGGCGTTGGTGATAGTGATGGGAATAGGGGTGTGGTGGGTGATGTTATATTTTTTTTATACTACCTGGAGTTTACCTGGAGAGAGCTCCGGGGGTCAACGCCCCCGCGGCCCGGTCTGTGACCAGGCCTCCTGGTGGATCAGAGCCTGATCAACCAGGCTGTTACTGCTGGGTGCACGCAAACCAACGTACGAGCCACAGCTAGGCTGATCAGGAACCGACTTTAGGTGCTTGTCCAGTGCCAGCTTGAAGACTGCCAGGGGTCTGTTGGTAATCCCCCTTATGTATGCTGGGAGGCAGTTGAAGAGTCTCGGACCCCTGACACTTATTGTATGGTCTCTTAACGTGCTAGAGACACCCCTGCTTTTCATCGGGGGGATGTTGCATCGTCTGCCAAGTCTTTTGCTTTCGTAGTGAGTGATTTTCGTGTGCACGTTCGGTACTAGTCCCTCTAGGATTTTCCAGGTGTATATAATCATGTATCTCTCCCGCCTGCGTTCCAGGGAATACAGGTTCAGGAACCTCAAGCGCTCCCAGTAATTGAGGTGTTTTATCTCCGTTATGCGCGCCGTGAAGGTTCTCTGTACATTTTCTAGGTCAGCAATTTCACCTGCCTTGAAAGGTGCTGTTAGTGTGCAGCAATATTCAGCCTAGATAGAACAAGTGACCTGAAGAGTGTCATCATGGGCTTGGCATCCCTAGTTTTGAAGGTTCTCATTATCCATCCTGTCATTTTTCTAGCAGATGCGATTGATACGATGTTATGGTCCTTGAAGGTGAGATCCTCCGACATGATCACTCCCAGGTCTTTGATACACTGTAAATACTTACGGTTTTACGGTTATGTTATTGTAAACTTATCTAAAATACATTTAGTTTGATTAGACTAAATTAAATTGCGCTTGTTATAATAAGGTTAGGGAAGTTTTCTAAGGTTCTTTTGGTACAAAATTATTAATTTTTACATTAACATAAATGAAAAAAAATATATTTCTAAGCGTATAAGAGAACATTATAGAAAGGATTTAATTTTAAACAAGTTCTTGCTAATTGACCAATTTTACCTATTCGGCACGACATATATATATATACATATATATACATATACATATATATATATATATATATATATATAATATATATATATATATATATATTATATATATATATATATATTATATATATGTATATATATAGAAAGTTGTATTAAGCAAGTCCATGGTCGACAGGAATATATTGAATCTTGTTTCATAAAAAGCAGTTTTGACAATAATATGAATATTTCCTTTGGTTTATATAAATTAGATCTATTTATAATTAATAGAATTTGGGAAGAATTTAATAATACATTGGACAATTAATAAATTTTGAAATTCTTAATTCTTGGGTAGAATAGTTTGTTGGTGGGTTGTGTGAAGGACCTGTCTAGTTGGGCCAGCGGGCCTGCTGCAGTGTTCCCGTTCTTATGAGTCGCGTGTCAGGTGTTGCTTTGTTGTGGGATGTGATAGTGAGGTGTGGGCTAGACCCTTTATTGTTTAATGGTTTGTTTGGTAGGCTGTAAGCGGGTGGTTAATGATACGTCTTCGGAGGCTTCTTACTTTATTGTTAAGTCGTGGTGGGTACACAGGCTTGTGTGTTGTGCCCATGGCCCGGGCAGGGCCATCCCAC
>NC_069425.1:35046966-35081966 GCF_026875155.1 Cherax quadricarinatus | reverse complement strand
CAACTGCCTTTATCAACAAGATTCTCTTACATGTCTTTGTATCATCCAGCTTGAGTCGACTGTATCGGACCTCCGGGAGAGAGTGGGTTCGTCGCTGCCCAGGAATCCGTCCAACGTAAGGGAGAGTCAAGCCTGCGTCGCCTGCGGCATCAGGAGGGCAGTGAGAGTGCTGGAGGAGGGAGGAGCTCCCCCACAGGTATGTCTTTCCTGTAGGAGCAGTAGGACGATGGAAAGGAAGTTTAAAGATGAGATAGGAAGGGAGGGTGGTAGGGAGGGAGGAAGGGAAGGAGAGAGGGAAAGTGGGAGGGATGGAGGAAGGGAGGGAGGGAAGGAGGGAGGGAGGGAGGGAGAGAGTAAAAATTATAGCAAGTTCCAACATTGGCTCAGAGACTAAGAACGAATTTCATATATGAAAAAGCTCTAGTTATCGTTCCTAGAGGTTAGAAGAAGGGGTAAGATAGATCTCTAAAGAGTCAGACGAAGAAAGAGGCAGAGTACAGGGGGCACAGATGGAAGATAGAAACAATAATGTTCTTAGGAATGTCAGGAATGATCTTCGTTCTGAGGGTAGTTAGAAAGAGTGAAGATTCCACATACGATTTTAAGAACAGGCATGAAAGGCCTCATGTGTCCAGGAATTTAGTGTGACCGTTCTTAAGTAACTAAGACGCAGGCCTAAGAACCAAGAATAGCCCTTCACAACAAATGTTCAAACACACACACACACACACACACACACACACAACACACACACACACACACACACACACACACACACACACACACACACACACACACACACACACACAAATCCCTCTGTCCAGGCCCACATGTATAAACGAGGCAGTAGGAATACACATGGGCGTGTCGACGGTGAGAGCAGAGGACATATCACTCATATTAGAAGGCGAGCCAGCCCACAGGGACACGATATTGCACACTGCCTGCGGCATTGTCTCCAGCGGCCTCGCTCTACCTGCCTGTTACCTCTCTCGCTAATATGGTCATTAGCAGCTCAACTCTCCTGTATTTAGTCAACCTGGTCTCCAAACAGAGCGTTCGCTTTCGCAGGCGATACAGTGGGTCGATTTCTGAGCTACGAGCTACACAAGTACTATGTATATGATATTTATTTTAGATTAGGTTAGAGAGGATTATATAAGTACAACTTAAATCAACTCGTACATTGTACAGATGATTCCATTAGAGAAATTAAACTCATCACTGCTTCAAGTGTTGGTATTTCACTCCACTGCTCAGGAGTACCGTGTTAGTACTCCCTCGCTCTCTGTTCAGGAGTACAGTGTTAGTAACCCCTCGCTCACTGTTTAAATGTACACAATTTTAATATTTGAATATTCATTTAAACTACGACAGGAGAAATAGATTAATAGGTATGGATAATTTGATCTATTCAGAAATATTAAATGATAAACAGATAAGTAAGAAAGGCGATGGTATAAAGAGACGCAGGGAGAATAGATGTTATATGCAATGTTTGAGGTTGTATGGCGAATAATAAAGAGAGAGAGAGAGGGAGGAAGGGAGGTGGGGAGAGGAGAGAGAGAGAGAGGGGAGAGAGAGAGAGAGAGGGGGAGAGAGGGGAAGAGGGGGGAGAGAGGGGAGAGGAAGAGGAGAGAGAGGAGAGGGGAGACGGAGAGAAGGGGAGAGAGAGAGAGAGAGAAGATGACCAATAGGGAGAGATTTGGGGAAAGGGGGGAAAGAAAAAAAATGACGAAAAAGTAACGTTTAACCAAATGAAATCTGTTGGCCCCCACAGCCTTTTTGGCCCCCCAGCTTCATTCTGTTCTACATTTGTATGTTTCATAAAAATAAAGATATAATATAGATTATGTCAGGTATATTTTTCAGATGAGCTGAGGTACGTAACAGCTCTTAGCTTGTAAATGGAGGTGGGAACTCTTAACCCTGTGAGAACTCTTGTGTAAAAGAGAGAAATGAGTGACAATAAACTACAACTTGAACTTTAGAATGAAATATAACAGAGTAAAAAAATCAAGACATTAAAAAAGAATAATAATCTTTGGCTGTCCCTCACATGTTGCTATTATTGCTGATGCTGCTGTTGTTGTTGCTGCTGCTGCTGAAAGTCACCACCATACAACGTCAGATCACTATATTACACACACCCACCAACTATTCTTTATCCCTTCCGAATGAGTCACGCGGATTTACCTCATTCCAATAATAAAATAACTGTTTACCGGGAGCGTGTGTTCTCCCACCTGACGTCCAGCTATTATACCATAACCCATGATAGCCACAGTACCGTGTTTCATCCTGTATATAGGTTATCACGGCTCACTCATTATCTATATTGCACTTCATGGAGAGCTCCAGTAAAATAGCTATACATTGCAGTTTGCGAGAATCTATGAGAATGTTCAGCGGGAATTAATTTTTTTTACCAGTGCATAGCATGTAATAATACCATAAGGGAAATTAGCCTCTGCGTGTATTTCACATTATTAAACTTACGGAATATGTAGAGAATTTTAATATCGAAAGTGCTTATATTGTGGACTAGGCCATATTCCTCGTAATACCAACTGGTAATTATGTAGTTTTTTGCAGGGTAGGTTGTAATTTTTATGATATTTATTAATTTTGTTTTTACTCTTCAAAGTGGTATACAGAAAACATGGTCAGTAATAAAAGTTGCAAGGGTAGTAGATCGGTAAATGTCGTGCCGAATAGGTAAAATTGGTCAATTAGCAAGAACTCTTTTAAAATTAAGTTCTTTCTCAAATTTTCTCTTATACGTTTAAAGATTTATTTTTTCATTTATGTTAATGTAAAAAAATAATAATTTTGTACCAAAAGAATGTTAGAAAACTTACCTAATCTTAATATGACAAGCGCAATTAAATTTAGCCTAATCCATCTAAATATATTTTAAATAATTTTGCAATAATCTAATAATACACAAAAACAATGAAACATTTTTTTTCGTTAGGCTCAGAATGATTTTTGCAAAATTATTACATACACAAATTTTTGCTTGCCTTACTCGGCAAGAAGAGCGTTGCCATTTATGCCATGATCGCAAATTTTACCTGTTCGGCACGACATATACTCACACACACACACACACACACACACACACACACACACACACACACACACACACACACACACACACACACACACACACACACACACACATATATATATTATATATATATATATATATATATATATATATATATATATCCTTAAGGGAAAACTCAAGGTTCACCCCGGAGCTGAATATTTTCTAGTCCTACCACTCCCTATATTCTATATTCTATGTGAACTTTATTTATAGAGAGAATACATTGACAAAAAACATAAAAAACACAAACATGAATACATTACATTGGTACAATATTATATATATATATATATATATATATTATATATATATATATATATATATATATATATATATATATATATATATATATATATCGTGTCGAATAAGCTTAAATAGCAACGCTCCTCTTGCTATATAAAACAAGCGAAGGAGGGGTGTTAATGTTGCAGCTTAAAAACTGTAGTGTAAAGCACCCTTCTGGCAAGACAGTGATGGAGTGAATGATGGTGAAAGTTTTTCTTTTTCGGGCCACCCTGCCTTGGTGGGAATCGGCCAGTGTGTTAATAAAAAAAAGTAATATATATTCTGACTACTCTCTCTCTACATGAGTATAAACTATGAAAAACATTGCTTATTCAAAGATGGTGGTATATATGTCAGTATAAATACACTTTCAATTTACTTTAATTCCTCTATTCGGTAATAAAGTATTCTTTACCATTGGTACACAGGTGACATGCAGCCTTCATGAAAATCGTACAGTGGATAGGCTTTAGACCAACTAATTAACTGGACGTAATATAGCTTCATTATCCATGCTTTTGCTTACATTAATGTAATGAACCTTAAATATGTCGAATCTTGCCTCGATCCTCTTAATATCTAATCTTTTCTTATTTTTCCTTCTCTTATTTGTCTCCTGAAAATTTAAGCTGAGCATATTTGTATATAAAATAAAATTCCTTATGCAATTGTTCTTAATGCATATTTTTTTCCATGTGGATAAGGGCTATTAAACCCTTTAATCCAGTTCAATGTATAATTTCTGGAAGATATAAAGGAAGAATTTTGTACTTAGTGTGAATGGAAACGGCAGATGATCTAAAAAAATAAGGAAATGTGTTAGAATCCTTCCTTTTATAAAATACCAGGAGCTAGAGGGTGGTAACTCTTGCACCATTTATGTACGGGAAACACAGTTCTTGCATTTTGAAGGATGGAGTGAGGATGTTGCATTTAAGAGGATCATTAGAATTACGATGTTATCACACTTCTTGCCTGACCGTGTGTGTGTGTGTGTGTGTGTGTGTGTGTGTGTGTGTGTGTGTGTGTGTGTGAACTCACTGGTCTTACACATAGCCCCAATGATAACATTACAAAACAATATCAAACATATTTCTACATTCATATCATAAAAAAACTAATTTGCTAAGCACTCATATGGTTGTAACCCGGAGTCACACTTTCCTTACATTTCTTTCCCAGACTTGGCTCTACAGTGAATTAATTGAACTTAAGTTTCTTTGCACTCTACATAGTATGGAAGTAGTACTGTGCATACGTAAATTACATTCATTTGTCTTTTTGGCCACAGTGTTAACAAAGATACGAAGGGAAAGGATTATTTTAGCATTTTGTCACATTTAATTTTTTAGTTAAAATACGTAAATTATCATACTTTTAACTCAATTTTCACACTAAATTATCACAGTTTTAGCGAGGTATAGAGTTAGTGATTCATAAGAGTAAATGTCGGAGCCATTTTGTGCTTTATTTTAGGGGAATGTTTTAGTCACATAGTGACCTTTGGTACATATAATCAATAAAAAAAATAAATATCATTTGTATTACACAAACTTTCTGAACGATTCGGAACCCAAAAGAATTACTTAAGTCAATTTATTTATAACCCTAACTTACGTGAAGCCTTGGTAAGAACAAACATTACTTAAACTATTTTACCTCTCATTCTCGTGGAATATATTCAGGCTTTTAGTTTCTTATATTGTTTACCTCTGTTAGCAAAACACACACATACGTCCACTCATACTAAAAAGCCTTAAAAAGCAGTTTTACAAGTGGTGTTACTGTGACGGGCTACGCAGGCAGCCAACATAGTTCTGGTAACGAGTGGAGGTGACGGCAGGGAGAGCGAGGCAGAAGAAGTGCAACGTCTGGTGCAGCGATACGGCCTACGGCTTCTGCTGGTGCTGTACCCGCTGGCGGAGCGCCCTGGTTTACCAGCGCCTCCACACGCCCTCGTGCCCATTGCAAGAGAGTCTGGAGGAAGCGTCTTCACCGTCATGGATGAAGGTGTCGGCAACGACTCGAAGGTGAGTCGTGATCAGAGGCAATTTATTTTTTTTATGACTTCGAAAGGCTCACTCTTCCCTTAGTTCCCGTCAAATGGGGGTGCATTGAAGGGTGTTAAGGGAGAAGGGGGTCTTGCCCCAAAGAAGTGAAGCTATCCTCTTTCATCGCGACAAATCTTGTTATCTCCCACTCCCAGGCAATGTGTGAACCTTACGGTTCTAACGCTCAATTGTAATAATAATAATAATAATAATAATAATAATAATAATAATAATAATAATTATAATAAAATAATAATAACAATAATAATAATAATAATAATAATAATAATAATAATAATAATAATAATAATAATAATAATAATAATAATGGCGGTAAATAGTACATATTTTCGTTGCGTTATCCAATAAAAATAACACGGGAAGGAGTATTAAAATTTACCTGTTTACTAACAGTGTTTGAGTTAAGGATGCTTCCACCCACGCTTGTGCGTGACTTTCACTGCCAACACGAGAACATATCAAAGGTAATATCGACATTACGATGAATAATGACGTCATAAGGGATATTGAAGTAAAATTGAATACTGACGTCAAAAATATTATTAAAGCCACACGTAATATTGATGGTGTGCTGGCATGGGATTTTCGCTTTAACAGTTGGCAGCTGGGTCACAGTTAGAGGCATCTGTTGACTTTTCCAGTTTCTGTAAATAGCTGATATGATATTTTTTTTGAATTCTTATTTACGACTACAATAATAAATATTAATACATGTCACACCTAATAAACCGAATTAGCCTTTTATGAATTAATAAATATATATTTTTTAATTATTGGAAATGGTGTTAGATTATTTAGTTCTGAGCCAAACCTAACTTAAAAACGTCATATATGTCACATCAATATCACATCGATGGCTAAGTGGTCTAGGACGTCTCCCAATTTTGTCAGGCCAGTGCTATTTATTTATATCTACACACACACACACACATATATATATTATATATATATAATTTATATATATATATTTTATATATATATATTATATATATATATATATATTTATATATATATATATATTATATATATTTATATATATTTATATATATATATATATATATATATATATATATATATATATATATGTATATATATATTATATATTATATATTATATATATTATATTATATTAAAATATTTATATATATTATATATATTATATATATATATATATATATATATATATATATATATATAATATATATATATATATATATATATTATTATTATTTTTTATTATCAAACTGGCCGATTCCCACCAAGGCAGGGTGGCCCGAAAAAAGAAAACCTTTCACCATCATTCACTCCATCACTGTCTTGCCAGAAGGGTGCTTTACGCTACAGTTTTTTAAACTGCAACTTTAAAAACCCCCCCTCCTTCAGAGTGCAGGCACTGTACTTCCATCTCCAGGGCTCAACTCCGGCCTGCCGGTTTCCCTGAACCCTTCATAAATGTTACTTTGCTCACACTCCAACAGCACGTCAAGTTTTAAAAAACCCATTTGTCTCCATTCACTCCTATCAAACACGTTCACGATACTGCTGGAAGCCCAAGCTCCTCGCACACAAAACCCCCTTTACCCCCTCCCTCCAACCTTTCTTAGGCCGACCCTACCCCGCCTTCCTTCACTACAGACTGATAAACTCTTGAAGTCATATTCTGTTTCGCTTTCCCTTCTCTCTACATGTCCGAAACCACCTCAACAAACCCTTCCTCAGCCTCTGGACAAACAGTTTTGGTAATCCCGCACCTCCTCCCAACTTCCAAACTACGAATTCTCTGCACCATAAAGAGCCCTTGGTAAAACCCATCTCTCATACATTCCCCTCTTTGCCTCCAAAGGGACAAGTTCTTTTCTCCACAGACTCTTAAGTGCACCACTCACCCCCTTTTCCCCTCATCAATTCTATGATTCACCTCATCTTTCATAGACCATCCGCTGACCCCGTCCGTAAGCCCTGCGTGTTGTAAAAGTCAACTAAAATGCCGGGAACAATGGGTAGTAACCCTTTTCCTGTAAAGATTACTAAAAAGAATAAGAGGAAGAAAATTTTTCAAAGTGGGAAGTCTGAATGTGCGTGGATGTTGTGCAAATGATAAGAAAGAGAAGATTGTGGATGTTAGAATGAGAAAAGCTGGATGTCCTGGAATTTAAGTGAAACAAAGCTGAAGGGGAGGGAGAGTTTTTAATGGAGAAGGAATAAAAGGGATTAGGTCAGGGGTTTTCCAATAGAGTTAGAGCTAAAGAAGGAGTAGCAAAAATGTTGAAGGATAAGCTATGGCAGGAAAAGAGGGACTATAAAAAGTATTTTAAATTCAAGGATTATGTGGAGTAAAATAAAGATTGGATGTGAAAAGTGGGTTATAATAAGCGTGTATGCACCTGGAGAAGAGAGAAGTGTAGAGGAGAGAGAGAGAGAGATTTTGGGAAATGTTGAATGAATGCGTGGGGAGTTTTGAATCAAATGTGAGAGCAATGGTGGTTGGGGATTTCAATGCTAAAGTGGGTAAAAATGTTATGGAGGGACTAGTAGGTAAATTTGGGGTGCCAGGGGTAAATGTAAATGGTGAGCCTTTAATTGAGCTATGTGTAGAAAGAGATTTGTTAATAAGTAATACATATTTTATGAAAAAGAGGATAAATAAATATACAAGGTATGATGTAGCACGTAATGAAAGTAGTTCATTAGATTATGTATTGGCAGATAAAAGGTTGAGGGTAGGCTCCAGGATGTACATGTTTATAGAGGGGCAACTGATATATCGGATCATTATTTAGTTGTAGCTACAGTTAGAGTAAGAGGTAGATGGGAAAAGAGGAAGGTGGCAACAACAAGTAAGAGGGAGGTGAAAGTGTATAAACTAAGGGAGGAGGAAGTTCGGGTGAGATATAAGCTACAATTGGCAGAAAGGTGGGCTAGTGCAAAGATGAGTAGTGGGGGGGTTAAAGAGGGTTGGAATAGTTTTATAAATGCAGTATTAGAATGTGGGGCAGAAGTTTGTAGTTATAGGAGGGTGGGGGCAGGAGGAAAGAGGAGTGATTGGTGGAATGATGAAGTAAAGGGTGTGATAAAGAGAAAAAGGTAGCTTATGAGAGATTTTTACAAAGCAGAAGCGTTATAAGAAGAGCAGAGTATGTGGAGAGTAACAGAAAGGTAAAGAGAGTGGTGAGAGAGTGCAAAAGGAGAGCAGATGATAGAGTAGAAGAGGCACTGTCAAGAAATTTTAATGAAAATAAGAAAAAAATTGGAGTTAGTTAAACAAGTTAAGAAAGACTAGGGAAAGTATGGATTTGTCAATTAAAAACAGAGTAGGGGAGTTAGTAGATGGGGAGATGGAGGTATTAGGTAGATGGCGAGAATATTTTGAGGAACTTTTAAATGTTAAGGAAGAAAGAGAGGTAGTAATTTCATGCACTGGTCAGGGAGGTATACCATCTTTTAGGAGTGAAGAAGAGCAGAATGTAAGTGTGGGGGAGGTACGTGAGGCATTACGTAGAATGAAAGGGGGTAAAGCAGCTGGAACTGATGGAATCATGACAGAAATGTTAAAAGCAGGGGGGGATATAGTGTTGGAGTGGTTGGTACTTTTGTTTAATAAATGTATGAAAGGTACCTAGGGATTGGCGGAGAGCATGTATAGTCCCTTTATGTAAAGGGAAAGGGGACAAAAGAGACTGTAAAAATTATAGAGGAATAAGTTTACTGAGTATACCAGGAAAAGTGTATGGTAGGGTTATAATTGAAAGAATTAGAGGTAAGACAGAATGTAGGATTGCGGATGAGCAAGGAGGTTTCAGAGTGGGTAGGGGATGTGTAGATCAAGTGTTTACATTGAAGCATATATGTGAACAGTATTTAGATAAAGGTAGGGAAGTTTTTATTGCATTTATGGATTTAGAAAAGGCATATGATAGAGTGGATAGAGGAGCAATGTGGCAGATGTTGTAAGTATGTGGAATAGGTGGTAACTTATTAAATGCTGTAAAGAGTTTTTATGAGGATAGTGAGGCTCAGGTTGGGTGTGTAGAAGAGAGGGAGACTACTTCCCGGTAAAAGTAAGTCTTAGACAGGGATGTGTAATGTCACCATGGTTGTTTAATATATTTATAGATGGGGTTGTAAAGGAAGTAAATGCTAGGGTGTTCGGGAGAGGGGTGGGATTAAATTTTGGGGAATCAAATTCAAAATGGGAATTTACACAGTTACTTTTTGCTGATGATACTGTGCTTATGGGAGATTCTAAAGAAAAATTGCAAAGGTTAGTAGATGAGTTTGGGAATGTGTGTAAAGGCAGAAAGTTGAAAGTGAACATAGAAAAGAGTAAGGTGATGAGGGTATCAAATGATTTAGATAAAGAAAAATTGGATATCAAATTGGGGAGGAGGAGTATGGAAGAAGTGAATGTTTTCAGATACTTGGGAGTTGACGTGTCGGTGGATGGATTTATGAAGGATGAGGTTAATCATAGAATTGATGAGGGAAAAAAGTTGAGTGTTGCGTTGAGGTATATGTGGAGTCAAAAAACGTTATCTATGGAGGCAAAGAAGGGAATGTATGAAAGTATAGTAGTACCAACACTCTTATATGGGTTGTGAAGCTTGGGTGGTAAATGCAGCAGCGAGGGAACGGTTGGAGGCAGTGGAAGATGTCCTGTTTAAGGGAAATGTGTGGTGTAAATATTATGCAGAAAAATTCGGAGTGTGGAAATTAGGAAAAGATGTGGAGTTAATAAAAGTATTAGTCAGAGAGCAGAGAGGGGTTGTTGAGGTGGTTTGGTCATTTAGAGAGAGAATGGATCAAAGTAGAATGAACATGGAAAGCATATAAATCTATAGGGAAGGAAGGCGGGGTAGGGGTCGTCCTCGAAAGGGTTGGAGAGAGGGGGTAAAGAAGGTTTTGTGGGCAAGGGGCTTTGACTTCTAGCAAGCGTGCATGAGCGTGTTAGATAGGAATGAATGGAGACGAATGGTACTTGGGACCTGACGATCTGTTGGAGTGTGAGCAGGGTAATATTTAGTGAAGGGATTCAGGGAAACCGGTTATTTTCATCTAGTCGGACTTGAGTCCTGGAAATAGGAAGTACTTTAAAGGAAAGGTTTGGGATATTGGCAGTTTGGAGGGATATGTTGTGTATCTTTTTATGTGTATGCTTCTAAACTGTTGTATTCTGAGCACCTCTGCAAAAACAGTGATGATATGTGAGTGTGGTGAAAGTGTTGAATGATGATGAAAGTATTTTCTTCTTGGGGATTTTCTTTGTTTTTTGGGTCACCCTGCCTCGGTGGGAGACGGCCGACTTGTTGAAAAAAAAAAATGTGTATATATATAAATATATATATTATATATATATATATATATTATATATATATATATATATATATATATATATATTTATATATATATATATATATATATATATATATTATATATTATATATATATATATATATATATATATATATATATATACACATAAACACAAACACGAATAATCGCAACAATTGGAATCAATGTAGTTCTAACGCTTTCATTTCGAGACATTACAATAGTAAGTGAAATGTGGCAAACTACGACCGTAGACTTTGATTCTTTTTGATCCCAATAGTGAACTGAGCAGTACGGAGTAAGCTTTCATTGAGATTTCTTTTTTCTCTGTGACTTTATGAAGTTCCACACAGAACGAATGTTTTTTACTAATAAAAGTTTATTCTGCAACATGTGTGTTTTCTTCACTGTATTTTGAAATGTTGTGCATGTCTCGTGTATATGCATATTTTTAATCTTGTAAGTAAAACTGCATGTTATGATTCAAGTTAATCATAATATCAGTTTTTAAAAATATTTCATTTAATACGTTTACAAACATTTTTTTTCAGAGCCATCAGATTAGTGAAAACAGCTGAGTACAGCGCTCACTGGAGGTTACCTGGAGGTTACCTGGAGGTTATTCCGGGGATCAACGCCCCCGCGGCCCGGTCCATGACCAGGCCATACTTATGATCTATTGTTACTATTAGTAAATAATATCATGTTTCTTCTTTTGATACGTCTATGTATCAATATATAGACCATTTTAGAGCAATTTTTGAAACACTTATTGGAAGCCATGATTATAAGAGATATTTTTAATACTCGATTTACAGCTGTGCTTCCAAAAATATCCTACTAATTGCTGGAAAATCATAAAACTAACTCGTAAATTATATGATCCAGTGGAACATGCATAGGAATTTAATGAAGCACGTATTCACCAGAGAGAAGAACAGGGAGTGAGATGAAGCGACAAGAGACAGAGCGAGAATTGCCTCTCTGAGGGACACGAATGTTGATGTTATGGTCAGAACAGAGACGATCAGTCATCTTTGTAGCCCAGCAGGAAATGTACCATCACATTAACACATGAGTCACATTCAAACGTTTCTCGATCTCTACGGAGATACTTCTTCCCTTGTCAGTCAAGCTCTACCTAACTAAAATTTTCCTCGTCACTCTAACTCTACAAATCAACAATTACTCACGCCTACATAGCTCCACATAGCTGTTATTTTTTCAAGATCGTTTCTCTATATACGTTTAATAGGCTAGATTAGGCAAGTTTAGGTTAGGTTAAAAAAAGTTAATAACTTTAAATACAGCAACACAAAAAAGGCAATAAAGAGTGTGTTGCTGCAAAAATAGAAAATGGAAAGCCCCAGAGTGAACCAAGGACGCGTAATGTTTCATATCTTAGTGTCAAACTCTAACCGACTGTCTCAAAGGCCAATAAAAATATAACATTTATTCAGGAGGATTGGTTACTACAGAGACGTGGCATCGTTCACTTAAATCAGGAACTAAATTCAATAAAAAGCAAGCAACTGAAAACAGCTGCTGAGTCATTGAAATTGACTCTTGACACCAAAAAAAAATACAAATATATGTTTATTTCAACCTGATATGTTGTTTACGTAGAAATGGGTGACACTTGAGTGCATGTTGAAAGCCCATAATTATGTATAGTATTTCGGATCATTTTGCTAGTTTAAACGGACAGGTGATAAAGTATGTGTGTGTGTGTGTGTGTGTGTGTGTGTGTGTGTGGTGTGTGTGTGTGTGTGTGTGTGTGTGTTGTGTGTGTGTGTGTGTGTGTGTGTGTGTGGGTGTGTGTGTGTGTGTGTGTGTGTGTGTGTGTGTGTGCAATTCTTACGCTGAAGTGAACATTTGATACCACTCATAATGTGTTACCAATTGCTGTTTGTTTTTATTTTATGATTTATTAACCCATGATTCCGTTTTTTATCAGATTGTGATTGGAAATATATCATCTTTTACACATCCGCTGTTATGGTATGAGATCCACCTGTTCCCACATCCGGTCACTTACAATCATTCGCCGTTATACCTTTCCACTGCATAGGAAATTCACAGTGGAAGTTGATTCGGTTCCATCTTAGTCCATTATCACGATATTCTCAAACTGGGAATTTTTATGATTTTGACTACTTTCAGCCACCATATTGTGACTTATTTAATATTTATACAATCTTAAATTCACTCCTTTTTTAACTCCTTCTCGTAGGTGAGTATGCTGGTGTCCTTAATGGAGGCGCTAACCGCCGCCGTGGCCGCTGGAGGAGCCACAACACCTGTGTTGATCCACAGCTCAACCTACCAGGGTGGTATAGCTTCTGATAGCACCGGCTATTTCTCCCTCGACGACTCCCTCGCCGCCAACGCCCGTTTTGCCGTCTACTACTACGATCTGAACCATGTCGGCAACACCATCCACCTGACCGCCCCCTCAGGAGCCATCTTCGCTTCCGTCAACATGCAAGAGGAGGATGGAGACGTAAACATGATCTTTATCAATCTACACAACGCCGAGGTACGATGATACTGCAGCAGTCATTGTTAGAATATAATATTCAATTTCAAGATGTAAATTCATTTAGGTTAGTATATTTAAGCCCTCATAGGTAATAAAATTCTGTTTATATGATGAAATTCAATTATATGATTTATGGTCTCTGTACACGTCAAATGGTTTGTTTACGCATGCAAACCCTTTTGTTATGTATTCAAATGTTGTTTATGCATTCAAATTCTGTTTCAGCGTGGTATTTGGAAATATAAGGTGGAGAACCGGGCAGATTCCCATCAGGCTTTGCACATTCAAGTTACGTCACTCCCGAGCTCCTCAAATGACGTGTCGGTACGAGTCTGGACCAATCAGGACACTGAAGATGTTATCACTACAGATGTCATTCAACCAATTATTCTCTATGGAGAAATTAAGGTAAGACGATATTAATTCTGATAGATTAGATAGAAAGGTGTCAGTGGCAACATATTAATTAACCATTACTGGTTAGCTTTCCCCGATATATTTATTATATTAACTAACATTTCCTCAACTAACTTTATCTAGAATTTATTCTTTCTAAAATATATTTATTCTCTTAATTAGACTGTCAGCAGTGTAATACTCTTTTAATCAAGCTTTCTCAATGTATTTCTTCATCATCTTTCAACGCTAACAACACTTCAAGATAACAGGATTTGATTTTTCTTAGTAATAGCCTGTGCGTCTTGAATAACATTACATATAAGATACCTCTCGTGTCTTCAGATGGGAGGAGCAGCAGTGATGGATGCTGCAGCGATGGCAACTCTTCAGAGACTGGGCACCAACGCTACAGGGGGCACCTACCCCCCGGTGAAGGTGCCCCTCCTTGATCTGGGAACCGGAGGTCAGTAGTCTGAAAATGTTTTGTTGTGCAGCCAAACTCCATCGTGAGGACGATAGTCAAAATATGTCTTCTCTTCCCAAGCTTGTGTGCTATTTGTAGCATTTCGAATTAAAAAAAAAAATACTCGCTTTTTTAATGTCAGACTAACCATTTTAATCTTTGCTTTGGTCATCATATATTTTTGCACCTCCATTTACAAACACTTTAAGCAAGCATTGTGACGCACGTACCCCTACCTCAGTTTCACTTACAGTTCTTCTGTTTTACATATGCTTCATTATTCTCGAGCTGTAATTTATTACTTTCGTTATCATGCCACATACTGCGGACATGTATAGCACCAACCACATCGATTTCCCATCCACTCTGTCCTAAGTAATTTTCATTTCAAGAATGATATAAACAGTTCCTTTTCCACATTAACGTACCACTCACTTTTATGCATTAATGTAAACACTTGATCCATACAGCCACTTCTCTTTCTTTTCCTGTTTTGTTTTGGCATCGTAATTCTTGCCTGTCTCATCTGTTTTCCAATAAAAATTCTGCCAAGCACGTTACCTGGTGTATGCTTAACAGACTTATTTCTATTATTCTGACATTTCTGTCTACTTTTCCGTGGCATTTAGGAAACTTGAAGGATAATTATAAATAAACAAATATGCACCACTAACTAAAATTTCACAAATCAGCAAATGCAACAACATGAAAGAGGAGTGAAGTATTCTACATACCTACATAAACAACTTTAGAGTAACTAATAACTAGACAGCTAGTGTCGGCAACACTCTAAAGGAAGCTATTTAAAGAAAATTTAGTTAGTTATTCAATTTCCAAACGTATTCATGAATCCTTTGATATCGAGTAACAGGCGTCCGTGGAGAGGGTCGAGTGCTGTCGTCAACACCACGTCAGGCCGGGGCGACCAACCTCACTCTCAGTAGCAAAAATTAGATTCCTTTGATGATTCGATTGAAAAAAAGTATTTGCACTGAACTTATTACGTATCATACGTTGGAGAAAAACTGAGCTTCTTAAATATTCTCATTTACTTTGTTAATTCGCACTGCGTTGTTCAAAGACATGGGAACTTTGATGTAGTATAATTTCACAAACATGTTTACCATCTTTTCAACCGCTCAAGGGAAGCTCTCCGAGTCTTATTAAGGTCAATTGATTCAAGGATATTGACCTATCTCTCCCCATTCTTGGATCAAACCTGATTGTCTCCCTTTCCCGATCGTTGCATTACCTGTATGGGTGTAACGCTCCCCGTGAATATAACAATGACAACAATAATCTATCTTTTTCAACAATACGAGTCCTGACCATGATTAGGTGAATGATTTATGTATAATGTAGAGTAGAACGTAAAAATTATTCAGTCATAATTCGATATTAACGAATGAATGACACAGCTACGCCCTTTCTCTATGAGGTAACAAAGTTTAACATACCATTATCATCAGCAGTGTCACTAAAGCGTAGAAAGAGAATTACACATTGTATGTAGTTACAGAACTACAAAGTAGCGAAGAAGCAACTTACTACTGTGGCTGCAACAGTTAGCAACAAACCCTTAAATTGAGGAAGCTTAGTGCCAGTGTGTGCATCATCGCGCAGCTGCTTCAGCGCTTGTTTTCAAGGACGGTAGTGATGAGACATAGTTATTGAAATATTTGAAAACAAACCTTAATGACTTCTGTATTGTTCAACATTGTGGAAATAAATGGTATAAAATACCGACACAATGGAAATATAAACACATATGCAGTATAATGTGATCCTTTATTGATTACGTTTACGTTTGAAAAAGCCCACTGTGTGGGCGAAACGTAGTCAATAAAGGATCACATTATACTGCATATGTGTTTATATTTCCATCCGTTCAACATTGTGCCGAGCCTCCGCTAAATTTCGTAATTATGAGCAATGTGCATAAAAGCAGGAATTATTTTTTCTTTTTGTAATTTAAGGTCGTATGATTATAGTCTGGGAGCCAATATAAAGCTGCCGATGACATTTAAGGTCCATTTAGGAAGAGGGTTATCAAGTTAACATGTTAAACAGCAATAACGAGCTTCGAAGGATAAATAATGTGACCATTGGAAATAAAAAATTTATTTGATTTAGATTTTATTTAACTCTTTTTCGTTAACTATTATTAAAAGTAAAAGAGGCAAATCCAATGATAATATTTTAAGTAATATGCACTTCATTTATTTTGTGGCTGCCAGTATGTTCTATTATTAAGGATCCCAAGAATTAAATTAGTAATCATCACGTACAACACTTACTCTATGTTGAAGGGATTAAAATATCAACTACATACGAGGTTTCTCTTGGAGAAACTGCAAAATCTCTAGGGCTTAAACCTGGTGGATCCCCTTTACAAACTCATCACTCTAGGCCTGGCCTCTTACCCTTCTACCCGCGCTAAATATAACCCCCTCTCACTAGACGAGCCCTTAGTGCACCCAATCAATGGCTGCACATCCAGCCAAGCTCTTCCCTCCTCTCCCAATTATCTGATGACTCGACAAAAATAAACACACACACACACACGCACAGACACACAAACACACACCACACACACACACACACACACACACACACACACACACACACACACACACACACACACACACACACACACACACACACACACACACACACTACACACGCACACACACACACACACACACACACATACACACACACACACACACACACCACACACACACACATACACACACACATACACACACACACACACACACACACACACACGCACTCCCTCTCTCTCTCTCTCTCTCTCTCTCTATCTCTCTCGCTCTCTCTCTCTCAACCTAAACTACTTATCAGACACATTAGAAGAAAAATAGTTGTTAAAGTTAAGGCAGTAAGACAAATATTGGATGGCAAACTATTCACAGAGAACAACAAACTGGTCTACGACAAGTTAAAAAGAAATTTCAAGAAGCTTTCACGAGGAAACAGGTGCCGAGTCCAGAAATTACGAGAGAGTCACAAATCTAGCACCAAGAATGAACTTCGCAATTACATGATAAGAGATACTGGAATACCAGAGATAGCTAGAATAATAGAGAGTTTTCAGGTCTAACTGGATATCACCATGGATACTGCAGTGGAGAGTCTGACACCCGAGGTGAGCCACTTGCAAGTATCAAGTGTAAGTTGCCTGGTTGCTATGGAACGATCAACGTGGCTACCAACTGAAGCTGAGCCACGAATATCGTGTAAGGTACTTATGACTGATCTACAAGTTAAAGGTACATATCGGGGTAGCAAAAAAAAAAAAGATATTCAGTAAGCCACTCAATGCATTCCAGTTGGTGAGGAGCGATGCATCTCTCTTGGCAGAAATCATAAAACAAAGTACAGACTAACATAAGCTCAAAAGAAGAGAGCAAGGATGGAAACTGAACTCCCAGATGAGCCAGAGGGACGACAGGAAGCACTCTTTCATAGTAAAGATTGTGAGTAATGTGAATGAGTTATTTGATAAGACAGCGAAGGCAAACTCCCTACATGGATTCTGAGGTAATAAGACAGAACTAAGTCAGACGAAGGTGAAGACGTTAGTCCAGGAACTAGAACTCGAGTCCTGCAGTATCAACTCTGGGCATACACAGATGCACGAGCACTCTTGAGTCCTGCTTGTGTAAACAATGAGGGTGGTGGTCGTTGTATAATGTATTATGGTGAGAGTAGTAGCTGGTGTTAGCATTATTGGTGATGATATATGATGTATGAAGGTGAAAGTGGCAGCTTGTGTGTATAGTGAAGGTGGAGGTCTTTGTATAATATATGATGTATTAAGCATCCAGCAGAAAGCAGTGGCTGGAGGCAGCCTTTCTCCTGTGGGAGGCGCTGCTGGATACCTGCAGACACATCTGTCAGGATAAGTTTCTGCAGAAGATCTCTGCCTCTCGAGGCGAGAATGTAAGTATCGACCAGTGCCTTCTGTGTCTCAGTCAGACGCCCGCTGGCTGAGGGTGTGTGAACACTGCCCCTCCACGGGGTATACCTGCCACTCTTCTGATCGCTGCCGACACACAGGTCCTTGTAATGCCTCATTACATATGCCCTGTGCGCCTTCTGTTGACTGCTGAATATTTTACCAAGCAAACACAACTGCCTAGTAAAGGGTAATGCTTCTGGATGAAGGCGTTTTCACGACTTATCTCACTACAGTTTACATATAAAATTATTGCTCGTTGTAGTACTGTGGAATACAATATATTTGACTGCTGTTGCATTGTTGCATATTGACAGTACGCAGACAAGTTCGGTTTGAAGGGCGTAACGCGTCTAGTGTTATGTGTACAAACTCATCAAATTACTTAAAAAGTTTTACTTAGAGCGAAACGTGGTCCAAAAAAGTCCTGATTTTCTCACTTACGTCTTTGTACATGAAAATACAAGAATATTCCTCTAGATCGAGACCCCAAAGTACAAAAATCTGTACAAAATCTGGCAGAGTACCATATTAATCTTGTCTGAAACACTTTTTCCAAGAGATTCCATGAATCCTGGTCCAAGGAAGTGGACTCACTCTCGCCTTCCTTGGATAGAACCTGATTACCTTCCAGTCCAAAGGAGCTATATAACTCCTGTGGGTTTGGCGCTTCCCTCTGATTAAAATAAATACACCTTCTCAAGAGTGGTCTAGGAAGCGCCGAGAGAAACAGTAGGTCATTACTCATTCAAGTGTCAACACGAGGAGGAGAGACGGGAGCTCGGCGTCTTGAGTGCTACTTCAAGCGCCTGGAGTGCTACTGCAAGTGTTTGGAGTGCTACTGTAAGTGTCTGGAGGCCTACTGCAAGCGTTTAGAGTGCTACTGCAGGTACCCTGAGTACTACCGAGAAAGTTTTGCGTGCTACTTCGTGTCGATGTTTTTTTCAGAAAACAGACAATATATTACTTCTCCAATCATTTGTATTTTCTCCTGAGTCACTCTCACATGTAACCGATGTAATCACATATGACAGGTACCGTCACATATTAATGATACCATCACGTGTGGCTGATACCGCTACATCTGTATGTTACCGTCTTCCGATTGGGCCTAGAATAATCTACTTCCTCATGTGCTTTGCCATGTTGAGGAGTCTAACCTAACCTGATATAACCTAGCATAACCTAACTGTCTCCGGAATGATCTTGGGTAGACCAAAACAACTTCTAGGGTTCATTTTCGATTTGTGGATTAATTGTTAACTTATTTCTTCTTAATCGCCAATTAAAAGTATGTTTCTTTGCGAGAAGAAGAAGAACAGAGCGAAAAAAAAATATCTCTAAAATAAATAATTTACCCCAGCAGTCGACTGGTCAGGTTATATGTGTCCAGGTGTTGCCAATACTAGTACCAGTCAAGCGTCCCAATAGACTTAAATTTGTGGCTCAACTGGGTTCCTTACCCAAAGAGGACTCGACGTTGTCGTAATACCGCTGGAACCCCATTGGGCAGGCTCCAGGTGAGCCATTGTTACAGCCAGTCACAGCTCCTTCCACTATTGATGGAACCCCTCTTGGTCAGGCACAAGATGAGCGAATATTACGGCCAATCACAGTGCCGTGTTCCAATAATGCTGGAATCCCATTGGTCAGGCTCCAGGTGAGAGATTGTTACGGTCACTCTCAGTTCCTTGCGCCGCCAGGCCTTTCCATGGCCAGGATTTTGGAGCTTGGAGGAAATTTTCCAGGTTATTTACAAAGGTCTCGTTTAAGTGCAAAGACTCAGGCTTAAAATATTGAACAAAGATGTTGCTTGTTATACAAGAATCCCTTTATATTCTTACCTCCTCAATGATGGGTCTTTAAAAATCGTTAAAATAACGAATTACAAACAAAATAATGAATTACACCAAAATATAAATAATATCTAATAAATATAATGAAATATCTTAACAGTTATAATACTAGTAATGAAGAGCATTTAGTATAAATTCTGATAAGTATATCTCTCTTGATGTGTGCCCACCCAGAGTAACAGTGTATGCCTCTTGGAGTTTACTTCAATACTCATGGACTCAAATTTAATATGATAGTATTCTTGAATAGCGAAAAACAGGTTACATGCAGCATTAATAGCCCTCGTGAAGTCTATAAGTTTCAAACCCAGTCAGTCAACTAATGAATAATACTGCATAATGATATATACCGTACACCGAGAAGTATATGTCTTCCACCGTACATACGGTGAGAGTTTACACTTCAATCTCTATTTAAGAAGCTGAAGTATTTTTGACTAGTAATGAACAGATTATACATGCAGCCTCAATGATCCTAACGTAGTCGCTAGGCTTTGAATTCAATTAATCAACCTAACCAACACAATAGATATTGTTTTGTGATGCTTCGGATAAATTCCAGACAAGGAGGTGTACCTCCTGGAACGTTACATAGGAAGGAGCCGCAGTGGGTACCAGGAATACTGATTGTTCTCAATGCATCTGCTGGGAGAAATTCTCTCACTGATTACTCCATATACGTAGAGATTAGGGCAAAAGAGAGAGAGAGAGAGAGAGAGAGCAAGACTCTCTCTCTCTCTCACTCCTAGTATGATTTTGATGTTGAACTTCGCGTTAAAAAATTTTATGCACTAAAAAATAAGTCGTCAAATATTTCCTGTAGTCATGTAAATATTTCTGTTTATTAATATGGACGAGTTGCTACCATCGTAGCAAATTGTCAAGAACAAAAGTTACGTGTTGAGTGAAGTACTGAGAGTTGACTCAAAATCCGGATGAACATGTGTGGAACATTGTAATAATTTAAAGCCTGTGAAAATGTTCATTCATAACATTCAAGTACAACATTTCCGCTGCTTTTTCCGTAACTTTTGAACCTACCAGAGTATTAAATTGACGCTAAACTTGTATTATTTAATTATGTTTGTTACTGTTCTGCAGGACTTTTGATATATAAGGAGATAATAATTTTTAAACGTATATTAAAATTGCCAATTTTAATTTGGGGTGACAGTGTCTCTGGTGTATCACGAACCTTGGTGAAAATTGAGAGTGTCTCTGGTGTATCACGAACCTTGGTGATAACTGACAGTGTCTCTGGTATATCAATCACGAACCTTTGTGATAATTAACAGTGTCTCTGGTGTATCAATCACGAACCTTGGTGATAATTGACAGTGTCTCTGGTATATCAATCACGAACCTTTGTGATAATTGACAGTGTCTCTGGTGTACCAATCACGAACCTTGGTGATAATTGACAGTGTCTCTGGTGTATCAATCACGAACCTTGGTGATAACTGACAGCTGATAAGGTGAAATCATTGATAATTGACAGTGTCTCTGGTATATCAATCACGAACCTTTGTGATAATTGACAGTGTCTCTGGTGTACCAATCACGAACCTTGGTGATAATTGACAGTGTCTTTGGTGTATCAATCACGAACCTTGGTGATAACTGACAGCTGATAAGGTGAAATCATTGATTGCTCTTTCTCTCTTTCAACAATGTTCATAAAAATTTTAAGATGACATTAATGCGTCTCAACTGATAATGTCCGCTAAAACTCAGATTCAGACTCACTTTTGTAATGGTATCGTGTGTGTGTGTGTGAAAGCAAGCGTGCGAGTGCTACTTTTCTATTCATACTCACCTATTCACGGTTCCAGGGTTCGATATACAGCTTCTGGTTCAGCCTATTTCTCACAATCTGTCAGTGGTATAGCATCCAAGAAGTCTCCTGAGGTCTCAGCACAGCAGTAATGAAAGAAGACCTCAGAACAGCTATGAATATGCAGACCAAAAAAAATCCAGTGCACAGATATTTCTCTGGAAACCTGGATTGAATGACCTCAAGCACCGCCTTACCTTTAACCATAACACTATCCAAGAGCTCTCTCTCTCTCTCTCTCTCTTACCCGCTCTCAAGGGCTCTTGGGAGCTCCTACTTGAGAGAGGAAAACAATCAATGAAAGGCTCTCCTTGTAGGAGTAAATAGCGCTTAAATGTGGTGGACAACTTGATTAACACCCAAGTATCGCCCGCACAAGGATTTGGTCTAGTTAGTTATTTCACGAGGCCCGCTAGCTGGGCGAAACGTTTGCCCTTAATAAAAGCATCCGTTGTACTTGTTTTGCTTAATTTGTCGTGATTTTGCGTCTTTTTTTTTTTCTTTTTTTTTTTTCTTCTCTAAATCCTTGTACGTCGATGCAGTTTCCTTATAGGTTAACACGTCTTCTACTGCTGCTGCCTCGCTGATTATCTCTCACATTATTATGTAACTGATTAGCGTTAGCAACTATTGTGCTATTTATTATATTATAACTGATTATGTTAAGAGAGATTATATTCGGCTTCATTAAAGAATTATCAATTACATTTGACTATACTTTGACAAGCAAAATACTATTTTCCTGAAGGTATATGGATTTCTGTTAGCGAATTTCCCACAAACAGAATATGATTTGACATTCATCCCTTGTAATTCGTATACGGAATAATTTTAAGTACTGAGCAATGTCTTTCTTGTGAATGACATCTTGAGGGAAAATACTGCAACCAGATATGGACAATTGGGATAACAGATGGTTATTAAGGGAGTTCGTCCAAGTATCACTCAGAGCAATAATGTCGACGCGTGCGGAGGGTGCATACGATTAGACAGTGAGAGAGAGAGAGAGAGAGAGAGAGAGAAGAGAGAGAGAGAGAGAGAGAGAGAGAGAGAGAGAGAGAGAGGAGAGAGAGAGGAGAGAGAGAGAGAGAGAGAGAGAGGTACATACATATAAAGTTAAATTGTTGTAAAGGACAGAGGCAGAATAGATAGAGAAGGGAAATAGAGAAGGAGAAGCTAAGAAAAGAGAGAGATAAGAGAGAGTGAGAGAGAGAGAGAGAGAGAGAGAGAGAGAGAGAGAGGAGAGAGAGAGAGAGAGAGAGAGAGAGAGAGAGAGAGAGAGAGAGAGAGAGAGAGAGAGAGAGAGAGAAACTAATTTCGCTCTCCCGTGATATTATAAATCCTCATCATCGATAGGTAACAATGGAGTAATTCCGGAGGGTTGTAAATCCCGCAGTGTCCAGGGCTTTCAAGAGCCTTATGACTTTCTCGTCCCTCTTCCCTTTCATCTACGGCAACACTTAGGAAAAGCCTTTGGAGAATATTTCCCTTCAAGGGCTCTTCATCCAAGAAAATAGAGCTGCTCTCCCTTTCTTCTGATCAAACATGATAATCTTCCATTACCCAGGTGTTACATATCTCTTATAATCTCCGATTATTATTTTTTCTTTATTTTTTATTATTATTATGGGAGTCCTTAAACAGAAGTAATCAGGTTTGATCCAAAGGTAGGGTAGCTTTGATTCCTTGGATCAAGAGCCTTTCGTAGTTGAAGGATGCATGGGGATCAGAGCAAGCGCAATATTCAATATGGTGTAAATTTCCTGGGGATCTCTGGTGGCTGGTGGAGAATAAAAGCATCAAAAGGCCTCCGTGGAGGCATTCATGTATTCTCCACTCAAGATTCATATAGTCAGTAAAGGAAGACATGCAAATGGCATGGAGCCTCGCCCGTCAGGGTGCTCCTCTGATGAGGAGCCCGAGAGGAACCGCCTCTTCCTCATGCCTCTGAGGAGCCTACTCCATCAAAGGGTTCCTCTTCCTGGACTGTTAAAAAAAGGCCTCTCAGTAGCCTCCTCCGTCAGGCATCTTCCTCTCCTTGGAAGCTGAAGAGCCTCCACCGTCAGTTTGTTCTCCCCCTCCTCTCTGAGGAGCCTCCGAGGAGCCTTTCATGGGGTTCCTCTCCCCGGTGAACGGGGAAACAAAGACAATGTATCAAAGGTCAGCTGGTACCTGTGCCTGTGTGTGTTCCTTGACACACACAAAGACACGGCAGATGGTCGCTTCTTGAGCGTCGTTGGCAGCACAGACCGCGGGGCAAGCTGTGTCTTGGGTTTCTCTCAGGGCGCTGGTATAATGTTACCATGGAAACCCTCTACCTCTCTACTTTCCTCTCTCTTTCTCTCCGTCCTTTTCCTATTCTCCCCTTCTTTACGTTCCTCAGTTGCATCTCTTTTCTTTTGTAAATAATACACTAAACTCAGCGGAAAAGAACTGAACAGCTAATACGTTTCATGAATGACTTTTAATATTATTTTAGTACCTAATTTTAAATTTAAATTTCCATTTATAACTCGTGTAGCAACCTAGGTGAGGCGTAACTTATCAAATGCATACATTATGCATAAGTACACAAATATATAAAATTTTAGGCCTCGTAGGGGTATTAGTTTTAAAGTCTGTCGAATGAAGAGGTTCTTCAGGGTGCTGCGAGTCACCTGTGTACCACTATTCAAGAATGCTTTAATCTATACAATTCAGAATAAAGCAAAATATACGGCTATATATTCCGATTTATATATATATATATATATATATATATATATATATATATATATATATATATATATATATATATATATATATATATATTATATATATATATATATATATATATATATATAAATTATTCTGAACCTAACGAAAAAATATGTTTCACTGTATTTGTTTAGTATTAAATTATTGTAAACAAATCTAAAATATATTTAGTTGGGTTAGGCTAAAATAAATTATTCTTGTTATAATAAGGCTAGGTAAGTTTTCTAAGATACTTTTGGTGCAAAATTAAAAATTTTTACATTAACACTAATGAGAAAAATATATCTTTAAACGTATAAGAGGAAATTTTAAAAAGGACTTAATTTTAAATGAGTTCTTGCTAATTGACCAGTTTTACATATTCGGCACGACATATATATATATATATATATATATATATATATATATATATATATATATATATATATATATATATATATATATATATATATATATATATATTCCTCTACTTTGCTGTAGATTCCCCAGAAAGAGAGATGGCATTGCAATTTTCTATGCAAATGAGGTGCAATGCAAAACATCATAAACATTAGAGATGTATTTCGTGAATACATATTCGCGCGATTTACTATCCACAAGCCTAAGACTTTAATTACAATTTTAGTAATATACGGAATTTTGCATACCGACATTGCAAACATCATGACAACCTTAGTGACCTAATTCAAATTACCAGAATAACGGTGATAGTGACAAACTCAGAGACCTAACTATATTTACCAACATGATGATCATATTCACAATCTTCGAGTCCTACCTCCATTTACCTACATTACGAGCAGAGTGAGAGCCACATACCATACCAACATTACACTACGGGCAGAGATATAACGCATTTCATTGTTAATTTCTTATAATCCCACGATATACACAGAGAATTAACTAGTTTCAGTGTTGACTTCTGAGCGTTACACTTCATACAGAGCTCTAAATAATCTCAGTGTTGATTTCGAAGAACCTCACGACATAGAGCTTTAACAAACTTTAATGTTAATTTCTAGGGCTCACCTGGTAGGTGGAGAGCGAGCCAATAATAATAGTTGATCCCCAAGGGCCAAATGACTGACAGCCCTCACTGAAATCACTAGATTTCTCTCATTAGCCTCCGATGATTACCTCATAAGACTTAACGATTCATAACTTAGGATTAACGACTTCGATATCTTGCGACGAGTTCACCAACCGTCTCCTAGATCACCTCCAAAATATTGTATTTTTTTTACGAAGAGTTCATCACTCACACACAAAAAAACACACCCAGAGGTCTAGAGTCTATCAGCAAATGCCTTTGACAACTAGTAACTAACATAAAAGGCCAAGTGTTTATCAACAAGTACTTTTAATAGAAGGAAACACAGAACAGGCCAGGTGCCTATCAACAAGTTCCTCTGACAACTGGTAACTAAAACACACGCACACACACACACACACACACACACACACACACACACACACACACACACACACACACACACACACACACACACACGGTAGTACCTACATATAGCTATGTCGTCATTTGACTAAAGTGTTGTGAAGATACTTAAATATCACATCTGAAGTGTCATTTACCTTGCTGCCGGGTAGACCGGCAAGCAGGATGAAGACCTCGGTCAAAGGATCAAAGGCTCCACTAAGCGAGTCATCGTGTGGCTGAGACCACCTCCAAGAGAAATGGTTCCATTTCTTCCGACAAAATATTCCTACCACCAGCGGAGGCACCGTGAGGTGCTTGTTTATCGGTGTATAAACACCGAGAGGTGCTTGTGTCTCGGTATATATACAACTAGACATGTATTTCTCGGTTCATAAACTCCAGTAGTTTACCGAAGTAACCAATTTTAGGAATTAAAGTATTCTTGTCTGATGGTACGTAATTTACCCATAAATCGATGCTTGTGATCTTTAGTTGACGAAGAATATGAAGCAGAAGAAGTCGAAGAAGAAGAAGACGAAGATGGAAAAGAAGATGAAGATGAGGAGGAAGAGGTCGAAGAAGAAGTCGAAGAAGAAGAAGAAGAAGACGAAAATGAAGAAGATGAAGATGAAGAAGTCGAAGAAGACGAAGAAGAAGAAGATGAAGATGATGAAGATGAAGATGAAGAAGACGAAGAAAACGAAGACGAAGAAGATGAAGAAGATGATGAAGAAGACGATGAAGATGAAGATGAAGATGAAGAAGATGAAGATGAAAAAGAAGAAAAATGATGAAGATGAAGAAAATGAAGATGATGAAAATGAAGTAGATGAAGAAGGTAAAGATGAAGACGAAGATGAAGAAGATGTAGCAGCAGCAGGAGTAGTGGCAGAAGCAATAGAGACAGTAACAGCAACAGCAGCAGAAGAAGGATTCAATCAGACGGCCAATACACTGCTCGGGGTGGGTGATCACATTACTAAGACACGCGTCTACATAAATTTTACAGCTCTCCTGGCGAAAAAAAATTCACAGCACAGAGAGAATACACCTTCACTCTCACCCAGTGCCCTGGAGAGCACACTTACTCACCCTCCATATATAACCTTGCAGCTCGGATACCAGATATAAATCCAACTGAACTGGGGGAATGAGGAATGGAGAAGGAAGAGGGGAGGGAGGGATGGAAAGAGGGAATGCCTGAGAGAGAGGAAGCGAAACAATCTGCCAGTCATGATCTGCACAAAATGATGACGTTCATCCACAACAGCGAACAGAATATGAGACAAGCCCGTAAGACAACTATCCTCTGGTTTTTACAAATGAGTGGTGGCGCTCGATCCTCCATCCACTAACACACACAGACACTACTCTCATCAGCAGTCACTTCAACAACAATCCCACAATACCACACAATCAAGCTATCCCGTTGGGTATTTAACAAATCTGCATGTTTTCCAACAAACACTCATGTACACACACACACACCACACACACTACACACATCTCATTTCACACTAGAAACACACAACACACACAAGACACAGCAACACACACACACCACACAGAACACAACAGCACTACAATATTCACGAATTATTCTTGCATTTTCTTGAATGCAGAGCGTGTGCATGGTACTGCAAGAGATTGTGCAAAACGTGGGACCAAGCGATAACAGGGAAGGCACTACAATGGATCAGGGAATACTTGTCAGGAAGACAGCAGCGGAATAGACTCCGAAGTGTAAATGTTTGCAGATGACGTGAAGTTGATGAGAAGAATTCATTCGATCGAAGACCAGGCAGAACTACAAAGGGATCTAGACAGTCTGCAGACCTGGTCCAGCAATTGGCTCCTGGAGTTTAACCCCACCAAGTGCAAAGTCATGAAGATTGGGGAAGGGCAAAGAAGACCGCAGACGGAGTTCAGTCTAGGGGGCCAGAGACTACAAACCTCACTCAAGGAAAAAGATCTTGGGGTGAGTATAACACCAGGCACATCTCCTGAAGCGCACATCAACCAAATAATTGTTGCAGCATATGGGCGCCTAGCAAACCTCAGAACAGCATTCCGACATCTTAATAAGGAATCTTTCAGGACCCTGTACACCGTGTACGTTAGGCTCATCTTGGAGTATGCAGCACCAGTTTGGAACCCACACCTAGCCAAGCACGTAAAGAAACTAGAGAAAGTGCACAGGTTTGCAACAAGACTAGTCCCAGAGCTTAGGGGTATGTCCTACGAGGAGAGGTTAAATTAAGGGAAATCGACCTGACGACACTGGAGAACAGGAAAGATAGGGGAGACATGATAACGACATACAAAATACTGAGAGGGATTTACAAAGTGGATAAAGACAGAATGTTCCAGAGATGGGACACAGCAACAAGGGGACACAGTTGGAAGTTGAAGACACAGATGAATCACAGGGATGTTAGGAAGTATTTCTTCAGCCACAGAGTAGTCAGTAAGTGAATAGTTTGGGAAGCGATGTAGTGGAGGCAGGATCCATACATAGCTTTAAGCAGAGGTATGATAAAGCTCACCGTTCAAGGAGAGTGACCTAGTAGCGACCAGTGAAGAGGCGGGGCCAGGAGCTAGGACTCGAGCCCTGCAACCTCAACTAGGTGAGTACAACTAGGTGAGTATATATACACACACACACACACACACACACACTACACACACACACACACACACACACACACACACACACACACACACACACACACACACACACACACACACACACACACACACACACACACACACACACACACACACACACACACACACACACACACACAATACCTGACAGTGATACAACAGCGAGTCATGGTACGTGATGAGGTATCACTGTGGGCGCCTGTGACGAGCGGGGTCCCACAGGGGTCAGTCCTAGGACCAGTGCTATTCTTGGTATATGTGAATGACATGATGGAAGGGTTAGACTCAGAGTGTCCTTATTTGGAGGAGAATTAAATCAGATGAGGCCCAGACAGGTCTACAATGGAACCTAGACAGACTGGACGCGTGGTCGAGCAACTGACTCCTAGAATTTAACCCTGCCAAATTCAAAGTCATGAAGATCGGGGAAGGGCAAAGAAGACCGCAGACAGAGTATAGGCTAGGCGGCCATAGACTGCAAACCTCATTCAAGGAGAAAGATCTAGGGATGAGTATAACACCGAGCACGTCTCCGGAATCCCACATTAACCAAATAACTGCTGCAGCATATGGGCACCTGGCAAACCTGAGAATAGCGTTCCGGTACCTGAGCAAGGAATCGTTCAAAACTTTATACACTGTGTACGTCAGGCCCATACTGGAGTACGCAGCACCAGTTTGGAACCCACACCTGGTCAAGCACGTCAAGAAATTAGAAAATGTGCAAAGGTTTGCAACAAGGCTGGTTCCAAAGTTAAGGGGATTGTCCTACAGAGAAAGGTTAAAGGAAATCGGTCTGACGACACTGGAAGACAGGAGGGTCAGGGGTGACATGATAACGACATACAAAATACTGCGTGGAATCGATAAGGTGGACAGAGACAGGATGTTCCAGAGATGGGTCACAGAAACAAGGGGTCACAATTGGAAGTTGAAGACTCAGATGAGTCAAAGGGATGTTAGGAAGCATTTCTTCAGCACAGAGTTGTTTGGAAGTGGAATAGTCTGGCAAGTGATGTAGTGGAGGCAGGAACCATATATAGTTTTAAGACGAGGTATGATGAAGCTCATGGAGAAGGGAGAGGGAGGATCCAGTAGCGGTCAGTGAAGAGGCGGAGCCAGATGCTGAGTCTAACCCCTGCAACAAAACTAAGTGAGTACAATTAGGTGAGTACACACACACACACACACACACACACACACACACACAACACACACACACACACACACACTTATTCCCAGCATAAGCCTTTTTCTTTCTTTCTCCAGGGGAGCCAAATTCTATAATACATGCGATAACATCAAAGAACCTCTTCCATTATATATGAAAATTTGTCTGAAATCTTAGGGATAAAACCTCTAGAACGGAGAGAAATGTCTGAAGATCTGCCCTCCTTCATTCTTCCTCCAGGAGGTACTCACGTCTCTTCCAGGAGGTACCCACGCCTCTTCCAGGAGGTACTCGCATCTCTTCCAGGAGGTACCTCACGTCTCTTCCAGGAGGTACCTCACGCTTCTTCCAGGAGGTACCTCACGCCTCCTCTAGGAGATACCTAACAAAACCATTAATGCTCTGACTAATTAATCTCATTTACTTCACGTTTCACTCTAATAATTTCGTGTATAAGCCGGAGGAATGGTGGCTGTTGTTGTCATGAGTGGCGATTGTTGTGCTGGAGACGGGTTTTGTAAGTGATGGAGACAGGGAAGGTGGTGATAGTAGAGGAGATGAGGATTCTTGATAATGGAGACAAGGTGGATGGTGATGGAGGAGATGAGGATTGTTGGTGATGGAGACAAGGAGGGTGGTGATAGTAAAGGAGATGAGGATTGTTGGTGATGGAGACAAGGAGGGTGGTGATAATACAGGAGATGGGGATTGTTGGTGATAAAACAGGAGATGAGGATTGTTGGTGATGGAAACAAGGAAGATAAATATAGTAAAGGAGATTGGGATTGTTGATGGTGCTGATAAGGTAGGTAGTGATAGCAGTTTACAACTATACCTCACTCTGTTATTCCACTGGTGTCAGCACAAGAGTACGATTCGCCAGCGATCTGAAAGGTCATCCCTACGACTGTTGCACGGAAACTAAATTAATAAAAAAAAAATAAGTTGAAATTTACGTAAATTAATATTTCCGCAAATTAAAATCTACGCTACAAGTTTGAAGCCTACCAGAGGATGCACTCTTCAGTTTTCAAAAAGAATCCAATAATTCCAAGCTTATTAACTATGTTACTAAATCGAAAAATTTGTATCCACAGAGACTAAACCCTACAGGTATTATAATTTTCATAAAATGCATCAGGCATTCAAGGTTGAAGTCGTTCGGAAGATGCATACACAAGTGATTTCGGTGAGAAAAAGCACTTACCATTTTAATAATTGCCAAATTAGCACTTGCACTCTCTAAAAACCATCCCAGCCTTCATCTAAGCACTGTAGGATACACCAGTAATGAAAGTTTGAAACCGATCAGCAAAGGCTTTCTCAAGTTACCGCACTGAAACTTAATTCGGAAATTGTCTATGAAATATTGACTAGAGGGTACACGCATATACCGGTAACTGCACGACGCTTTCCCTCGTTACAGTGCACCAGTGTTGAAATTTTGAAGCCGATCAGATGAGAAATTCTCTAGCTACAAACGAAAACATTGGAGGAAGGAAAGAAATCAGGTAACCACGTAAATTTCATCTCATCAGTTGTCCTCAGCCTTCCTACGCAAGTGAACCCAAAAGTGAACCACATTTGATTGTCAAACATGTGATGAGAACCACACGGTATTGTTGACACTGTACAATGTGGAACCTACATAAAAGTGAATTAATAATATCATGTGAGGGCCGTATTCTTTTCCAAGAAGGGCCACATGCGGCCCGCGGGCCGCAGGTTAGGGAACCATGAGTCCTAAGTAACACTTCATGGATACAGAGCAGAGTGCGCTGCACTCAACGTGTTTTTCAACGCAAAAATAAAAAAAATTAACACACGCAACAAATTTATTAGACACACGCGAGCGTTATATATCAGGAATATGTCATGCAATATTTTAAACATATGCCCAAATCAACGTTGTATATTTTGTGTTTACGCCTCTTTTGGACACATTGCTGCACCCGCAACCAATATATCTGACGAACCCGGCGGATTTGTCGCAACCTGACTGCAGGACGGAATGTGCCAAAATCCCTAGATGGGATTTTGCTCTTTGATAAACGCTCATGAACTTCTGATTTACACTCAGTATCGCACGGAAATGCATCAAAACCACGACGGTGAACAGCCAACGTACACAAAAACATACACAGAGGTGTAGTCACAAGCAGGGGCACACGCACGTACGTACAAGCGACTGGATGTACGTTTGTTCGAAAAGTCATTACGTACACACTCACACACGCTCAATACATTTTCTAAATATCAAACACTGAAGCAGAGAAAATGCTGTTTTTCTATCATCGGTGAACACAAGCATGAATGCCACACAACACAAAAATTGTATACACAATCGAAACTTCTCTCCCTCTCCTCTCTAACATCACCCGCTCTGCCTGCCTGTCTGTCTATGAATCTGTCTGCTTGCTTGTATAATATCTGTCTGTCTGTCTCTCTCTCTTTCTGGCTCTACTCTAGCAATAGATTAGTTACAGACGGAATAACGAACAAGTATACTCTTTAATTATTAATTAATGGTATACACGTAGGAAGAAAGGTAAAGTTAAAACCAATGGTGGTTTAGAAAGACACGTAAGCAAACACTATAACATATTTATTAGAAAACGTTTCGGTCCTGGGACCTTGATCACTTCTAACATACATCAAGGTCCCAGGACCGAAACGTTTTCTAATAAATATGTTATAGTGTTTGCTTACGTGTCTTTCTAAACCAACTTGTCGGTATTTATTACCAAGGTTTATACCAAAACCAATGGTAGATCACAGTTTTCATAATATTAACATTATGTAATACCAGCAAGTTGAAGAATAAGACACATTTTTTAATATATATATATATATATATATATATATATATATATATATATATATATATATATATATATATATATATATATATTATATATATATATATATATATAATATATATATATATATATATATATATATATATATATATATATATATATATATATATATATATATATATATATATATATATATATATATATATATATATATATATATATATATATATGGTGTATATACACCTGGCCTGACCGCGATAGAGCATGCGAGGCCCTACTGTGGCACAACACGGAGTCACGAGCCCACAATAGCGGCCAGCCTCTGTTATATGACGGGAGAAGTGAGTTATGGGGCCATATGTTACGCTCGGCCGTGTTAGGGAAGCAGATATATACGCAAAACGTAGCAGCTGGGACACGTTCCAGCAACATGTACGCAGAGCGTAACAATTCCACCGTACTGGGGAATCCGATTTATTTAGAACCCTTTAAAAGAAGTGTCTTGATGCTGGTAAAGGGCTGTTTATCCAAGGAATCGGAGTTACTCTAACACTTCCTGTTATTAAACCACCTCATTTCCACACATCACATGGTTTCTCCTCACAACCATTTACCTTCTCCCTAACCACCACTTCCTCTCCCTCACCTTCACAGATCCGGACATCACGCGGGGAGACGGCGTTTACACGCGGTACGCTCCGCCTCTGGACGGACCTGCCCGCTACGCTCTCCTGCTCACTGTGGACGCTGGCAAAGCTGTGTTGGCCTTAGCACAGACGCACGTCAGAGATCACGACCTCAGACACCACAGACACGCCTATACCAAGGAGGTGAGTTTATGATACACCACAGACACCACTCCCTTCATCTCTCTCTCTCTCTCTCTCTCTCTCTCTCTCTCTCTCTCTCTCTCTCTCTCTCTCTCTCTCTCTCCTCTCTCTCTCTTCTCTCTCTCTCTCTCTCTCTCTCTCTCTCTCTCTCTCTCTCTCTCTCTCTCTCTCTCTAGTTTCCATGCAGTTACGCGAGTACATTTGCACTTTATCATGCTTGCTTACTTTTCCATTTGGCACACAAGTTTCCATACATTTATTTATATGTAAAATATTCCATCTGTTTTGACACGGAGTTTATATGAGCGAATCTATGTTTACTGGCCGCTGGTGTGCATTTATTACGCGATACAACGCAGTAAGCTGTGAGGGGTGTATATAAATAGTTGATCGAATGTATATAAGCACTTGAGGGAGTGTATGTAGGTACGTGAGGGAGTGTTATGTGCGCATGTGAGGGTGAGTACTTATGCTCCTTATTGAATGTTTGTCCTCAAGTGAGAATAATAAATTACTACGGTTGTGTGAATTCAAAATCAGAATAACACACTACATCTCACTTCAAAGAGATGATTTTTGTGGGGGATTGCAATGAATTCAGGCTAGTTATGCAAACGTATCTTTCAGTACACGTGATCCCTCACTGACAACGTTTCGCCCACACAGTGGACTTTATCATGCCACAAGCAGATTATATGTTTGTGACATGAAAAAGCCCGCTGTGTTGGCGTAACGTTGTCAATAAAGAATTGCAGTAACTACATTTTCTCTCTCTTTTACCATCCTGCCGATATTTTATACCGTTTATCTCCATAAGGGTAAATTGCCTCATTAATAATATATCCCACCCATTTAGCATCCAAATTTCTTTTCGAAATTCTATTTTAAAAAAATCCATCTATTTATTACTCAGAACATTCAACAAAGGGTTTCCCATGGCCATACCGAATTTTTAAAATAAAAAAAATCATTAAATCTAAACTTTTAGTTAAAAAATAAACTGTTAATATTGCATTTCAAGATCAATAGTCTGTATACAATATTTAATATCATAATAAAAAAAATTGAACATCATCAGTGTACACTTTTCCTTATGCAAACTCACCGTGTATGTCAACAATAAAATATAATAATTTATTCACAATTTTTCATTACATTAATGTTATACACTTCATATAAGTTGAAGAATTAGATTCAACACCATCCAGGCTGAGGGACTAATTACCTCATCTTCTACGATCTGCAGTTCATAAACTGTATTGAAATGAGAAAGGATTTGGTTGGCGAAACGTCGTCATGATAAAGATACTCAGGTGTTGCACTTGAGTCTAACTCTTCTGATTTTATTCAGTAAAGAGTGATAATCCAGCTTCAATAAAACCTCATAATAAAAGCATCCAAGTAAAATAATAATAATAATAATGATAATAATAATAATAATAA
>NC_069425.1:35021966-35041966 GCF_026875155.1 Cherax quadricarinatus | reverse complement strand
AAGCCTGTATAGGCCATACAGCTCCTGAGGAATAGAAGGTGAGAGGGATTAATCTAAAGAAAGTGAAAGAGTCTTTAATGTATGAAGAAGATATGAATTATTTGAGCATCAACAAACACAAATAAAAAAAAATATGCAGGTCTTATTAATTCCAATTTAATGCTGTGGACTAATTCATTTAGTAACGTTGCTATAGTAAAATAAATAGATATGTAGGATTTTGCTGATCACATAAAACTTCTTCAATTGGCTTTGCTTTAGATGTTTCATCAGCTTTTCTCCAGTGACTTAAGACCTTTAACAATACTCGTTAGTGAAACCGGCCTATAATGTATGCTTGAGAGAGAGAGAAAGAAAGGGAGAGAGAGACAGAGAGAGAGAGAGAGAGAGAGAGAGAGAGAGAGAGAGAGAGAGAGAGAGAGAGAGAGAGAGAGAGAGAGAGAGAGAGAAGAGAGAGAGAGAGGGAGAGAGAGAAGAGGTAGAGAGAGAGAGAGAGAGTGAGAGAGAGAAACGAAGAGAGACAGAGAACACCACTAGGAAGGGCCCAACATTACCTTGTCAAGAGTCCCAGCTAAGTGGAGGTTATACAGAGCTGACTAATTAACCTGCCCAGCCAGTGTAAACAAGAAAGTATTCGGTAGTCGTTTATTACGAATTAAATTGAGTTCGTAGGCCATAGGGTTTTGAGGAAGGTAAGGATAAATTTACTGCGAAGTTCTGTTTTCAGATCGTCCCTATTAGAATTTCCGTAGCTCATCAATAAAGCACTGGACCTTCCAGTCCCAAGACCACGGTTCAATTCCCCCATTTATCTCTCTGCTTCTATATATATCACGATATCATGGAAATGTGAGAAATCACAAATGAGGGCCAATACTTGTTTATGGTGGTTGTCTGCATATTTAATATCACCTGTTACATAAATCATATTCCGATGTGTTTTTGGTTATACTGGAGTGTTATGGAAGGGTTTCCGGGGGTCAAGGCAACCGTGGCCAGTCTGTGCCAGACCTCCTTAGGAATCAGTGTCCCAAGATGCGACCACACCAGTCCGACAACACGTACCCATTTATCTGATGTGGAACATAGACATACAGGTGGAAAGAGAAACACGATAAGTGTTTCTACTTGTGTTAGGAATTGAACCAGATATCACCGTGTGTAGCTGATGACGTTAACCACAGTGGTTCTGGTTTTTTTTTTTTTTTTTTGCGTTCATGTTATATCTTAGTTGGAGGAGAGTGTACTCATAGAAATTGGTAATCGTCTTCGTTATAGTGATTTGAGGGGATTTGTGTGAAAATGGTGTTAGTCTGTTATGTTGATCTTAGTTTATGGTGATTTTGGTGGTGGTTTTGACTGTATTCAGTGGTGTTTTAGTAGTATTCAGTGGTGTATTTGGGAGTACTCAAAATTATATTTTGGAAGTGTTTCAGTGTTGTTTGGAAATGTTCAAAGGTATTTTTGTGAGTATTCAAATGATTTATGAGAGTGCTTTTGAAGGTGTTCAAAGTAAAGTGAGGTGTGTGTGCATATTAACTTCGTAATATGTAAAATTGTGACTAGTGAATTTATCGAAAAGTGGTTATAAGTTGTAAGTGTTGTGGTGACTTTTTCTGATGAAATAGTTAAAACGAGAAAAATGTCTAGACTTGTGTTGTATTTTGTAAAGAAATTGTGGATTGTTGTGGGTATTAACGAAAAAAAATGTGAAATTATTTGGGTTATCCTGGGTTAAGAGTGAAAAATGTGTAGGGGGAAGTCGACAAGATTCAGCCTGTGTGTGTGGGGTCATCACGTGACGTCACTGACATAGGGGGAAGTCGACAAGATTCAGCCTGTATGTGTGAGGTCATCACGTGACGTCACTGACCGCCGAGTAAACACAGGTGGGGTGACATCACACTTGTTTAGACCTGTAGTAAGAGAAAGTACCATGCCCCATAGGAGGAGTTCATTTGAATGCTTACCCCCAGAGGGGAGAATCCAAAAACTTGATCCAAGGAGATGGAGTCTTGGTATTATCGAGAAAAACTTGATCCAAGGAGATGCAGTCTTTGATTTCGAGAAAAACTTGTTCCGAGGAAATGGAGCAGGGAATTTGAGATGCAAGTGGGAGTCCATTTTGAATGCTTACCCCCACTGGGGGGAATCCAAAAAACTTGATCCAAGGAAGTAGAGCAGGAATATTTGGGGTGAAAGTGGGAGTCCATTTTGAATGCTTACCCCCAGAGGGGGGAATTCAGAGAACTTGATCTGAGGAGACCATAAGAAAATGAAATTCAAAAAAAAATCGAAAAAAAATTGGGATGGGGTGAAAGTGGGAGGGGGAACCTCAAAAATTTGATCTGAGGAGATGGAGAGCACAAGAAAATAAAATTCAAAAAAAAAATCGAAAAAAATCGGAAAAAATTCGGGGAGCGGGGGCGATCCGGACGACGCTGCAGAAGGCGCTGCAGAAGGCGCGGGCGGGCGCGCAGGCGCAGAAGGAGTCCGCTCAGGAAAGGGAGCCACTCAGGAAAAGGAACCACTCAGCCGCAGACCTTTTCAGGAGGAGCCACTCAGCCGTAGGAGCCACTCAGCCGCATTCATCACTACTATATATATATATATATTTTATATATATATATATAATATATATTATATATATATTATATATATATATATATTATATAATATATAATATATATATATATATATATATATATATATTTTATATATATATATAAATATATTTATATATATATATATATATATATATAGTATATATATATATATATATATATATAATATATATATATATATATATATTATTTATTTTATTCCCTTGAAGGTAGAAGATGTAAAGAAGATCTAACAGTATATCATAAGAAGCCCATTAGTGCTAACCTTAGTTTGCACTCGGTTATACTTCCTCTTGAAAACACACACACAAACAAGTTCACTTAATATCGCAATAAATCTGATTTATAGCATTGTCCCTTCATAAAGATAAAATGTACATTTATGAAATGAAGTTCGTGAAGAGAAATTCTTGAAATATTTAAGTTAACGCTTTTATTATAGTTATTTTTATTAGTCACGGGAATCACTAAGCCTCCTCAGAATTATCAAGTGATACTTACGAGTGGGAGGGTGATTAGGTAAGATTAAATCAATCAATCAATCAATCAAGTTTATTCTCTATAAGGGTTACAATGCGGGGTTTACAGATTTTGAATATTGTGTGGTTTACAAGTTTTAAAATACTACTTACAGAGGGGGCCACTAGGACACCTAGCATGGCTAGGCATTTTGGGCAGACTTAGATTAATTCTAAACTTTAAATTATTACAGATTATGGTATTAAAGCTAAGTGACTACATTATAGTTTGTGAGTTTAGCAATGTGAATGCTTTTGTTTTGGCATAATACATAGTGTCTATATTGGAGTATCATAGGAAAACTTATGACTAGTTAGGATTCATTATTTTAAGATTAAGATTCGTATTTCTGTGTTTATAGTCAATGGGTGAGTGTAAGTGTGAATCACCAGGTGGTTTACATGTAGTTAGTTGACGGGGTGTATCGGGGTGTATCAAGAAAGAAGGTTAGCTACAGTTTTTTTAGTCAAGAGTCCCTCACAAACATTAATTCACTCTTCTGAAGGGACGCAATTATGAGCGACTTCATAATGATCCAGTACAGACTGAAATGGGATCTTGTGCTTTATCTCCACTTTATGAGTTGTAAATCGTATCGGCCATGGTATTATGACCTTGTTCTTCAGGATCATGGACCTGGTGGCCTGGGTGAACCACTCCAGCGGACGGGTGGTGCTCGACTGGACAGCGGTGGGCGAGGACAGGGACTGGGGACGTGCTCATGTCTACGAGGGTTACGTAGCTCCTACCAAGTCTCAGGCGGCTCTCAAGTGCACAGGAGAGAGGATCAGAGGACTCCCAGTTCCAGCTCCGGCAACTAACAAGGAGAGGGCGGCCGTCGCTCTCACCGTCCATGAGAAGGTGAAAAATATTTGAGTGTTACTTATGGAGAGGAAGGGACGCCGAGCAGTAGTATGATTTACTTTTCGTTTTTTTTCATCCTAGTGAAAATTTATACTTTTGTTCCAGGAATATATACTGGTAGAAGGCTGAATAATTAATTTATGTTAATCGCTAAATCCATGTGGGTCATTCAAAAAGAAGGTTGAAGAGTTATGAAGGGGCTATGGATGCTAACTCAATTCATATCCTGAGTGTCCGTGGTTTGATCCCCGGCACTGGTGGAAAGGTTGGGCATGTTTCCTTACACCTGCTGTCCTGTTCGCCTAGCTGCGAGTAGGTACCTGGGTGTTAGTGGACTGTTGTGGGTCACTTCCTGGGGGACAAGGTTAAAGAACTCCGATGGAAATAAGACAAACAGTCCCCGATGACGCACTGACTTAACTGAGTAATCCTGAGTGGCTAACCCTGCGGGTTAAAAATTCGAACAAAATCTTATCACCTCAACATGTTTGTTACTTTGCCACCTATATCTCACTGTAACATTTTTTCAATGTGCGGATTCGGAATCTGACCCTCGAATATTTTCAATGTATGTATTACGAGATATATATTTCAGCTTTGTTCCACAGAGGAGAGATCCCAGGCAGTTAAATGCTTTACTGATACTTTACAATCAGTTAAATCTGTATATATTCTAGTTCGAAAGTGTCACAAAGGGATGCTAGCACAGGGCAGTATTCCAAACGAGAGAGCAAACATGCTTTGAAGAATGCCATCAATAGCGCAGTATCGCTTGTTCTAAATGTTCACATCATCCACCCTGTAATTTTACTTTGCCGAGGCTATGAGAGCTTTGATATGCTCTTGATTGTGTCGATAAGGAATCATGTTGACTTTAACTCTATAGTAACAAGTGAACATTTTTACCCTTGGACCACGAGTGTCAAATGTTGCACTTTGTATGTTAGGTCGTTTGTCAGTCATTATTATCACTACCCTTTAATATTTTCATATCCTATAAGTATATATATATATATATATATATATATATATATATATATATATATATATATTATATATATATATATATATATATATATATATATATATATATATATATAATATATATATATATGTCGTGCCGAATATGTAAAACTGGTCAATTAGCAAGAACTCATTTAAAATTAAATCCTTTCTAAAATTTTCTCTTATACGTTTAAAGATATATTATTTTCATTAATGTTAATGTAAAAATTTTTAATTTTGCACCAAAAGAATCTTAGAAAACTTACCTAACCTTATTATAACAAGAACAATTTATTTTAGCCTAACCCAACTAAATACATTTTAGATTTGTTTACAGTAATTTAATACTAAACAAACACAGTGAAATATATTTTTTTCGTTAGGTTCAGAATGATTTTGGCGAAATTATTGCATACACAAATTTTCGCTTGTCCTATATGGCAAGATGAGCGTTGCTATTTAAGCCAAGATCGTAAGTTCTGCCTATTCGGCACGACATATATATATATATAATATATATAGTGTATGGAAAGAAAAAGATAGACATCACTGCTAAGCATAACGTTATATTTCATTGTTCAATGGAAGTTTGTATTAATATGTAATGGCAATAGATTACATTTATGTGAAGCACTAAACTATTGCTGTTCATTCAGCGCAAGCAGTGATGGAAACTGGACCCTCCGTCCGCTGTTCGCGATATAAGCACACTGCTATTTATTATACATTTATCCTTCCCAAGTGATCGAAATTTTGCTGTTTCATTATTATTATTATTGTTATTATTATTATTATTATTATTATTATTAGTAGTAGTAGTAGTAGTAGTAGTAGTAGTAGTAGTAGTAGCAGTAGTAGTAGTAGTAGTAGTAGTAGTAGTAATAATAGTAGTAGTGGTAGTAGTAGTAGTCGTTACAGTTGTTATTATTGTTATTAGAGTCAGTGGGAAGCGTTAAATCCGTAGAGGGTAGGTTATATATCACCTATTACCAGGAAACAAGAAGAAAAGACTCCCATGTATTTGACATTACAGAAGGTGTTGTGGGTGTGTCTGCGTGCGGTAGACAGACACGGTAACCGAGGTCCACCCAGCAACCCTGCAGCTCTTTGGTTGCCTCGACCCCCAGCCACCGATCAGGTCACCATCAGAGCCAGAGGCCCTGGTAAGTTTTGCTGCTTTCAGAGTCTCGTGTAAAGCGCTTAACCTTTGTGGGCTATTCCTCGCCAGGAGTCGCGGAGGCTCGATCCTCCGTCCTGTAAGCTCGGGAAAGACGCGCTGCCTATCAGTAATTTTGTAATACAGGACTATCAAACAATGTTTCACCCAATTGTGACTTGAACAACGCTCACCTTTGGGCGAAACGATGGCAAATAATGGCTTGTTTTGCTAAGTCTTTGATTTATTCTGTTAGTGCAGGCTCGACTCTTCGTTCGCTGTTCGCTAGTTAACAATATATTTAACTTTATTCACCTCAGTTAGGTCTTACACCTAAATCAATCGTCATTATACATGAATAAAAACGAAATGAATCTATATATCGAATTATGTCAAAAATAAGAATCTTGTGATTTAATGTTTATATTAAGATAGTTTTGTGAGTGAGGGGCTTGGACTTCCTGCAAGCATGTGTGAGCGTGTTAGATAGGAGTGAATGGAGACGAATGGTATTTGGGACCTGACGAGCTGTTGCAGTATGAGCAGGGTAATATTTTGTGATGGATTCAGGGAAACCGGTGAGCCGGACTTGAGTCCTGGAAATAGAAAGTGCAATGCCTGCACTTTAAAGGAGGGGTTTGGGATATTGGCAATTTGGAGAGACTTCTGAACTGTCGTATAAGAGCGCCTCTGCAAAGACAGTGATTATGTATGAGAGAGGTGAAAGTGTTGAATGATGATGAAAGTTTTTTCTTTTTGAGGATTTTCTTTCTTTTTGGGTCACCCTGCCTCGGTGGGAGACGACCGACGTGTTAAAAAATTAAGATTTTGATAATGGAAAATGTAATTATTATTATTTTTATATTCATACAGGAGCGATAAATCCATAGGGATGATCAAGTCCCTGGCAATAGGAGGTTATAACCATTGTTATTTTATGTAGTAACCTATATAATAATCTCAGTTGTATGCGTTTATATGAAAACATATCGTTGGACGTTATACATAATTCAGATTTCGAGGTAATGAATGCCATATATTTTATTGTTGTGAAAGCGTATCTGAGGATACTTTAAAAAATCTTTCGACCCATAAGTGTGCTCGTTATACAGGGGGTTTCACTCTTAGGAGGCCCAGAGTTATACTCCCGTAGTTGTAACCGGCTTTTTTGTATATTTCTGAAATAAACGATAACTCGGGGTCTTTTACTTCTAAGAGATCAAGAGTTAGCGTTTAACACATCGGCCGTTTCCCACCAAGGCAGGGTGGCCCGAAAAAGAAAAACTTTCACCATCATTCATTCCATCACTGTCTTGCCAAAGGCGCGCTTACACTACAGTTATGAAACTGCAACATGAACACCCCTCCTTCAGAGTGCAGGCACTGTACTTCAGACATAATATACAACATGATGGTTACTATTACGGGAGTACCAACTCTGGGCCTCCTACGAGTAAAACATCCTGTAGCAGTAGTTATCATAAGCAGTGAATGTGATGTAGGTTGGAGCATTTATTTCCTGACGCTGTCTCTTGTTTCCCGCTTAACAGGAGGATCGGGTTTGTCTTCAGGTCTGGGCGGGTACGGTGCGGATGCGGGTATAGTGGGCAGCGAGAAGGCCGCAGTGATCAGTGGGTGTGTAGGAGGCCTGCTGCTGGTGGTGATCCTCGTTGCCACTTACTGCTACTGCCTGCCGTCTACTCTCAAGCGACGCCTCAACAGGCGACGCCAGCAACCTGAAGACCCGGAGAAGGCCGCCGCTAGTCTAGTCAACGGCGGGAGTGTCGTGGTGAGGTCCTCCTCCCGCGGCAGCATCCTACTCAACCAGGACCCTGAATCTTCGCGCCAGGACGCCACGGACCTGGCCGATACTCCTTCTGAGGAGAGAAGGGCTACTTGCAAGTCTCCAGAGCTCCAGCCTCCTGCTTGTGAGATCATGCACGTGGAGCAGGTGTCCCCTTCCCCTCTTAGGCGGGAAGGAGACGGCGAGGAAGTTATGGGACGTCGGGGACTCTCTATGTCTATTCCTGACGTGACCAAAGTGGAGCGCTGCTCACGGGAGGCAGAGGAACCTCCTAGTATGCCTACCGTTCCCACCCCACAGTTCTACACGCTGGGGCGCCATACTCGGGCCACTAACCGGAGTCCTCTCCGTGGTCCTAACGGCCATATCTACGGCTCTAGCGACCTGAGTTACCAGCAGGAGCAGCAGCAGCACCCCGTCAGGTACAGCACCGTGGGCGCCCCGCAGTACTACAGCGTCGTCCGTCCACATCCAGTACCCGTGTCGCAGGAGCCATACAGTGACGACGACGCACAATACTCAGATCAGCTCCTGTGTGACGATCGCGGGGCATCACCGCCCCCACCAGCGCCCGCAGATCACGCCCACGCCTACAGTGACCTGCACCGGCACTCCGCTGCCCTCTTGTAGGATGCTACCTGGGACACATCCCACAACCGAAGTATATTATTATGTTTCTGAATGCTCAGTATGGAGGTTACGTAAGGGGGTTTGCTGCTAACGTCAAGAGATTCGTACGACAATCATATGGAATATATCACTTCAATTGACATATCAGTTACAAACATTCCTTTATATTGGGGAAAAATTATTACAAATTTAGTTTTTTTTTTAAATCAAAGAAACTATGATAGAGTGGATTTTATTTTGTTTGATTAAAATATCCAATGAAATATCTTAGAGCTATTTTTTACCCTTTTTTCCTGTTTTCACTTTATCGGGGAAAGCACAACGTTACAAAGATATTAATACCAACTAGATCGGTTATCACTTATACTAAAAGCAGCTGACGCTAGAGAGTGTACGACCATTAGCTGGCCCTGTCAGGTCAGGTGCTTTTGGTCTGTTTACCGCTGTCAGCTGATTTTGGTCGGATATCAGCTGATCCTGATTCGTGAACGGCTGATCCTGGCCTTTGTGTGACTACTGACTCTAGCAAGCTGAACTGCCGGTCAATCAGACGACATTAGCAGCTTTGAACACGTTTATCTACTGCCTCCCCATCTCTTTCAACGTAAAAAACATTAAGGATTCTTAGCCAATCAGAGGGAAACTTAATTGGTCATTCTGAGCTATTGATCACAGATTTCACGTGCGAAATCTAATGCTCTTATAACATTGTTATAATAGTAATAATAATTATTATTTTATTATTGTTGTTTTTGCCGTTATTATTATTATTATTATTGTATCTTATTATTAATGTTCTTATTATTATTATTACATTCACTGGGGAGCTCTAAGCCTGTTGGGGTTACAAAGCACATAATGTACTGGAGGGCATTCAGGCTTGATTTAAGGAACTGGAGCACAGGAATAAATTTCTTTATATGAAAATTCTGGATAGGTAAAAGTTTCTGAAGTCCTTTGCATCACCATGTGAAAGGGAATTAATTTACACATGATCCAACACAGGGAAAGGTAGCTCCCTTTCCCTGGATCAAGAGTTCTAAATCAGCCTCAACTCGCCCCTTCCCTACTCTTCCAAATGGAAAGAGAGAGGAGAGTTTGACATGTAAATCTGCTTCTTTATGTGGGTCTGTACACATAAGTAGTCTCGCCTAATACTCTCAAAGACACAGATTTCGGTTTCATTTTAGGCCCAGACTAGAACTTTATTTATGTAACGTTGACCTGCCCGATAAAGAGTAAAACGGAATCCCATACATCAATCACTGGCTTAATGGAGGGGTAACGCAACACAGTAGAGCAATGCTTTAACACGTAACATTTTGCTCGAAGTCATGATTCAAAAATGCTCATCTTTAAAGCATAACCTTGTGTGGTATAAACCTTGATGATAGATCCCGACAAATTAGTTTAGAAAGACACGTAAGCAAACATTAGGACATATTTATTAGAAAATGTTTTCTAATTAATATGTCATAGTGTTTACTTGGGTGTCTTTGTAAACAATAACGTTGTGTAAACACAGGCTTGCTCTACTAGTCCGGTCTCGGTGTTACTCCCCTCATCACTGAGTTGTCCATTACTAAAATTAAATCATTTCTAACATTCGACAATAGGAACATTATAATGCTGTTTCACTTTTTGTATCACCGACGCGTGTCATCATAAACACTTTTTTTTCCCCTTATTTTGTCGCTGAATATAATTAAATGTCAATGTAACGTTTTATATTATATTTTTCTGCTCGGTATATGTACTCGGGTATTACTTATAATTACATATCAGTGTAATAAAAGCATATCATATATATTTACTGTTGTCTGTAACATATTTCTGTTATATCTGTGTCACTATCATATTATTTGTACATGTTTTGTTTAAAGGCAATATATTGGAACAAGACTCATGTTAGTAATAACAAAAAGAAAACACAGAAAAAATAATTTCGTGTATGAAAACAAGAACCAACTGAGGGGTGATTAAAGTGATAACAGTGGAGGGACGGAAAGAAGAAATAATCTTCAAAATACTCAATATATAATTAGAGTGAGTACATTTTTCTACACAAGTGTTGTACAGTGTGAGTAATTTTTGTTGTTAAAAAATAAATAAAAGAGACACACACAGAAGTGGATGGTTTTAGTAATTGTGGAGTGTGGATTTTGGGGAGAGTTTTGCATTTTGCTTGTGAAAAATTCAAAAAGTTAACATGCGCTATTTTGTGAAAGAACAATTAGGAGTTTATTATTTTTTATATTATATATATTATTATATTTTTTATATATAATATTATATTATATATATATATATAATATTATATATTTTATTTAATATATATATATATAAAATTTATATATATATGAAAGGAAAAAGTCTAACATTTCGTCTGTATATGAAGACATCCTTAAGAATATTATAAGAAAGAGGGTAAACTAACCTAAGAGAAGTTATGGATGATATATATAAATTACAGTTCTTAAAATAAATCTTTTTTCCCTTTATTATAGAACATTTTGATTAACATTTTAAAAAGAATTTGAAGGACGCACTTTTATTCTATTACAGTTCAGTTTTAAACGTTGTAAACAACATACTAAGTTGCTTAGATCTACCAGTAAATTTATTGGATCGATTACTTTTGCTACAAACAAACAATATCATCAACAGCTACCTCTCCCACATGTGGTTGTTTTAAAATATAGACGAATCTTTCACCATAGTACGATTTTGGTAATAATAATAAAAATTTTTAATTTATAAAATATATAATATATAAAATTTATATATTTTATATATATATATATATATTATATATATATATATATATATATATTATTATATTATATATATTATATAATATATTTATATATATTATATATATAAAAATTTTTTAAATTCTTTGATTCCTTTGAAGATAAGACTTTTTGTGCAGTTTTTGGGGAAACCTCGTATTGGGACAAGATAACATTATTCTTAATAAAGACCGTGGCGGTTTTTATGTGATACAAAGTTTTAAACTTTGAAAAAGTGTTTATCCATCAGTGGTAATTACCCCTCTCCCCCCAGCTGCTTCGGCCCCCTCAGTGTTTAAAGACGACGAACCTCGACTCTGTGGTTCGTGGATACATTTCTATGTTTCGAAAAATGAAAAAAAAACCCATTTGCTAGAACAAAACATATGTGTTATCAGGTGTGGGTGATTATACGAGTAAAACACTAAACAAAAAGCTAAAGCACAAGTTTCTCGTTATCATGGATACTTAGAATCGCAGAATGTGGGTGTTGGCATACCCAAAAGAAAGTGGAGAAAAAAAGGGGGCCCAAAGGATTACAACTAAAAAATGTTTAAGGGTCTGAAATTTTTCAAAAATCTTAAAAAAAAGGTGTGAAGAACCAGCCACTACTAGCAAAAAATTTTGGGGGGTTGTCTTATAATTATAATTTAAATTTTTTATGATAAGAAATATAAAAATGTTTATTTTTAAATAAAAATTTTTGTAATTGAAATCAAAAATATATATTTTATTATATTTTTAAATATATTTTTATATATATTATATATATATATATTTTATATATATATATATATTTATATATTATATATTTTATATATATTTATTTTAGATAAAAATGGTTCTGAAAAGGGATTTTCATGCAATTATATTTTTCCTCTAAAAAATTTTAACAAATGCATTAAAAAGATCCCAATGGGCTTTTTCAATTGCACCAAAAAAATTTTAGTAACTTAACCAAACCCAATTACATAAAAAAAAGATCAGTTTTTTCATTATAAATTACATATTTATATGTCGTGCCTAGTAGGTAAATTGAGATTTTGGCTTAAATACAACGCTCTTCTTGCCAAATAAGGCAAGCAAAAAATTTTGTGAAAGCAAAAATTTTCGCAAAAAATTTTTCTGAACCTAACGAAAATATATATTTCTTTGTGTTTTTTACTCCATTATTGTAAATTTATCTAAAAATATTTATTTGGACTAGGCTAAATTAAATTGTGTTGTTATTTTTGGTAAGGGAAAGTTTTTAAGTTCTTTGGTAAAAAATTTTTTAATTTTTGTTAACTAAATGAAAAAATATTTTTAAAAACCCCGTAATAAAAAATTTTAGGAAGGACTTAAATTTTTAAAATGTATCTGGCAAATAACCAAATTTTTTACCTATCGGCACGATATATATAATTTTATTTTTTATATATTTTTATATATTTATTTTTAATTATTTTTTATATATTATATATATTATTTTATATATATATATATTTATATATTTTATTTTATATATATATGCTATATTTCTTGTGTTTTTTATTATTAAATTATTGTAAATTTTAAAGTTTATAAAGTTGGATTAGGCAAAATTAAACGCGCTTTTTAAAAGAAAGGGTTGGAAAATTTTCCAAAGAATCTGTTCGAAAAAATTATTAATTTTTACATTAAATTAAAGGAAAAATATTTTTAAAAACTTTAAGAGAAAATTTTTAAAAAAAGACTTGATTTTTAAATGGGTTCTTGTAATGGGCCCAATTTTACCTTTTGGGCACGAATATATATATTATTTTTTTATATTTATATATATAAAAATTTATATAATATATTTATATATATTAATATATTTTTTATCAGAAAAATTTCACAAAAAAATTATATTTAATATGTTTAACCCAAGTGAAAAGTAAGGGGTTTTCCCAGGTTTTTTCGTGATTGTTCACATTTAAAAGCTTTGTGGCTAATGTGAAAAAGTCACGAGGGGAAACAGGAACAATAATATTTTCACAGTAGTTTTATATATTGAGAGACATTCTACAAATAAAGTGAAAAAAAGGGTGATCATAAAGCTATGTGAAGTACAACATTGCGTTGTTGTTTTTTGGCAGTCATTTTATATATCATTTTCTATCTATAACATCAACAGTCTAGAAAAAAGCCAACGGTAAACCGACTTGATAGTGTGTGTTTCAATGTACTACACTAATGTATCATATCACTTCAGTAGAGGTTTAGCTGTGTTCATAAAATTAGCTGTTACTATGTGCTTTTTGCTTAGCTTTTTCTATCTTGGACTTGAAGCTCATTTTTTTTTTATGTTTAAATTGGTTATATCTGAGGAGGGGCTTTATGGGGTGGTTTTGGGTTTTTTGAATTTTCCTTTCCACTAGGAAAAAAGTGATCTAGGTATGTGTACGAACATCAGCTGATCCTAGTCTGTTTACAGATATCAGCTGATATCTAGTCTATTTGTGGCTATTAGTGGTCCTGTCTTTTAGCTACCAGCTGATAGTTGGTACGTAATCAGCCCGGTCCCGTCTGTTTAATCTACGGTATCCTGTCTGTTTACAACTATCAGTTTTTTAATTGGGTACAGTTTCTGACAAAAAGGTATAATTGCCCTCTCTTGCTAAGTCGTGGACGTAAAAAATTTTTAAAACCCTATATTTTGAATTTTTCCTATTTGCATTTTTTTAAAAAAAAATCTTTTTAAAAAATCGTTGCTGTGATTTATTACGCTTTTGATAATTTCAAATAAGAATTGATATAGCATTTTCTCTTTTTGATGCCATCATATAAAAATTTTGTTAAAAATAATAATATATATATATAATTTTTTATATATTATATTTTTTATTTTTATATATATTATATTATTATATATATATATATTGTGTGTGTGTGTGTGGTGTGTGTGTGTTTTTGTGTGTGTGTGTGTGTTTTTGTGTGTGTGTGTGTGGTGTGTGGTGTGGTTTTGTGGTGTGTGGGGTTTTTTTGGGGTGAGTGTATTTGTGTGTGTGAGCGCCACGATGTGAAAAAACAAAACAGAAATTAGAAAACAGTGGGAGTTAAGAAGGAATAACTGAAAAGGGAGAAAAGGGGGAGGGACTGTTGGGATGGTTTTTCATTTAAAATCAAAAGGCAGGATAGATGGCAAAGGGGGGGGTATACATCCGGGGGGGGAAGGCAAGTGACTTAGTTGTTGTTCCAGGGAAAGGTTGTAGAGGGTGGAAAGGAAGTGTAAGTGGCCGAGGGTTGAGCCACCATCAAGCATGTGTGGGGTGTAAGTCGGGTGGAGGAAACCTTTTTTATGGGGGGGTGTGGAAATTGACGTTGGGAGTGGGCCAAGTTTAAAAATTTATGAAAGGGCTAAACGATACTGGTTAGCTGGCTATATTGTGGGTGTTTAAGACCAGGCAAAAAGTTGCTTGCTCTTTTATTGTATACTTGCCTTGACAACCATTCCCTTTTAAAGTCAACCTTTCAGGTGTAACCCCGTCTGTGGTATTTAACGAGACCAAACTTTTGTGACCCCTGATGAATTCCTTAGATGGGTGAATGAATTGACATTTCGGCTGGGTGACTCGGAGATGATTTATGACTTATGAGTGAGGGCCCTATTTAGCGAATTTTTGGGGGAAAAAATTTTATAGGTGACTAAAAAGAGTTTTTATAAACCCCTATGGGAGTTGAATGATTAAAGGTTTGTGTCCCTTTAAATGATAGTTAGACCCACTTTCGATGCTGTGTCGACATTTAAGGTGACGTGCCTTTTTCCCCCGATCGCCCTTTTACCCGGATCGAGAACCCACCCTTTTCTTCATTTTCGGGAATCGATGAAAAAGTTCTGTGTTAATCTGATACAGTAAGTTAAACAAAAATCATGTGTGCTACTAAGTTCTTAAATAAATGTACCAGTTTTATCCTATATGTGTTTCACTGATATCCATAAAGATAAATGTTGTTTAGAGCGCTCTAGTCCATAGAGTTGAAGGGTGCTCTAATTTCAGTACCATGTCGATAAAGGTTCTGATTCGAGTACATATAGAAGGTCTATAATTCTGGTACATATACAGTATTATAAGGAATTTTGATTCGGGAATACAAATTATATATACATATATATATTGTGCCGAATAGGTAAAAGTTGAGATTTTGGCTTAAATAGAAACGCTCTTCTTGTCGAATAATTTCGCAAGAATCACTCTGAACATAACGAAAAAAAAATATTACATTGTGTTTGTTTATTATTAAATTATCGTAAATTTATCTAAAATATATTTAGTTCCTAGGCTTAAAAATTTAAAAAACACTTGATAAAAAGGTTAGGGAAGTTTTCTAAGGTTTTTGGTACAAAATTATTTAAAATTTCTTAAATAATTGTAAAAAATATATTTTTTAAAATACAGAAAAAATTTAAAAGGACTTAAACTTTAAAGGGATCTTGCTAATTTTCTAGTTTTACCTATTCGGTAAAATATTTTTATTATGGAGTGAATGTGGTTTGTTAAAGTTTTTCTTTTCGGGCACCCTCCCTTTGGTGGAAATCGGCGGTTGTTTAATAAATAAAAAAATATATTTAGTGTCATTATAAATTAATATTTTGTATAATAAGTTATAATTTTCTAATTCTTCTGTACAAATTATATAATATTTAATTAACATAATTGTAATAAAATATATATCTTATATACATAGATAAATATTTTAGAAAGGATAATCTTAATATTTTAATGACTAGTTTATATTCTAAATTTTATATATATAGTAATATTGAAATTTTTCTTTTTATCTATGGTGAAATCCTTTTATATAATATATATATATTAGTTATTATATATATTATATATATATATATATATATATACATCGTACATAATATTATTTTTTTATTTTATTAACACACCGGCGATTTTCACCAAGGCATGGGTGCCCGAAAAGAAAACTTTCACATCATTCACTCATCACTGTCTTGCCAGAAGGTGCTTTAACTACTAGTTTTTTAAACTTGCAACATTAAACACCCCTCCTTAGAGTGCAGGCACTGTACTTCCATCTCCAGAACTCAAGTCGGCCTGCCGGTTTCCTAATTCTTTATAAATGTTACTTTGCTCAACTCCAACAGCACGTCAATATTAAAAAACCATTTGTCTCGATTCAATCCTATCAAACTCCTCACGATGCCCGCTGAAGGTCCAAGCCCCTCGGACACAAAACCTCCTTTAACACCCCTCCTCAATCCTTTCCTAGGCTGACCCCCTACCCGCCTTCCTTCCACTAAGATGATAACTCTTGAAGTCATTATGTTTGCTCCATTCTCTCTACATGTCCGAACACCTCAAACAACCTTTTCCTCAGCCCTCTGGACAACAGTTTTGGCAGTCCCGCACTCCTCCTAACTTCCAAACTAAGAATTCTCTGCATTATATTCACACCACACATTGCCTCAGACATGACATCTCCACTGCCTCCAGCCTTCTCCTCGCTGCAACATTCATCACCTATGCTTCACCCATGTAATGCTTTGGTAAAACTATACTCTCATACATTCCCCTCTTTGCCTCCAAGGACAAAGTTCTTTGCCTCCACACACTCCTAAGTGCACGCTCACCTTTTCCCCTCACAATTCTATGATTCACTCATCTCATAGACCCATCCGCTGACACGTCCACTCCCCCAAATATTCTGAATACATTCACTCCCCCATACTCTCTCCCTCCCCAATCTGATATCTAATATTTTCATCACCTATCTTTTTGTTATCCTCATAACCTTACTCTTTCCTGTATTCACTTTTATTTTCTTCTTTCATACCCTACCAAATTCATCCACCAATCTCTGCAACTTCTCTTCAGATCTCCCAAGAGCACAGTGTCATCAGCAAAGAGCAACTGTAAACAACTCCCACTTTATGTGTGGTTCTTTATCTTTAAACTCCAAGCCTCTTGCCAATACCCTCGCATTTCTTCTCTTACAACCTTATCTATAAATATATTAAACAACCACGGTGACATCACACATCCTTGTCTAAGACCTACTTTTACTTGGTAATAATCTCCATCTTTCCACATACTCTAACTTGAGCCTCACTATCCTCGTAAAAACTCTTCACTGCTTTCAGTAACCTACCTCCTTACCATACACCATACATACTAAATATATATATATATTATATATATTATATATATATGTTTTATATGTGATGTGTGTATTATATATATATTTATATTTATTATATTATATGGTGTATATATGTATATATATATATTATATATAATAATATATTTATATATATATTATATATATATTGTATATATTTATAATATTATATATATATAATATATATATATTTATATATATTTATATATATATTATATATATATATATATATATATATATATATATATATAATATATTTATATGTATATATATTTATTATTAATATATATATATATATATATATATATATATATATATATATATATATTATATATATATATATATATATGAAGAACAACCATTGTGAAAAAAAATTAAATTCCAAGCACTTTCGTGACTTCTCACATTATCAACAGAAAGGCATATAAGGGCAAGAATACACCTTACGTCTCAAAACCCGACTCTGTTAAACACAACTGATACTCTCTCCAAGCATTAAGATTTTTTACCTGTCTAATGTATCATTAAACCCTTCCTAAATCTTATTAATTATAAATCAATCAATTTATATAAACCATAAGAAATATTCATATTATTTTCAAAACTGCTTTTTATGAAACAAGATTCAATTATATTCCTGTCGACCATGGACTTGCTTGATACATCTTTCTCAACTTTTTGAAAATCAATTGGATGGTTAAAATCTCTCATATGAATAAATCGAGCATTTAAATCTTGTCCAGTTCTAATGCTATATTTATGTTGTTTTAATCATAGTTAGAGACTTTTACCAGTTTGACCGTAATAAACTTTATCGCAAATTTTACATGGAATCTTATAGACACATCCGTCAACATTTTGGGGAGGATTTTTTATCAAATGTTTTTTTACTGTATCAAGATTTTTAAATACAACTTTGACATTAAAAAGTCTTTAATATATTGCATGCATTCCTGTCATGCGAATTTACATGAATATGAGAACATTGAAGTTTTTAAAAATATTTTATTGTGCAAGAATGGTATATAATACCGACAAGATGAAATTAAGACACTTGTGCAACATCTGGGTATCTTTATTGTAGACGTTTCGCCATCCAGTGGCTTTATCAATACAAATTCTAGGACAAAGCTTGAAGACAGTAAGACTATGTACAGAAGATGAGGTAATCAGTCCCTCAACCTTGGAGTAGGTGCGAAGAGCACCATAGTTGTGGAGATTCTGGAGCAGAAGCAAGGAGCCTGGCGCTTATATAGTAACGTCAGGTGTAGCAGACGAGGGCATAGTCACTGGTAGGCGGGATTCCCCAGTGGAAGTAGGTCCTTCCCAAAGAGATGGGTTAGTTGTAGTAGTAGTTGTCGTAGTCGTGAAGGTTATGTACATGTCCTCAGAATCAAGATTCCATGATGTTGCAGTGTCTGACAAGATGTGCAAGAATGGTATATAATACTGACAAGATGAAATTAAGACACTTGTGCAAGTGTCTTAATTTCAAATATTTCATTATTATTATTATTATTATTATTATTATTATTATTATTATTATTATTATTATTATTATTATTATGATTATTATTATTATTATTATTATTATTATTATTATTATTATTATTGTATTTAATTATTATTATATTTCACCGAGAAGCTCTAATCCCGTGATGGTCATACAGCGCTATGGGAAAGGGACGTAATAAGGTTTGATCCGATGAAAGGGAGGAAAGCACCAGTTCCTCGGATCAAGAGCTTTTCACCAGCATTACCCTCCCTGACTGGGCAATCACCGGGACAGAATAACTCATGTTAAATGATCAATTTGTTATTATATTACTGAGCAAGTAATATAAACCCTTACACAAAACCCGTAAGGGTTTATGTAGCGTCTGGAGAATGAGACAATTAGATTTGATCCATGGGAGGAGAAGAAAACTCGAAATTTCTTGGATCAAGAACTTTTCATTGTCAAAAAGTACTTCCCCTTCCTTTTAAGTGGGTTCAGAAACGGGACCAATAGCTGGGACTCAACCTCGCTTTGCCCCGTTTCACTAGTAACCCTCTGAACCCGTGTGCGAAACGTCTGGATGTAATAAAAAGGCAAATGACTGAATTTCACATAAAGTCCTGATGCATTATATATTACTACTGCCTACCACATATTTTGTTTCTGACACTTGCCAAACTTTTGTATTCCCTGGCAAATACTTAAATTACAATAAGCACTATACTTAATGCATCATAATTCAATGATATTCATGTCAGCACGAGATTTGCATACATTGTTTTGGTGGGAAGTGAGGGAGGATAAATTTATTCAAGTTACTAGAAGAGAGAGAGAGAAAGAGAGAGAGAGAGAGAGAGAGAGAGAGAGAGAGAGACAGAGAGAGAGAGAGAGAGGAGAGTGCTGTGAAATTCTGATGTGTTCGGAAGCTAGATTTAATCTGATTTATTATTATTTTCGT
>NC_069425.1:34996966-35011966 GCF_026875155.1 Cherax quadricarinatus | reverse complement strand
ATGCTGTAGATATTTAAACATCTATTTCTCATGTATAGGGTACAGGCTATCCTGGAGGATAACAATTCCCAAGCGATAGCAACTCCAGCTCTGCTGGAACGAAACCTTTGAACCTACCGTGGCTGGTATAAACCCTTGCTGGAATACCAGACGATATCCTCATTGCCCTACTGAAATCTTTCACCTCAGGCTGACAGGTTTCCATACCTTGCATAAGCCCCTTCTGGCGTGATGGAACAAGGCGGGGAAGCACATGTAACTTTGCTCCTACTGCGTAACTGTCATACAGAATAGGGCAGCAGCACAATTCTATTGTGTCCATTTTTTTAAAAAACAAGAATCAAGAGAAATTTTCCCCATACCTCCTGACAAACAAGGTATCACCACGAGAGACCGAGGATCATAAAGTGAGACCACTCTGGAAACAGCGGCGTAGTGATAATAGAAGTGAAGATATGTACAGATGTACAGCAAGCGTTGACTGTGATAACGCGTTGTTCTGTGTGGATCTTGATTAGGTTACTGATTGGACTAATGTCTCTCAATAACACAATACAAAGTCAGTGACTGACTCGATCAGTCTCAAAATAGAGCGAAACGTTAACAATAAAGGTTTTCTTCTACTTGTATCTTTTCTTCACAGAGCAACTTTGTAACACTTGGCAAGAAAAAGACTTTGCAGGAGTTGCTAAATTTGCGTGCAAGGAAAAAAAAATGGGAAAATCAAAGACGAGGAGAATCACAATAAGTTATATGATTGAGTTAGACATCTGACACAGCGTTCATTAACGGTAATATATAATTGTGATTGTTTAATATTTCCCTCTGGAAGACTGTCTTTATTTTTGTAACCACATTGGCCGTTGCCAACCAACGTCGGGTGACCTGACAGAAGAAAACACGCTCACCATCATTCATTCAATAACTGTTTAACCAGATGATTGGTGTAAAAAAAATCAACTGCCTTTTTCACTGATGTATATATATGAATTAATATTTGTATTCATTATTACCTTGAGTAGTTACGTATTACATCGTTAATAATAACAATAATAATAATAATAATAATAATAATAATAATAATAATAATAATAATAATAATAAATAATAATAATAATAATAATAATAATAATAATAATAATAATAATAATAATAATAATAATAATAATAATAATAATAATAATAATAATAATTAAAGTAATAATAATAATAATGGATTTTCAATTTTGTGAAAAAGTTATTTGGTGACGTAACGAACAATAAAACTAAATGAATAATAATCTGGGCGACTACAGAGATAATCAAAGAAAATTATGTTTAATAGAATCAAGATAAAGATAAAAATTAAGATGAGGACGAATAAAAAAATACTGGCGATAATTAGATGAAGTAAATGAGAAGAAATTAGGAGGTGAAGAAAATTAAGATGATGATAAAAAGTAGGATGATGAAGAGAAGATGAAGAAAATTAAGAAGATGAGCATGAAGATGAAGAAAATAAAAAAAAGATGAAAGAATAAAGATAAGGACGAAGAATATTATGAAGATTAAATAAAGATGATGATGATAAAGACAATAAAAGAAAATTATATAGGCGATGAAAAAACGGGAAAATAAGATGAAGATTTCGAAGAAAATAAAGAAGAAAGATGAGAATAGAATATGAAGGAAAGTGGATAATATTTGCAGAAGAAGAAAAATAAATAGAAATTGAAAAGACAAGAACCTGACGAAAAGAAGAGCAAATAAGACGAAGAAAATTTATTAGAAGATGAAGAAGTAGATAAAGAAAAAATATAAAAAAAAATGTGTATATGGAAACAAAAGACAGAGCCAGAAAAAAAGAAGAAATATTGACAATACGAAAGAAGAATAGGAAGCTGATAAGAATAGCGAGGTAATGAAAATAAAATAAAAAAGAATAGACAAAGGAGTAAAAATTTCTAAAGATACAAGGGTAAGAAAAAAGAAATGAAAATTCCATTAAAATATGACAGTCATTCCCACCACTGAACTCTGAAATCCTCGGCAAAATCTGAAGCGGAAAAAAAAATCGCGGAAGCCTAGTCGCGCCAGCGAGCGTTTTAATTCATGAAAAATGCTAATTCAACCCCCGGATTTATTATTTTCCCGGTGCGCATTCTTACCTGTTACAGGATACGGTTTTACAGTGGCAGAGAAGACAGTTTTACACTGGTGTAAAATACACGTTTACACTGGTGTTAAAATACACGTTTATAGTAATGTAACATGCACGGTTAAAGCGATGTAAAATAAATCTTTACAGTGGTTATATAATACACGTTTATAGTAGTGTAAAATACACGTTTCCACTGTGTAAAATACAGATTTACAGTGGTGTAAAATACACGTTTACAGTGATGTAAAATATACGTTTACAGTGGCAAAGCATGACATAAAAAGGTCCAAACGTTTGCAACTGGACTAGTCCCGGAGAAGAGAATGGGCCAGGAGCTGAGACGCGAGCCCCGCAACCACGGCTCGGTGAGTACATCTGAGTACATACACACTCACGCTATATTACAAATGTTTTAATAAAGAGGACAAATATTGCTATGTGTGATGCCTAAATCAAATTTATATGCAAAGCAGCGACTGCCAGTGTTCATTAAATGTCGATAGCTGAGAGAGTCTTGCTTCACTCCGCAGCTGCGACTGACAACACGGTGATGCTCAGTGGCTGAGTTTGTTGACAGAGTAATGCAGCACAAACCGCCTCAGTGTTGAGAGTGATGCAACACAGAGCCAGTGTGTGTTGTTAGTGATGCAACACACACAGCCAGTGTGTGTGTGTGTTGTTAGTGATGCAACATACACAGCCAGTGTGTGTTGAATGAGTGGTTTCAATATAGTACACAGCTGAAGCGTGTTGACAGTGATGAAACAGAAGCAGCCAGTGTGTTGACAGATATGACACCCAGCTAGTGTGTATTGACAGAGTGATGCAACACACACAAACACACACACACATACACACACACACACACACACACACACACACACACACACACACACACACACACACACACACACACACACACACACACACAGCCAGAGTGTGTTTCGTCGTTTTCAGTACTATTCACTGTCTGTTGACTCGCCAGTTTTTATTCCTTGCTTCGTCATCTCAGTATCAGTTACCGGTGAAATACCTCAGTTTTCCTATTTATCCGTTGAATATATTCAACGGAAATCCTGCAGCATTATTACTGTATTCATCGTGAAACACCAAATCTGTAAGACTCAATCAGTGCCTTGAACACGGGAAGGGTGGAGGGTAATCAGGTTTGAACCGAGGAAGGGGAGGTCAATTCTAGTTCCTCTGGCCATGAAGAAAAAGACTTTAATTTCACTCTGTGCAGATCTTTTTCGTAGAGCGAAACCATGGAACAAGAATCACTCACCAGCATCAAGGACCCTTCCCACCTCTTTGAAGGGAAAATCTGGAACATCCAGATACACTAAGCACCACGGAACAGGGAGCCCAACATCGAAAAATTTTGGTCAATTGTTAATGTACAGTGCATGGAAGGGGTAATTAATTTTTATCACTTGATTCGAACTGCATGTTGATACTGGTATGTAAGACGAAGATGGAAGCAGCATTGTGTCAAGTCACAGCTGTGTTAGCTTAAGCGGGAGAAGTTAGTGGTAGTAGTTTGTAGTAGTTGCCAGAGGGTGGTGGTTATTGTGTGCAAGTCGTCTGTGAGGGTCGTGTCATCCTCACGGCTTCCGCCAGGAGCTGACATATGTCCAGTTTCTTCAAAACATACACACACACACACACACACACACACACACACACACACACACACACACACACACACACACACACACACACACATACATACACACACACACACACACACAAAGGCTCCCAAAATGACACAAACAGAACCTCAGCAACATTCTTTCCATTTAACCACTTGAATTACTGAAAAACATCTACCCCAGAATTTATTAACTAATGAAGCACGTAAAACAAGTATCAAAATATTAATAAAAATATTGCCTTATTGCAAGCAAACTGGGCCAGTTATTAAGAACTCCAGACTATATTACACAAATAACCCGCACGTATGAAAGAGAAGCTTACCATGACATTTCCTTCCGACATGAACCATTTACAAAGTCACTCTTTATGTGACTTTGTAAAAGGTCTAAATCGGACCGAAAAGCCGTAGCAAGTTTTTCTCTCTTATGTGCGGGTTATTTCCCAGTAAAAGTAGGCCTTAGACAAGGATGTGTGATGTCACCGTGGTTGTTTAATATATTTATAGATTGGGTTGTAAGAGAAGTAAATGCGAGGGTCTTGGCAAGAGGCGTGGAGTTAAAAGATAAAGAATCACACACAAAGTGGGAGTTGTCACAGCTGCTCTTTGCTGATGACACTGTGCTCTTGGGAGATTCTGAAGAGAAGTTGCAGAGATTGGCGGATGAATTTGGTAGGGTGTGCAAAAGAAGAAAATTAAAGGTGAATACAGGAAAGAGTAAGGTTATGAGGATAACAAAAAGATTAGGTGATGAAAGATTGAATATCAGATTGGAGGGAGAGAGTATGGAGGAGGTGAATGTATTCAGATATTTGGGAGTGGACGTGTCAGCGGATGGGTCTATGAAAGATGAGGTGAATCATAGAATTGATGAGGGGAAAAGAGTGAGTGGTGCACTTAGGAGTCTGTGGAGACAAAGATCTTTGTCCTTGGAGGCAAAGAGGGGAATGTATGAGAGTATAGTTTTACCAACGCTCTTATATGGGTGTGAAGCATGGGTGATGAATGTTGCAGCGAGGAGAAGGCTGGAGGCAGTGGAGATGTCATGTCTGAGGGCAATGTGTGGTGTGAATATAATGCAGAGAATTCGTAGTTTGGAAGTTAGGAGGAGGTGCGGGATTACCAAAACTGTTGTCCAGAGGGCTGAGGAAGGGTTGTTGAGGTGGTTCGGACATGTAGAGAGAATGGAGCGAAACAGAATGACTTCAAGAGTGTATCAGTCTGTAGTGGAAGGAAGGCGGGGTAGGGGTCGGCCTAGGAAGGTTGGAGAGAGGGGGTAAAGGAGGTTTTGTGTGCGAGGACTTGGACTTCCAGCAGGCATGCGTGAGCGTGTTTGATAGGATGAATGGAGACAAATGGTTTTTAATACTTGACGTGCTGTTGGAGTGTGAGCAAAGTAACATTTATGAAGGGATTCAGGGAAATCGGCAGGCCGGACTTGAGTCCTGGAGATGGGAAGTACAGTGCCTGCACTCTGAAGGAGGGGTGTTAATGTTGCAGTTTAAAAACTGTAGTGTAAATCACCCTTCTGGCAAGACAGTGATGGAGTGAATGATGGTGAAAGTTTTTCTTTTTCGGGCCACCCTGCCTTGGTGGGAATAGGCCAGTGTGATAATAAATAAAAAAAAATATTTGTGTATTGTTTCAGCCACAGTAATGTGACTTTTTGTTCTTTCCAGACAACGTTTTTTTTCAGAACCAAGATGATCTTCGAAAAAGGATAACTAAATTTTCTTCTCATTCTTCTGTAATCTCTACAAGACGAACCGGAATCGTAAGATTTTTTTGTGTTACCCTTTACTGTTATGTTTCAAGCAGTGGAAAGAAAGTTGTTAAGAAATAAACCTGTTTCCTGACCTTTGGAGCCTTCCACCATCAGAGTGGCAGTAATGGGAATTCAGGTCATAATATTTTGCTCCACCTCATAACACCTTCGTATCTGCCGAGTGCGCTGATGTGCAAAGCTGAGGGAGGAAGTATTTCCTAGAAACTCATAATCCGACGTCGTGTATTGTCCTTCTCTGGCACAACAGAGGCCTTATAACATCCAATCAGCCACACACAACTTCCAGTTAAGTCATAGGTGTTCTTACCAATGTTATTATCTGATCACCCGCCGTGGTGTATGTTAAGAAGAGAATTCGTAGTCTGGACATTAGAAGGAGGTGTAGGATTACTAAAAAGTATTGTCCAGAGATCCGAGGAGGGATTATTGAGGTAGTTTGAAAATTTAGAGAGGACAGAGCAAATTAGGTTCTCTTAGAGAGTTTATTAATCTATAGTAGAAGGAAGAATGGGTAAGGGTCGACCTACCAAAGGTTGGAGGGAGGGGGGTAAAGGAGAGTTTGCATGCAAGGGACTTGAACATCCAACAGGCGTGTGTGAGCGTGTTAGAGAGGACCAAGTGGAGGTAAGCAGTTCTTATGGCTTGGAGTGTGAACAAGGTAACATTTATGAAGAGATTCGGGAGAACCGGTTAATCGAACTTCAGGGAGGGGGGAATGGTTTTTGAGTGATGAAAAAAGGAAAATTGAAAAATTATTAAAAAAAAAATGTTTTCCTACCGAAAAATAGTGCATAATTCCGGCAACAGATTAATGCAATTAGCTTGTTTCTATCATATTTAAAAGTATGTTTTTTCCAAAAATGTAATATTTTTGTTTTTACTGTTATCAAAAATTCGTGTTTTTTTCCCTCCATAAATTACGATTTTAATGATTGTTTCATTCTAAATACACCACACTGCAACATCTCTGAGGACTCCATTCAAATAATAATAATAATAATAATAATAATATCTTTATTTACTACAAGTACATGTACAAGGTATACAGTCCTAGCTGACAACAATGACATACTGCTACACAGAAAGCCCCTTGTTATGCTCCGCATGTCGGGCAAATTAGGTCAGTGTCCCAGGATGCGACCCACACCAGTCGACTAACACCCAGGTACCCATTTTACTGATGGGGTACACAGACAACAGGTGGAAAGAAACACGCCCAATGTTTCTACTCTGGCTGGGAATCGAACCCAGGCCCTCGCCGTGTGAAGCGAGAGCGTTAACCACCAGGCCACCAGAGCCCCTAATGCAGTAAGTGATAACAGCTCAGTCGCCTGTAGGCTGTCAACATGTGTTGGAGGTGTGCGACATACTGAAATGTGGCAAGCCATGACCATAGAGTTTTACAGACAACATGATATGTATAGCTCAGGAATAAGTTACTGACATTATTTTCCATTTTTGGAGAAAAGTATTTATAGGAGTGTCATGATTTTTTCACACGTTATTGAGTAATGATGGTTGTACTAGCATGCAAAGGGGATTTACGATATTTTTATCACTTTGTTTTTATTGATTTCTTTTTCTCCCAAAAGGTCCTTAAAAATATAATAATAAACTTCAACATTTTTTATTATGCAATCTATTGACATTTTCGCTCAAACGGTGTTGGTACCAAGATTATCTATCCCTTATCTTTCATCTGATGTCAACTAGAGCATTCTACATCTTACCAATTTTGTAGATAACTGAGAGTTTTATGCCCTATAGAATAGGGCACTATTTATTTTTTTCTATCTTTTAAGGCAAAAAGTCACTACATACACAGTGTAGGTTTCAAATGCTGCTTAAATCACTGTATGAATTTCATTGAAATTGGATTAAAAAAAATTATTTCGCTATCCCCTTCCTTCAGCCCTGGAGGTGGGAAATACGATGCCTGCAAGCCATACCATGGATGGGGATAGAACCCGCTGGTTCTAACCCGCGGGTTAATATTTGAGTAAACCTATAAGGGCATATGAAAATCTCGAGCTGAGATCCTCATCGTTAAATTCATTTATAAGGAATATATACATGGTTTATACAGGAAGACATAAAGGTTGTCACCTGGGTTTGTGACATATAAGGTTGAGTGGTTGGCGTTAAGCCATCTACGTTCTGGATTATAGATAATGTGGGACGTTGGTATGCGCCTTATATGGTGTGTTGAAACTGAGGTTTCTTATTTATGGTATGTAGTGTTGAATATGAGGTCAGATGCATCCTGGATCTCTCGTGTAGTATTTCTGAGTAGCAGTGGTAATGAAAAGTGTTTCAGAGCAGTATCACATATGAGTTGTAGTACGTCTTAGCAATAGTTTTGAGCATTTCTTTTGTCTCATTTAATCACTGCGGCATTTTTTCGCAAACATATGAGTTTTGTGAAGAAAACCAGACGGCTAGTGAGAAAGACTTAGAGAAGGAATGACTAGTTACCATCTACCACACAGACTTTCTCTCTTTCTCTCTCTCTCTCTCCCTCTCTCTCTCTCTCTCTCTCTCTCTCTCTCTCTCTCTCTCTCTCTCTCTCTCCTCTCTCTCTCTCTCTTTTCTCTCTCTCTCTCTCTCTCTCTCTCTCCTCTCTCTCTCTCTCTCTCTCTCTCTCTCTTCTCTCTCTCTCTCTCTCTCACACACACACACACACACATCCTCATAACCACCCAGGAAAAAATAAATCCCAGCGGAGCAGCTGCCATTATTCATCATGCCAAACACAGCCTCAGAAATCTGGGTAATAGATGTATGCTTGTGATCTACGGCAGGCAGGGATTAATGCTGTTGTCTGGGTGTGTTGTGTTTGTGGTGAGTGTACTCACCGAAATGTACCCACCAAGTCGGGTATGCGGGGGTCAAGATTCTGGCTCCAGACCCGGTCACACCTAAATTTGATCGACATCAGTGATTTGTTACCTCTTGGACCTTACCATATCTGCTCTTGAAGCTGTGTATTGACTTTTCGTTCACACTTACTCATCAAAGCCATTCCACCTTTCACCCACCTTGGTACTTTAAGAAATAAGTTCTTACATCCCTGTGGCTCGTCTATGTTTGCAGTTTCCGCCTGTGTCACCTTGATTTAATTCCTCTTAACTCTCATACGATTTTGCTATCTCCACTATCTCTCTCTGGATTTCGTACGTCGTTACAATGTCTGCCCTTGTCCTCTCCGCCAGGGTCTGTAGATTTACTTCCTGCAACCTCTCCTTACATTGTCTTTCACTCAGCTCTGCCTCTAGCCAAATTCCATAACTTTGGACCTTTTCGAGCTCCTTCACAAGCTGCATTAGGTGTGTGTTCCAAGCCGAAGCTTACACCTGTTGGTCTCACATACGTCGTATACAAAGTTTTGAATTCCTGAGTGCTGTACTAGGGTTTGCTAATCTAACTTATGCCACTGACATTATAAAATATGTGTGTGTGTGTGTGTGTGTGTGTGTGTGTGTGTGTGTGTGTGTGTGTGTGTGTGTGTGTGTGGTGTGTGTGTGTGTGTGTGTGTGTGTGTGTGTGTGTGTGTGTGTGTGTGTGTGTGTGTGTGTGTGTGTGTGTTTCTGTCTGTCTGTCTGTCTGTTTGTCTGTCTCCCTGTCTGTCTGTGCGTGTGTGCCTCAACCCCCACAACCACACCTGGGTGAGTACACACTCACTCGACCCAGCCCTGATGGATCAACATACTCTGCTACACAATGTTATACAATTATTCAGTTGGAATTACTTGGTGTGTTGGATGGTCGGGAACAGGATGGTCTCTGTGGTCATGAAGTGCAGTGTAAGAGTGAGGGAATGTTGTGAGAGAGAGAGAGAGGGTAGGCGTGGTGAGTGAGAGGGAGTTAGTGTAGTGAGGGAGAGGGAGAACGAGTTGGCGTGTGGTGAGGAAGAGGGAGAGGAGAGAGAGAGAGAGAGAGAGAGAGGAGAGAGAGAGAGAGAGAGAGAGAGAAGAGAGAGAGAGAGAGAGAGAGAGTTGGTGTAGTGAGGGAGAGCGAGAGAAAGTTTGTGTGTATGGGAGAGTGAGCATGAGTTGGTGAAATGAGGGGCAGTGAAAGAGAGTTGTGTGGTGATGGGAAAATGAGATAGTGCGGGGTATGGTGAAGGTGCGGGTATGGTGAAGATGCAGGTATGGGGAAGGTGCAGGTATGGTGAAGGTGCGGGTATGGTGAAGGTGCGGGTATGGTGAAGGTGCAGGTATGGGGAAGGTGCAGGTATGGTGAAGGTGCGGGTATGGTGAAGGTGCAGGTATGGTGAAGGTGCGGGTATGGTGAAGTGTGCGGGTATGGTGAAGGTGCAGGTATGGTGAAGGTGCAGTATGGTGAATGTGCAGGTATGGTGAATGTGCAGGGATGGTGAAGGTGCAGGTATGGTGAAGTGCAGGTATGGTGAATGTGCAGGCATGGTGAAGGTGCAGGTATGGTGAAGGTGCAGGTATGGTGAAGGTGCAGGTAAAGGTGAATGTGCAGGTATGGTGAAGGTGCGGTATGGTGAAGGTGCAGGTATGGTGAATGTGCAGGTATGGTGAAGGTGCAGGTATGGTGAAGGTGCAGGTATGGTGAAGGTGCAGGTATGGTGAAGGTGCAGGCATGGTGAAGGTGCAGGTATGGTGAATGTGCAGGTATGGTATAGGTGCAGGTATGCTGAAGGTGCAGGCATGGTGAAGGTGCAGATATGGTGAATGTGCAGGTATGAAGGTGCAGGTATGGTGAATGTGCAGGTATGGTGAAGGTGCAGGTATGGTGAATGTGCAGGTATGAAGGTGCAGGTATGGTGAATGTGCAGGTATGGTGAAGGTGCAGGTATGGTGAAGGTGCAGGCATGGTGAAGGTGCAGGTATGGTGAATGTGCAGGTATGGTGAAGGTGCAGGTATGGTGAAGGTGCAGGCATGGTGAAGGTGCAGATATGGTGACTGTGCAGGTATGGTGAAGGTGCAGGTATGGTGAAGGTGCAGGTATGGTGAATGTGCAGGTTTTGGTGAAGGTGCAGTATGGTGAAGGTGCAGGCATGGTGAAGGTGCAGGTATGGTGAATGTGCAGGTATGAAGGTGCAGGTATGGTGAATATGCAGGTATGGTGAAGGTGCAGGTATGGTGAAGGTGCAGGTATGGTGAATGTGCAGGTATGGTGAAGGTGCAGGTATGGTGAAGGTGCAGGTATGGTGAATGTGCAGGTATGGTGAAGGTGCAGGTATGGTGAAGGTGCAGGTATGGTGAAGGTGCAGGTATGGTGAAGGTGCAGGCATGGTGAAGGTGCAGGTATGGTGAATGTGCAGGTATGGTGAAGGTGCAGGTATGCTGAAGGTGCAGGCATGGTGAAGGTGCAGATATGGTGAATGTGCAGGTATGAAGGTGCAGGTATGGTGAATGTGCAGGTATGGTGAAGGTGCAGGTATGGTGAAGGTGCAGGTAATGGTGAATGTGCAGGTATGAAGGTGCAGGTATGGTGAATGTGCAGGTATGGTGAAGGTGCAGGTATGGTGAAGGTGCAGGCATAGTGAAGGTGCAGGTATGGTGAATGTGCAGGTATGGTGAAGGTGCAGGTATGGTGAAGGTGCAGGTATGGTGAAATGTGCAGGTATGGTGAAGTGCAGGTATGGTGAAGGTGCAGGTATGGTGAATGTGCAGGTATGGTGAAGGTGCAGGTATGGTGAAGGTGCAGGCATGGTGAAGGTGCAGGTATGGTGAATGTGCAGGTATGAAGGTGCAGGTATGGTGAATATGCAGGTATGGTGAAGGTGCATGTATGGTGAAGGTGCAGGTATGGTGAATGTGCAGGTATGGTGAAGGTGCAGGTATGGTGAAGGTGCAGGTATGGTGAATATGCAGGTATGGTGAAGGTGCATGTATGGTGAAGGTGCAGGTATGGTGAATGTGCAGGTATGAAGGTGCAGGTATGGTGAATGTGCAGGTATGGTGAAGGTGTGGGTATGGTGCCAGTGTTGTGAAGAAGAGAGATTTGGTGTGAGGAAGGAACACACTGAGGCAAGATGTTAACAAATGGGAAGAGCAAAGACAAACAAATAAGAGAAAAAAAACAAATATTTAGACATGTTGAATAAAAAGTGGTAAAAACATGTAAGATTAAAAGTTTCTGCTGAGTTTATATATCGCAGGGAAAGAGGGGGGGAGTGAGGTGATGGGTGGGGGGGGAGGTGGGGGGGAGGTGGGGGGGAGTGGAGGGATGGGTGGGGGGGAAGTGAGGGATGGGTGGGGGGGGAGTGAGGGATGGGTGGGGGGAAGTGAGGGATGGGTGGGGGGAGTGAGGGATGGGTGGGGGGGAAGTGAGGGATGTGGGGGGGAGTGAGGGATGGGTGGGGGGGAAGTGAGGGATGGGTGGGGGGGAGTGGGGGATGGGTGGGGGGGAGTGAGGGATGGGTGGGGGGGGAAGTGAGGGATGGGTGGGGGGGAGTGAGGGATGGGTGGGGGGGAAGTGAGGGGGGATGTGGGGGGGTGGAAAGCGAGGGTGGGTTGGGGGCGAGAAGTGTTTGGTGGGAAAAGGGTCGGGAAAGAGGGGTGGGGGAAGAGAAGGGTAGGGGAAAAGAGAAGGGGGAAGAGAGGGGTGGAAAGAGGGGATGGGGGGGGGGACTTTCAGGGAAATGAAGAGGTGTAGGTACTGAAGGATTAATAAAATTTCAGTGTGAGTGAGAGGTAGGATAACCCAGGAGGAAAGAAGTAAACGGATGAAACGAGACAGGAGAGATAGGAGAAAATGAGTGGGAGATGGGTGATGAGAAAGAGAGAGAGAGAGAGAGAGGAGAGAAGAGAGAGAGAGAGTGAGAGGAGAGAGAAGAGAGAGAGAGAGAGAGAGAGGTGTGTTACTCACCTATTTTACTCAACCTATTTGTGGTTGCAGGGGTCGAGTCACAGCTCTGGCCCCGCTCTTCGTGATTGCTAGTAGGTCCTTTCTCTCCCTGCCCCATGAGCTTTATCAACCTCGCCTTAAAACTATGTATGGTTCCCCCCTCCACTACGTCACTTTCTAGGCTATTCCACGGCCTGACTACTCTATGACTGAAGAAATATTTTCCTAACATCCTTTGATTTCATCTGAGTCTTCAACTTCCAATTGTGACCTCTTGTGTCTGTGTCCCTTCTCTGGAACATCCCGTCTTTGTCCACCTTGTCTATTCCGCGCAGTATTTATATGTCGTAATCATATCCCCCTGACCCTCCTGTCCTCCAGTGTCGTCGGGGGCCGATTTCCCTCAACCTTTCTTCGTAGGACAATCCCCGTAGCTCTGAGACTAGTCTTGTTGCAAACCTTTGCACTTTCTCTAATTTCTTGACGTGCTTGATTAGGTGTGGATTCCAAACTGGTGCTGCATACTCCAGTATGGGCCTGACGTAAATGGTAAACAGAGTCTTAAACGAATCCTTACTGAGGTATCGGAACGCTATCCGTAGGTTTGCCAGGCGCCCGTATGCTGCAGCAGTTATCTAATTGATGTGCGCCTCAGGAGATATGCTCGGTGTTATACTCACCCCCAGATCTTTTTCCTTGAGTGAGGTTTGCAGTCTTTGGCCATCTAAACTATATTGTGTCTGCGGTCTTCTTTGCTCTTCCCCAATCTTCATGACTTTGCATTTGGCAGAGTTAAATTCAAGGAGCCAGTTGCTGGACCAGGCTTGTAGCCTGTCCAGGTCTCTTTGTAGTCCTGCCTGATCCTCATCCGATTTGATTCTTCTCATTAACTTCGCATCATCTGCAAACAAGGACACTTCTGAGTCTATCCCTTCCGTTATGTCGTTCACATATACCAAGAACAGCACAGGTCCTAGGACTGACCCCTGTGGAATCCCGCTTGTCACAGGCGCCCACTCTGACACCTCGTCGCGTACCATGACTCGTTGTTGCCTCCCTGTCAGATATTCTCCGATCCATTGCAGTTCCTTTCCTGTTATGTGTGCCTGATCCTCTAGCTTTCGCAGTAACCTCTTGTGAGGAACTGTGTCGAAGGCCTTCTTGCAGTCCAAAAATATGCAATCGATCCACCCCTCTCTCTCTTGTCTTACTTCTGTCACCTTGTCATAAAACTCTAGTAGGTTTGAGACACAGGATTTTCCTTCCCTGAAACCGTGCTGGTTGTCAATTAACACTTGTTTCTTCCAGGTGCCCACCACTCTCCTCTGATGACCTTCTCCATGACCTTGCATACTATACACGTTAGTAACAGGTCTGTAGATTAGTGCCTCATGTCTGTCTCCCTTTTAAAAAATTGGCACTACATTTGCCATTTTCCATACCTCGGGGAGTTGCCCAGTTTCAAATGATGTGTTGAAGATCTTTGTTAATGGCTCACCAATATCTCTGCTCCCTCTTTAAGGACCCATGGAGAGATGTTGTCTGGTCCACCGCCTTTGAGGTGTCAAGTTCGCATATCAACTTCTTCACCTCCTCCTTGGTTATATGTACCTCATCCAGCACTTGCTGGTGTGTCCCCCTGTTCTGATTTCCTGAGTCCTACTGGTTTCCACTGCAAATACCTCTTTAAATCTTGTGTTGAGCTCCTGACATACCTCTTGGTCGTTTCTTGTGAATTCCCCATCACCCTTCCTCAGTCTGATTACTGGTCCTTGACTGTTGTTTTCCTCCTGATGTGCTGTACAATAGCTTCGGGTCAGTCTTTACTGTTGATGCTATGTCATTTTTCATATTGTCTCTGAGCCTCCCTTCTTATCTGTGCATATTCGTTTCTGGCTCTTCGGCTGATTTCTTTATTTTCCTGAGTTCTCTGTCTTCTGTACCTTTTCCATTCTCTAGTACACCTAGTTTTTGCCTCCCTACACCCTTTTGGGTTGAACCAAGGACTCGTTCTGTTCTTCCCATTATTTCTGTTTCCCTTGGGAACAAACCTCTCCTCTGCCTCCTTGCATTTTGTTGCTACATAGTCCATCATTTCTTGTACTGGTTTTCCTGTCAGTTCCCTCTCCCACTGAATGTCTTGAAGGAAGTTCCTCATGCCTGAGTAGTTCCCCCTTTTGTAGTTTGGTTTTTCCCAGCCTATTCTGCTACTCTCTCCACTTGGAGCTCAACTATGTAGTCGAAGCACAGAACCACATGATCACTAGCTCCCAAGGGCCTTTCATACATTATACCCTCAATGTCCGAACTACTCATGGTGAATACAAGGTTCAGTCTTGCTGGTTCATCCTCTCCTCTCTCTCTGGTAGTGGTGTCTCTAACATGTTGATGCATGAGATTTTCCAGTACCACATCCATCATCTTGGCTCTCCATGTTTCGGGACCCCCATGGGGCTCCAGGTTTTCCCAGTCAATCTCTTTGTGATTGAAACACACCCATAACTACTAACTTTGCTCCCCCATGTGTGCTCTCTGGCCACCTCGGCTAGTGTGTCGATCGTTGCTCTGTTGCTCTCATCTATTTTTCTCTTTGGGCC